>OY019134.1:19329076-19451929 GCA_955652365.1 Eristalinus aeneus
AATTGACACTGAACCTCCGCGATTACCCAATATACGTCCCTGAGATGTGTTCAAATCAGCCGCTGTGACAATGGTCACAACTCCTGAAAAACGTACTTTTGAGCAATCTTGAATTGAGTCAACTACTTTGTTTAGTCTTACCAAGGAGAAGAACTGTTGCAAGCTTCATGTTTGATTGGTTTCTGCTGTTTCTTCAATAGGAGCGACTATTTATATTAAACTCCTCGAAAGTAATATCAAGAACGAACAAACATGCCGGAGTAGAAGCAAGTGATCAGATTACATGATGAATGTCTTTATTTCAAAATTGTTTTTTCGCGGCAACATACTGACCCACTTCGCTCTTAAGAAGCATGAGCTAAGATGCGATCTTTTACAGGTTTTAGTGAGCTGAAGGATTTTCATCGCATTTCGTTGACTTCCAATAAAATGATGTCTTAACCGATAACTTAAATTCGGTGGAGTGGAATAATAAAGTTCGTAGATTGTGTACCCTCTAGTTCAAAGAAATTTGATATGACCGATAAAGTTTGATCCTAAGTTCGATGGACTTACCTCGTCTTAAAAAATCTCAAGATAAATCCCACACAAAATAACAGTTGAGTTAAATTAATTATTAAGAACTTTCTAAAGTTATCATGGTAATTTGATTTGCACAAACATTAACATGTTTATTCGAAGATGAATATCCAGATAAACTACATTTACTCTCGATAATGACGCTCTTGTGAAATAAAGTAATAAAATGAAAGTTGAAATTTATAGTTTATTGGAACTCTTTATGTGGCACATAATTAGGGTTTGTTTAGTACAATATATTGCAAAACGAAACTCATATCGGACAAAAAAGACCATAATATGGTGAATTGCATTTGAATAACTTTATACTCTAAGTTAAAAGTATCGAGAATTTCTATATGGCTCAAAAACTATATATTATTGGAAAATTCGTTTTTCCATGGAAAGTGGCTCTCCAAAGCAGTCTTTGATTGTAGATTGTGCTCAATGAGGCATATAATGGTCTTGCTGTTTAAGGAAAATGTAAGTGCATCCGATACTTGAACGATAAAAATTTCAATGCAATTTGGAATGGCCGGATTATCTTTAAACAATTGAAAATGTTTAATAAACTTAACACAGAAATAATAATTTTGAGTAAAAAGAAAATAAAAAAATGTGTTGCTGTGGTTAAATTATAATAATTATAAAACAAAATAGTTGAATAAGGGCTTCCCTTCACTACTATTTATAAACTAATCTTTCGTTCTAAATCGCCTTAAACACGTTGCCCATTTATCAAATTACACATTAAACACACTTAAACGTATTTTCAATCCCTTATATCGAAAATGTTAAATGGCTTATGATGTCTGGTCCTTAAAAACTTATATCTGTTATATTTTGTTTGAACTATTAATTCTTAAGCCTTCATAGGGAAGAAGGCCTCATCAGTTCAGCAGTTTTCAATATACACCACATTATTAGCCATATATTAAACTATTCTTTCACAAAATGTTTTGGAAAGTTTTCTCTAAGTCAATATGGATTTTAGATCAAAGGTTTGTTTAATTAAACAATTTAAGTATGTACCTTGTATCTGGCTTTGAAATAAGACAAATGCTTTGTTTTTTTTAAATATTAGCACCGTACCTTGATAATTTCAGATGAAGTTACTAAATTTTAAAATCCTCCTTTAAAAGTAAACACTTGGAAATCTATATTCGCAGAACCATACTTCCGAAGAATTATGTTTTTTCCAACAAAGAAGAAAAAATATTTATACTTACGTTACATTGTTGTCTTTATCAAATTTTAACTCTGAACAATTTTATCTCCACGTAAACACTTGCAATTGCAACATAAATACAAAAATATTGCTACCTCATTTTTTCCAATTTATAAAATAAGACCTTAACTGAAGCAACTTGTTTCCTAAGGAAAGAAGAAGTACATTTCAATATTCCTTAATTCAAAAGTAACACATTAACAATTCAGATGTATAGATCTTTATTAAAGTCAATCTTGGATCAGAAACTCTCTCGTGTAGGTTAGTAGTTGATACTGGTAATTTTCATTTAGCATGTGCCACATCTTCGAAACCAGATCTATTTTTTTCGATGTTCAGCATAATTTCTTTCAGGCAATATCAAAACGAAACAAAAATAGGTGTAAGTTTTATTTATAAAATAATGCTCTTGTATCTTGGTTCTGATCTGTATTATTGTATTATATATGTACATGTCATGAGTCACATACCAAAACTCTCACACATGCAATTTTGTAATTTTTTACTTTTCCGAAGTTGTTTTAACATCTTTCAATGATTAATTTTTTGAAAAGCAATTGCATAAACATTGTTTAATTTATTGAAAACATTTTCGTCCTATTAGCTTTTAATTCTCTTGCACGGCACAACTTTGGATTCCAACTTATGTTGGAGTTTATCTTTAGCACGTGGTATTACATAACATATTACAATATGAGAATATGAGCATACATACATACATCAAAAACGCATTCATTTATTTTTGCACTTCAAGGAGTAAACACCTAAAATACTCCGGCCCGTATTTCATAAGAAGAAGAATATAGACTTTTTAGTATTTTTGAATTTTTATTGTATGTATGTGAAATAAGAAATCAATTTTAATCCTTTATCAGCACCTAATATTTAACCTACAGGTCCAATTGGTCCCATTGGTCCAACTGGTCCAATAGGACCAACAGGTCCAACTGGTCCAATTGGCCCTGGGAATCCTTGTCCTCCGCGTCTTCCAGGTTGTCCTGGTGGTCCTGGTAAACCATCTGGACCGGCGGCTCCTATGGGCCCAGGTGGTCCTGCGGGTCCGGGCAAACCATCTCTGCCTACATTCCCCGGATCACCACGCTCACCTTGAGCCCCTGCTAGTCCAGATGCTCCCGGTGGTCCAGGAGGACCTGGTGGGCAAACGCATTGTTGTTGTGATGATATGTAAACAGGATCGGCTGTCAATCCGCCAAAGGCACGAGACTCCCCGTTCTCAGAAAATGATTCATAGCTAGACACTATAACGGCAGTAGCTAGAAATATAATTTATTGGTTTATTTACCTAAACTTCACTAAATCTTATTAATCCTCACCAAGAAGAATAACCGCAAGACGGAACATCGTGCAAATTAATGTAATGATTCCAAGCTATAGAACGCTATTATATACAGAAATGTTGTAGGGAGCGTCTCTGCCATATAACGGTAAATCTTTTGCAAATGCCATTCTAATGACATCAAAGTATTCTGAATGAAATAGAGCACATAGGAAACTGGTTGCGATAGTGAAACTACTTGAATGTATTTGTTTAAATTTTGGTGTCTTCAAATCCATCGGATATTTTATTGTATGTGTAGGAGCATTTCGAGAGCAGATTTCTTATCACTTGTACGATGAAAGTTTGACTAACAACTATTCAAATGAGAAAGGCAAACTCTCTAAATGATGTTGGTCGCTGATGCTGTGATAGAATGTAAAGATAAATCTAGACTTGAGAGAACAAAGAACATCCCTAAAGTAACACCTTAAAAGTATTGTTTCTTAATCGTAGCTGTAATTAATATTACACAGTTATTAAATGAGGACTTTGTGCATTCTTTAAAATAGAAAGTAAGATGTTAACTTACAATACAAGGGGCTGCATTTGAAGGTTGAAAATAAGTGCGCATTAACAAATAGGAAGATATTTATATTTTGGTACAGCAGGTATTCTTATAATGTTAATAAAACAATTTTCATTTTTTTTCACTTCTTCGAATTGCATATATCAGCCTGCAAATATAATGTTGTTGTGAAATCTTATTCCATAATGCTGTATGGCTTTTTATAAAATTATATTGGTTGGCATACGAAAATCATTTTTCACTCGGCTACTTAACTCCAGAAAATATCTTTCTACAATATATTAAATGTATGGGTGGTCCCAAGTTTTCCGGGATCTACTTGATTCAACAGCGAACGATAGTAATTATAGGTAATATAAATTGCGAAATCAACCAGAGTTGTGTCTTAATCACTGAAAGAAATGAATACGCCTGTTGTTTTCAGTTTACGCCTAAGCCCTTCTTTGGATGTACTCTAAAGTTATGAGATTCGTTCTTGAGCTGTACTACACAAACATAAATAACCCAAAGTCAATTAAAATCAATATACACCGGTATTCCCTCTTCCTTTCTTCCTTTATACCTTGGGCTCATGCTGTAACTTAATCCCGATCACATAAACGTGATTTTCTTTGGTTTGTATTATTAAAAGAGGAACAAAATCTAGTGCGAAGAAAAAATTTTGATTTTTAAAAGAGGAACTAAATCTTGTGCCAATATAAGGACAAATTGTATTCACATTTCTGTGAACTTTAAAAAAAACTTAACAAAATTCTCCCTCTAGCACAACGCCTTCCATCTACTATGCGTACTACAATATAAGCTCACCTCGCAGAACTTCACGAGGAAATCCCTTACACAAAAATTCACTTTAATAAATGAAAATTTAATTTCTCCAACACTCCAGAACCCGAAGAAGAATGGTGGTGGCGCACATTAGTTCCGCCATTATCATTACCCTGTTACATGTTTCTGTGACATTTTTAAATCCCACCCAGCTACACCTACGCCGAGTACTAACTGTGATGGGTGCACACACATCTTGCTCCCGCATAAGTACGATTTAAGCTCGGACAATGCCGAAGCAGCTTCTTCCTGACTTAAAGCCTTCCATTCCTGCCCCGTAAAATAACAATAAAATGCGATTGCACATCTTAATAAACGTCAGTTCGCCTAAGGACAGCGCTAAGCCGTCGAGGCTGGCACTCACACTAGTCCACTTGCGGAGATAGACACACACTCCTGTAAAAGTTGAATCGAAAGGAGTTGAGCGAAACTAACGGCAAAAGGGATATAAAAACCTCTAACACCGCACAGCCATGGCTAAAGCTGAAGGTGATTTATGCAAAATGTTAGAGCAGTCATTTCAACCCATCCGTGTTGCAAACGTAGTGTTGGTATAAAAGCAAAAGAATATAATCACAAGCACAACTACACAAGTACATCCTTTTGCAATCCGTTTTTCGGATTTTCGTTCCGATTTCATTAACTTAGTTAAAAGCTCGTGCATTCATTTTCAAATAGACATTGAAATTAGGGCTCATTTCGAAAACCACACTCGCATCCCTCGTAGAGAAATAGCGGGTGCGGGATATTTCCATAGTGAAGGTTCATATCAAAGGGTGGTCATAATGGTAATGACGTTGTGGTAAGGGACGGACGGTGAACGGGAGGTGACTTCAAATTTACACACAGTGCCATAATTTTGTTCTTTTCGAGTCACCCCTCTTGGAACAATGAGACACTACACACTGTTTGGTCCTCTTTGTGTGATGCTATGTTTCGCTTTTTTCGCCTTCTCATTTTTTTTTTATTATTGTCCCTTTGCCTTTTTGTGCCTCATCCTCACACGTAGCCAAAAGGATTTGTTTTGTTTTGCGATGAATTAAAAATGAGTAGACAATGAATTGTAGTGGTTTTTGTCTAGTTGGTCTTTTTCTGGCAGCGGACATTGGCTCCAGCGGTTTTGCTTGGTAAAGTTTTGGAACTTGCTGCATCTGGCTAAAGGCTTACGTTGCTTGTGCTGTTTTTCTTGCTTAGATATAATCAGATATATTTATACATTTTATATCGATTTTCAACCCTATTGTATTATCAAGCTCAACAAAATATGAGTCCAAATATCTTTCAAATAATTTCAAATTGCAAACGATGCTATGGGTATAGGTATGTATATGAACAGCATTTACTTTTTGCTAGAAAATATATAAATTTTTAATTTTAACGGTTTTTAGTTAACTTCCCAAATATTATTTTGATATTAAATTGCCTTTTGAACAAAGGTGTTTTTCAATGAGGTGGTTTAAATTATTTTTCGATAGGAATGGTATTCCGGAATCTTTGTGTTAGAATACGTATATAATTTATATACCTAATAAGTTAAGAATTAATCAAGCCAAGACGTGGTTATATCCCATCAATATCCTCTTCTTCTTCTTCTTGTGGCGCTACAGTCCGGGGTGGACCTGGGCCTCAACCAACATGCCTCTCAAGCCAGCACGATCTTTCGCCAGCTGTCTCCATTTGCGCACTCCAAGTTGGTTGAGGTCCTTCTCCACTTGTGTGCGCCACTTCAGTCTAGGCCGTCCTCTGTTGCGTTGTCCCAATGGCTCGGATTCAAAGACTTTTCGGGCCGGAGCAGTGGTGTCCATACGCTCAACATGGCCTAGCCATCTTAAGCGTTGTATCCGTAGACGCTTAACCAGGCGCATGTCGCTGTACAGCCTATAGAGTTCGTCATTAAATCTTCTCCTCCAGATGCCATCAACGCAAACAGGACCAAAAATCGCACGCAAAACTTTTCTCTCGAAAAGACTAAGGGCTTCCTCATCCGCCTTTGCTAACGTCCAAGATTCTACGCCATATAGTAGGACGGGGATGATCAAGCTGTTATATAAAGCTAGTTTAGTCCTTCGAGAGAGGGCTTTATTACTCAATTGCCTCTTGAGCCCAAAGAAACAGCGGTTGGCAAGAGTGATTCTGCGTTTGATTTCGGTACTGATGTTGTTGTCCCTGTTTACCGCGGAGCCGAGGTAGACGAAGTCCTTAACTACCTCGAAGTTTCTCCTGCCTAGTGTGACGCTCCGTCCGAGACGTCTATGTTGTGTGTCCTTCCTTGATGACAGCATGTACTTCGTTTTGCCCTCATTTACCGCAAGACCCATTTTAGCCGCTACCGCTTCAATGCCAGCAAACGCCTCATTGACGGCTCGCTGTGTTCGTCCAATCAGGTCAATGTCATCAGCGTAAGCTAACAATTGAACTGACTTCTGGAAGATCGTGCCTCTGGTGTTGACTTGTGAGTTACGCACGATCTTCTCGAGGATGATATTAAAGAAGTCACATGACAGTGCGTCGCCTTGTCTAAAACCTTTTTTGACATTGAAGGTCTCGGTGAGTTCGGTACCGACCTTGACGGAGCAGCGAGAGTTCTCTATCGTCATCCTACACAATTTGACGAGTTTGGTAGGAATGCCAAAACTAGACATGGCACTGTATAGCTCGTCTCTATGCACACTGTCAAATGCAGCCTTGAAATCGACGAATAGGTGGTGAGTGTCAATTTGCACTTCTTGAGTCTTTTCCAGGATCTGTCGTAATGTGAAGATCTGGTCTATTGTGGACTTCCCTGGCCTGAAACCACACTGATAGGGACTTATCAGGTCATGGACAAATGATTTCAGACGATCACACAATTCGGCAGAGAGGATCTTGTATGCGATGTTCAGGAGACTAATCCCTCTATAGTTGGCGCAGTCAAAGGGCTCTCCTTTTTTGTGGACCGGGCAAACGACGCTGAGATTCCATTCATCGGGCATGCTTTCCTCCGACCATATCTTACAGATGAGCTGGTGTATGCGCCAAATCAGGTCATCTCCAGCTGCTTTAAATAGTTCTGCGGACAGTCCGTCCGCTCCAGCAGCTTTGTTCGACTTTAGCTTGGATATTGCTATCTTCACCTCGTCTAAGTCGGGGGGACGGAATGCTTGTCTACCATCGTCCAAATTGAGTGGAACATTTTGCCTAACAGCGGGATTTGGGTCTTCATCGCTCTTAAGAGTCTGCAGAAATGATCCTACCAGATTCTCAGCACAGACTGCAAATCTGCTACTAATTGTCCATTTTGGTCCCGGCAGGCCTTGGTCCGAACCTTGTATCCTCCGGATAGCTGTTTTACCTTTCGGTAAAACTTTCGGACTTCATTCCTGACAAAGCACCTTTCCATTTCCTCGACCGCGCGCGTCTCATGCTCCTTCTTCTTCCTTCTGAGAAGCCGGTGCTCTTCCCTTCTTCTCTGTTCGTAGAGTTCACGAACAGCCCTCGTTGTTCGATGCAGCGTCGCCTTATAGGCGGTTTATTTAGCTGCGTCCGCTTGCCTGCAGTCGTCGTCAAACCATGGGTTTTTTCTGGGTGGTGACGTGAAACCCAGCACATCAGTGGCAGCATCTTTGCTGGCTTCTTGACAACGTTTCCATTCTTCTTCTATGCTTAGTGCAGGAAGCGTCGAACTCTGAGCGAGTTTCCGGGAGACTCGATCGGCATAGTTCCCAGCAATCAGCTGCGATTGTAGCTTTTTGACGTCAAACCGTTTTGGCCTTTCTCGACTCCGTTGCTCTCTCGATATCCGGGTTCTTACCTTGGCTACAACAAGGTGATGATCCGAGTCAATGTTTGCACCTCAGAACGTTCGGACATCGAGAATACTGGAGGCGTGTCTGACGTCGATCGCAACGTGATCAATCTGGTTGACGGTTGATTGATCAGGTTCCTTTGTGAACGTCCAGGTGTGGGAACCGCGTGCTAGCCACAGAGAGGTTTCGCCCCGAGGCGAAGGCCAATAGCCTGAGTCCGTTTCCGGATGTGTTGTCGTGCCGATGACTCCAGCAAAGATGTCGTCCTTTCCCAGCTGAGCGTTGAAATCTCCTAGAACGATCTTGGTGTCATAGCTGGGGCATCGATCGTATGTTCTTTCTAGGAGATCATAGAAGTCATCCTTGATGTTGTCATCCTTCGCCTCTGTCGGGGCGTGAGCACATATTAGGCTGATGTTTTCTCCCATCAACATCGTCTCCTCTTTTTCTACTTTTTGTTCAATAACACAAAATTTAAAACTACTAAAATGACGATAGTGTTTAATAATTAATAAATATTATATTTGTTAATTACTATTAAGGATTATGACTTCTTTGTTATTGCAGGTTCTCCAAAAATATCTCAAAGATGCTTTAAATCTTAACTTTCCATGAGCACATCAATGAAGCTCTTAAGAAAGTTAACACCTCAAAGAAAATTCTTTATCCACAGAAAACCGGATGTTGAGCAGCTCTATTAAAGAATATTGAAACTGATAAATAAATTTAATTACTCATGTATTTTTGCTGACAATCCACTAGTCAGTGAACTAGCAGATTGTATTCCTCGCTGAGATCAAATATTTTTATCTATTAAGATTGTGTAAATCTAATCCCATAAGGGGATTCATAAAAAAACGCTAACGGGAAGACCAAGCCTCGCCCGAACCGTTCGACTTACTAGGGAAAACCTTTTTATATTTTCGAGGAGTTTATTAGATTAGGTATTGTATTCTAATAATGCACAATTAGAATTAATATAAACATACGAATGTTATTCGCTTGAAGCGTACACTCCACCGCCTATTCCATCATGTCAGCAAATCAGGACATGCGGGCGTATCCGTCGTAATGGAACTTGATTCCATGCACTGGTTCCGTTTGAATATGCTCCCGGCTGCCCACTCCAAATGCGTTGACTTAGCGAATGTTTCGTCATGTAAGAGTTCTGTGCGTCGTGTTAACCTGTAATCTACATGATTTATTTGAAAAATTATAATATTTTTATTTTTTATTTTCTTTACATTTCTAATCTATTTATTTAGTTATTTATGTAGTTATTTATTTATTTATCTTGTGACATAATTATTGCCCTAACTACTGGTATTGAACATTCAGTAGTTAGTTTACTCATTTTCATTAACTTGAACATATACATAACTACACACACACACACACACACACACACACACACAAACACACGCACACACACATATATATATATATATATATATATATATATATATATATATATATACTATGTATATATATAATATAGATGGTTCTTTATTGAGGGCGCTTCATTTTTTTTATAAAACAAAAAGGGATTAAGGTATTAATTAAACCTAATTGTAAACTGTAGGTTCCGTTCACCACGATACCACGCACAACAGAAGTGGGTGCTGAAAAGCTGGGACGATTATTCTAAGTTTATTTTTTCTAAAAAGGAAAAGAAAAAAAAAACTTCGTAGTACGCATAAATGTTGCAAAGTTTATTTTTGTTATGTAAACTTTAGTGGTAAGATGTTGATAGAAACATATGCATTAATTAGCGTATAAGTATATCAATTAATGGATGAAGTATCGCAAACGTATGTTTTATTGAAAAGCTTATTTGAACTGTTGTACAAGTTAGCCCTTGAGGATTTACATATTACGTATTAAGGCAAACAAAATAACAATTCAATAAAAACGAAAATAACGTTTATTTTTCCAATATAGAGGAGTTCACTTTCAATAACAACAATTTTTCAAAATTGTCGTCTGACAGTGTTCCTCTTCAAGGAGTGTTTAAAAGACTGGCTATCGAAAAGAGTCGCTCTACTGCCGCCGAGGATGACACTGGTGTGTTATAACTTAAAAAGGCCCTTTGCAATTTAGGAAATTTATGTAGAAATTCCAATGATGTGAATTCTTGTGAAAGATAAGTCCAAATTGTCATCTTCATCAGCTCTGTGTGTGCAAGGTGTGTGTTCAAAATCGTCTGCAAATATGGTTAATGAACGGAATTTGAATTGAAAAGGCTTACCCGTTACGGAGAAGTCGAAGAAAGAATCTTCCGTTTAATTTGAGTTTAGGAGACTTTGATTTTCATTGGTGAATGCATTAATTTTTTTCCTAACCATGGAAATAATTTCGCATGTTTTTGTTTCTGAAAAGCATGGATTATGGGCGGAAATCCATTTCAACATTACAGAAGGGCAAAGCACAGAGGCAACGATAGCGTCGTTTATTTCAGGTGATAAATCAAAAAAATTGTAAGCCTTGTTACTAAGGAACCCTCCAACTGAAACACTACTTCGGTTGGAATTATTTTGCTTTCGCAATTTCACTCGGACTGTTGCTAGAGCTGGTATTTAAAATCCAAAAAGGATTTATTTCTCCGTCTGCAAAAAGTCTAGCCCGTCAGCTATTGGTTTCATGACCATACAAAATTCTTCCAAATAATCAAAATATATATCCAAAAATGTTTGAACACCCAACTTCTGACAGAGTTCGTTGATTCTAGTCTTCTTTTTCATAATATCACACATAGAATCATACAAAGAATTCCATCTTGTAACAGTCGGATATTTCAGTTGCGATCCTAGTGTGCTGATAATTTCTTCGGAACTCTTTGGCCTGTTTACCTTATGACATAAGTTCCAACATTTTTGCAATAGCTTTAATATAATAAATTGTGTGGTATTATATTTTCTGTGTATTAAGTTGATGAAAATTATACTTACATTTTGGTGTTTGCTGTGAATTTGCTGATTAGCTCGAATGATCTTCGAAAAATCTGTTGAAGCGAGGAAGTTGAGGGTATGTGTAGCATATTTAAGATGCCTAGGAAGTAAGTTTTCCAATACTTCATTGTTGCATGTTAGTGTTGCAATCATCGCCATTAGTTATATTTGTTAAACCGAACTCCTTTAAGGTTTTTACAAAATTAGAGCCATAGTCAGTCACAGTGGCAACGACGTTGTGACAGTTCAATTGAAACTTTATGTGGATTTCATGAATCAGATCGTTAATGATATCAAAAGTATAGGATCCGTCAAAACGTCTACAAGCTAATGCTACCGACTTTCTTGCGAAGGACTTGTCCAACCAGTGACATGTATATCCGAAGAAACTTCTTGTGCAAAAACTTTCATTTTTGTTTTGATTTTATTGATCATTGAAGTATGCAACTGGTCAATCATTTTTACTGCAGTTGGACGGCTCATTGCACCTGCATATTGCACCTGATCTAACTTCATTTTCTTTCCTTCCTGTGCTTTGCCCTTACATGTCGTTTAAAATTTGATGTGATTTTTCTTGAACCTTTAAGTCTTGCTTGGCAGGAAGTGCATTGAACCAATACACCCCTTGACATATTAAAATCCGTCAGACAACTTTAAGGCACAAAAAATTAGAAACATTGTACACATTCCGCATTACATACACTTTTTATCTTATTCTAACTTCTCCTTAAACCAATGTGGCCTGCCACTCTCATGAAGCAGAAACTGATCGTTCGAACTGATAACTTAGATTTCACAACTATGCAACTGTATTGCTTTTGTGTTAGCATTGAAAAGCTGTGTTTATGAAATACTATACTATAATTTGCCACTTCTACTTCTACTTTATATATTTAGATTTACAATGGATTGCAAACTAACCTCATTTAAAATTCTGAATTCTCGATTGCAAACGTAAATATTTTCAAAAAATTTTTTCATCAAAATTTTTAACACATTTTGTATTAGAGCTGATAGTTTCATTTGCAAGAAAGTCATCAAGAACAACATCCGAAGAACTCAAATCAATTCTTCTTCTTTTTTGCACTGACTTAGAAGTAGGTGAACAATGAGGCCGTTTTGAAACCTGGTGCTTGGACCAGCTTCATTAAAAAAATCCATAATAATAAGTCACTTTTTACAATAATAACATTTCTAACACTCAACTTATACTTTTACAATTTATGGAGGAAACTTTTATTCCCTATAAGAAGACATCTTTAAAAAGTGTAAGATTTTTCTTAAACATTTTGATACACTGTTATATATGAACATTAGAAAAACATACACTTTTTAGAGATGTTCAAGACTTTTATACCATAATGATGCACCAAATCGCAGTACCTAGACGCGAGCTGTTAGAGCATTAATGCCGAAAGTAATCAAGTGGTTTACTCTAAGAGTGCATGACATAGGGCAGCCTTCCATTGTTTGTGAGAGATACTGCACAATTCAGTTATCCTATGTGGCTCTTTTCGGAACCTCTACAGAACCAGAACAAAGATGATTGTTTTATAATAATTATTGTTGGCGCAACCGTCCAAAGGGGGGCTAGGGCCTAGCTTGCTCATCAACTACTCGTGTTGTGCGCGCTACTGTTCTCTCACGAGTAGAAGGGACCTACAGTTTTTTGCCGACTCCGAACGGTGAAATTTAAGAAGCTTTCTTAGACAGTTACTACTCTTTGAGTGTTGTCAGCAGCTCGAAAGAGGCGGTGCTGTGAAAAATTCGAAAAATTGGTGTTGATCTGGGAATCGAACCTATACCCTTCGGCGTGTGAGCGTCGCACTCTACCCACTACGCCACGGCGACCACATATGATTGCTTTAGTTGAAATAAATATTGGCATCTTAAAAATAATAACACCAGCAACACAACCTATTTTTGAAAGTTTCATGAGAAGGTCTTGTAACCTGTTAATATGGTGTTTGAACACATTTAACATAGAAGACTGCAGTTACTTGAAGTTATTGTTAAATGTGATACCGCAGCAATTGCAACTTCCATGCCCTTCAATGGCTTATTTATTAAGGTGTTCGACAAATTTGCACTCTCTACGTTAATGGATTGTTAATATAGTACACGTTCATTCATTGAACTAGCCACATCGATCCACGATTGTACGTTTTAGAATTGCTTTAGTACAAATAACTACCAGTTAATTGACTGCAGTTAAAATACTTACTGACTGCATCAGAATCTTCTCCAGTACAAATAACTCCAAGTGACTAAAAGTACTGCTTTCAGTTAAAAGTACTGCAGTTAAAAATGACTGCAGTTAATTAACTGACTGGTTAAAAATTTAGTACTAACTGCTGACTAACAGTTTTGCAGTTAAGTTCTTTTCATAGTACTTTAACTTACATTCAAAATACAAGTTAATTAACTGCGACTGGATTAACTGCAGTACTAATTGACTGCATTCTTTTACAACTCTGCCCTATACCACGTTGACCTCGTGGTCCTTTCAATCCCAAGGCGCCAGGTGGACCTGGTAGTCCAATGTGCCGATTTAATTTTTTCAGAAAAATCTGTCGGTGTGGAAGATATTGACCACAGTTGATACTTCATTGTCAAACGAAATTTAACTAAAAATTCCTGTCAGGAAGTCATTTATAAGTAATGTTGACTGAGTGTCAAAGAAAAAAAGAAAATTTCGTATTAAGATTACAAAACATGTGCAGTATCTTTATATTCAAAATATTTTGTATTGCGATCTGAGTAAAATATAGAAGATAATAATATATAGTTTGGTTAATAAAAAATCGATGATATGAAATGGTTCAGGTAAGAGATTTTTTACATGCCTAACTCATTTTGTTGCATTTCAAAGACACTTAACGCAAATGTTATAGTTTTGTACAAGTCACAAGTTTAATATACTAGTATTACAATCATACACCATTTCAGTTGTGTAGTTCTGTTTCTTAACGTTTGGTTTTTGAGTACTTAAGAATATTAAGATTTGAATTTGAGAATACACCTCCAACATGTCTTATACACACATATGTTAACTTCTTTCTGTCTAACAACTTAAACAGCATTTAAATAGTTTGTCGTTCTCTTAGCATATTTCGGTGATATTAAAAAAAACGATGTGCTTATTTAAACAGGCGATGTTATTAAAGTGTGTTAAACTTTTAGAAAAGACAGCTATAAATAATTTTAATTCCGATTTTATTATTACACTCAAGTATCAAATGCTACTTTCCCTTGCTTATTTTTTAATCGAGCAATTGTTTAAAGCTTACTAGTTACCCTACAAAAACAAATTGAAGCCAATATCAGTTACTTAAAACAAGCATAGATTGAATAACAGCAATAAATAAATAAGACAAATCATTTATGAAAATGAATATATTTTTTCAAAGCTGTGATCGAAAGCACAAATACACATTTTTCTGACATGGAGGGGTAAAAGAATGTCAAATTTTAATCAAGCTGCTGGTCCAGTTGCTCCAATTGGTCCCATAGGGCCAGCGGGTCCTGGAGGTCCTAGTGGGCCTGGTGGCCCTGGGAAACCCCTTGTTCCCGATGCACCTGCGTTTCCTCTAATACCTGGAAAGCCTGGCCTTCCATCTGGCCCTGGTTCTCCGGGTGGTCCTGGTGGTCCTATTGCACCATGACGGCCTTCTACTCCACGCTCCCCTCGTTGACCAGTTGGTCCTTTAGGTCCTGTAGGCCCAGCAGGACCTGGTGGACCAGGAGGACCTATTCTGGTTTGCTGGGATCCGCCATATATTACTGGACGACCAACAGTAAAGGAACGCTTCTCCGATGCGTATATTATTGTTGTGCCTAAACGAAAATTTAAGACATTGTGAATAAAACAAATGACTAGGATTAGAATATTTACAAAAGAGAATAGAAAGTAGAAGCCGCATGTTGAACAATGTTGTGATGGTAAAATGAATTTTGCTAGCGGTTTTATATAATTCCAGCAAACAGAAAGTAACCAATAGATCGCAATCTTTCAGAATTTGAAGTTGCAAAGAACTAGGTTAAAAATCGATATCAGTATCATCAACATCATCATTAAAAATAACTGTTTTCCAAAGTTCCCACAAAGGTTCGTGCTACTTTCAATAGTTGCGAAATTGTTCCTGGTCAATGGAATCGTTAAATTTCTTTATCATCGCTCTTCACAATCAGGGTCGTCTGCAAATGTTCAATATTCAAATAGTCGTTACCTCTTCAAATTCTCATTAAGTCTATCAGATACCTGATTTGAAAAACCCAACCACTTCCAGTTGTACCAAAGCGAAAACTACATTACAACTCCTACACAATCACCTATAGTTTCACCGCACGCATATCGAGCTCGAAGTCGCACATGTGTGTGCATAGATCGGCAGCATCACTGTTGATTGTGATGAGAACATACGCTGTGCGCACACTCATTAATTAACGATCATCCGCTGAAGCTATTAAAGTGAGACTTGATGTTATACAGAGAATTTGGTTTTACGCGCAGTTGTATTGAACTTCAGTAATCAGACAATTGTTGAATATGGCAACAAAAATAGCTCATCTTCTTACTTCTTCGGCTGGACGGGTAACATACGAAGTTCGTTACGTGGAAGGTGTTAGAATGTAGTAAAGAAGACGTAGATTGTTTATTTGAGATTCTTTAGGATCGAGTGAGAAAACAGTATGCCTAACAAAGTGGGAGCATTTAAGTTCTTTATTATATAATTGCAATTTGTAAGGATAAAACCAAACAATTGAGTTTAATATTTACATATTTACACAGTTAATTGAGTTTTGATATTGTTTTTGACCTTTAATACAATGGTTATAAACAGTTTTAAGTATAGCAACTTGTCGACTTGATAATTTGAGAACCGATTTATTAAATTTTAAGAAGTGATATGCTAGAGTGTGTGAGAGTGTCTCCAGCACCAAAGACTGTATATGTATGTAGATATATTTACATTAACACATACGTTAATCATCATTCCACTTCTCTAATCAACCAAATAACCTTAAGGTGCCATTATTAACGAAAAACGCTTGTGTGGAACCTTTACCACGACTGATGATGGGTATGTTGACGACGGTAATGATGGAGTGTATGCAGCCGTCTCGCCGTTTGTGCGTGTCTGATGAAAGCCGCCGACATTGGTTGATAGGAGTTCTATTTCTGATTGTCGTTTTTGTTAGTTCTGATCCTGATCTCGGCATTCGCTTTCATCTACATCTTCGTTCTTACTACCTTTAGCGGCTTATTGTTACAGCAGTGATTAATGACCAGAACATGAGTGGGGCATTAAAAGGATTTCTAAAGACGTTTTCTTATTTCGCACTATAGCGAACTTTATCCAGGGAGGTATTTCATAGTCTAGTCTAATGACGGATAACAACAATTATTCTAAACGATAATTTAATGAATTATTAATGACATTTTTTTGCCTTTCTAACGACAAATTTAAATATAATAATAATATTCATATTCAAATCATTAACAAAATTATTATACTGTGCAAGAAATACACAGCTGAATTTGGGACAAACAGCGTGTTGCCTAGGATTCGAATTTGTTTTTAACGATTCCTGTCAATCGAGGTTATTAACAATGATGTATAAGAAATGGCGATAGTATGTAGTAATTTTAAAATACTTTTACGTTATAGGTATGACTTAAGTAACAAAAACATAAGTAAAAATATGTGTTTCCTGATATTTGTGGGTATTTATTTTCTCAAATCTGTCATCGTAAGCTATACTCATACATAAAATATTGATAGAGTCCAATATACATATAAATAAGTAATATTTATCGAGCTGCTGGACCAGTTGCTCCAATGGGTCCCATAAGTCCTGGAGGGCCTGGTGGTCCTGGTGGCCCTGGTGGTCCTCGAAAACCTCGAGTACCCGAAGAACCTGCATTTCCTCGTATTCCTGGAAAGCCTGGTCTTCCATCTGGTCCTGGTTCCCCGGGTGGTCCTGGTGGCCCTATTGGACCAGGGCGACCTTCTGCTCCACGTTCACCTCTTTGACCCGCTGGTCCTTTAGGTCCGATAGGTCCAGGGGGACCCGGTGGACCAGGAGGCCCTATTCCAGTATGTTGGGAACCACCATATATTACCGGACGTCCAACGGTGAAAGATCGCTTCTCAGAAGCGTACACAAAAGTTGTACCTACAAAAATAAGTTAACAAAAATGATATTCTCCTTGAGCAAATGAGTTCCGCTATCTTACAAAAGAGGATTGATAGAAGAAGTTTCATAGTTGAAGAGAATGTGTTGAATGTCAAGATAATTTTGTGAACGGTTTTATATAGAGCCAAAACTTTGCTCAAAAAGAAATAGATTGTTGATTATTTTCTGTTAGAGTAAAAGTTTACAAAGAATTGGGTTTATCACTCTCTAACTGTATCTAGCTATGATTGTTATCAGGAAGAACTGTTTACCAAATTCATTTGGCTGTTATCTGAACGTAATTTTTGGAGAATTGTGCTTAAGTCTCTCTGAAATATATATGATAAAGCAAGGTATTGTTAATTTAAAATACATAAAGCAATACGAATGAATAGAAAGTTGGTCATTGTACAACATGATTACCGTTTAGACAAAAATGTGTTGGACGACCATATTACAAGTAATGGTATGGTGCACGTATATATGTATATCTAGGTTTGACATAGTTCGAAGGAATATATCTCACATATGTATGATGTATGAATCTATGTGGGGATAAACATACATACGTGAGTAATCAGACTGGAGAAGCGTGACTGCAGAAAAATATTTCAGTATACAAAAAGAGTAAAAAAGTATTTACTTTGTGCTATCGACTCTCGTTTCCCGTACTCATGTTGAAATCCTAGTTAGTAAACAGGGTAATTTTTAATGAGCATTGTTGACTAATTGCATTAAAAATTTCATTCGAAATTTCTCCAAATAAATTTACATAAGAAACAAGCGCAACGACCTTAAGGCATGAAAGCTCAAGACGTCACATGCATTCAGAAAATCCTTTTAAAATTCTCAAATAAAATATTTCCTTCTATTTCCAAATTGGTTAAGGCGGACATCGTTTTCCGAGCAGCGTTTACACAGAACACCGCAGCCAAATGCAGAATGAACAATTTTTCTATGTTTACAAGACATCTTCACTCGGCATGGTGCCGGACGAAAAAATACTTTCTCGAACTGTTTGCACACCTGACTGCTGTGAAAATTGTCACGTGACAAAAAAAACAAAACGATTCTTCTCTTCTACTATAAGCTCACAAGGGCTTACAGTAACCCATTATAAGACAATGTTTTCCTTGTTGTGTATTTATGTAATACAAATTTGTCTTCCATGGTTATTTATGCATAAAAGCCTGTTGGAATACCAATCCTATCTACGCCAGCAGACGACTCATGGATGACGGGACACAATATGTAGTGAAGTGATAGGGGAAGTAAAGCAGCACTCGTAGAGAAAAGCAAATAAAGGATATTTCGCGTACGCATTGCCACGGTAATAGTAACTATTCCACTTTCGAAGGATAAACCTGATAAGCGCACGAGTTGAAATTGTTTTCCCGGGAGTTGTGAGGCTCAGTATATACTCGAGCATTTTTATTGAGCACAATTTTTCCCGAAAATTGGAATCGAAAGAAGCCGTGCTATCCAAAATAAGTCACCGAGCGATGGCCCACTCTACCACCGCACTGAATTGCGCCAGAAAATGTATTTTGTCCTCCGGTGAAGAGATCTGAAGACTGACTCACTCCCGCTTAAATTTGTCAGAGCGCTGGAATAAATGGAATTTGGGGGTGAAATTGTTTTCTATTTGCTCTCAACGGTTTCCATAAGTTATACCATCAGCTCGGTAAGTTGGAGGTGCCGGAAAAGTGCTGCTATTCTGTGTCATTAAGTTTTTAAATCGTTTCCATGATTTTTGGTTTTGTTTTTTGTTGTTGTTTTTTCTTTTATTTTATTGCGGCCTTTCACCGAGGAAAACTGTAGTTGAATGAAATGTTGAAGAACTTCGGGTGGAAACTTTATTGTTACAATGACATAATATTAACAGCTATGTAGAAGTAATATTGAGCAAATTTATTTAATTGTTGTCAATAACCAAGATATGAATACATATGTACATACATAAAATGTTGTATTTTTAAGAAGAAAAGTTAAACTGTTTCTATCACAATAGACAGTTTTGTTGTAGTTTGTTGAACAACGCAACTTGCCGTAAAATATAAAATATTATATGAACATTCATTGTGGAAGTATGTGTAATCGGGGCGATGACTTAGCCAAGATGGTCGATCTGTAGAGGAATTTGAATGAATGAATACTTTTGTACACCACTATTTTGTTCCAGTCAGTTATTTGCTGTATGACTGTATTCGATCATCTGATTAGGTGAACGACCTGAGAACTCTCCACTCTTTTGTACTAGAAATATATAAGTTCTCTGCTTACCAAGAAGCGGTGCTTAGTAAACGGATCACCCCACTCACGATTGTTTTCTTCTTTAAAGCCTCCTACATACGTATGTTAAAAAAATATAAAAATCGATAAAAAGACAGAAAATCGGACCCGAAAAATTTAAGGAATATGTAAAAAAAAATATTATTTTTTGCTAATGAACCCATTATAAGCCATTTGATAACAAAAAAACACATGTTTTATTTAAATTATAGAAAGCTTTAGCCGGCAGATTAAGACCCGCAGAGCTCTTGTTTGGAAGACAAATTAGAGATACTTTATGCAATATTAATATGAAAATAAAGACATTTGAAAAAAAAATTAGAAAGAAATGAATATATATATATACAGAAGAAAATACAAAACTTTGGCGAATGATACCTCGTCAGATACAATTCGATCTTAACAATGGAGACTACCTATAGATAACAGATCTTCAAAGACTCGGAAAACTAATAGCAAAAGTACAAAATAGCTCATACCTTATAAAATGAGATAAAATAATTTTATTCAATTAAATCGTCTAATAAGGAACTGTTGCAGCCATCTAATCCTATAGTAGACTATCCCGAGGATCTGGGGCAAAACTCGGCATTAAATGTGAATATCAAAGCCTATATATGCGGTATGCCTTCTATATGCAGTGACTAAGAGTAACAAAGTTATGAATGTGTACACAAAATATTATATTTAAGGAAAAAAAAATTGATCTGTTTAAATAATAGAATTTTTTTCACTTGGTTGGTAACTGTTGTGCTTATTTAATTTCATTTATCGAAGAGTTACGCCCAAAAGTGGCTTTCCCTTATGTGGATAGGCTTTTTATGGATACAAGAAGAAAAAGATTTTGTGGAGAAAGCCCTCAGTTTGCATGTGTGCCCATAGCACATTAAGCATTTTTCCTATGTAGAAAAAAAACACCGATATACATTTTCATTGGGTCGCACAAGTATGAGAGGAATGTCCAAAATTTACAGCTTAGGTGAATTAAAATATTCTACGAGGCTCGCGGTTAACTCTAAATATCCCCTTCAAGACTATTCAACTGTGTTATAGGCTAATGAAACAGGTGGACTATTTGAAGGGACGTACGTTCTCCGATAGAGTTCGTTCTCCGATTTGGTTCGTTCTCCAATTATTGGTTTGGTAAAAACACAGTGGCAAAGAGGACGACTATGTGTATTTCCTTCGATTTCTTACACAAACATGTGATGAAAAGTAGAGTTTGTTATACAATCGTGAAAGTTTAATGTATTAACGAAGTTATAAGCAACTTCAAATTGATTTAATAGTACCTAATTTCTCATTTTGTTTAGAGGTCATAAACAGATAAATCCTATGTGTTATCAACCAGAATAAGCCATTATTTGATAAAACTTTGAATAAAAACCAAAATTGAAGTGGATCCCTCCACTATTCATACGGTCAGAACTTTCATTTCGTTCATTATTCAATCCGCTTTGATTAAGTATTTAAATTGGGCCATTGCGGCAGGTAGTCATAATTGCAAAAGCTACCGGCTAATTTATCCCTTGGTAGTTTGACCCACATAAACAGAGAATAACAAGGGTGTTGGGAAAACTGCAGCCTAATCTAAAGCCTCTCCTCTTTGCCGTCAAACTGGGTTTATTTTTTATTGCAATTATTAATACATCGATTATTTTGAACTCTGTAACTGACGGCGGCTTTGTGTTTCTCTGAAGTTAATTTTTAATATTGGGGTAAATTGCTTCGTTATTCCAAAAAGTAATGGCGAACTAGCGCATTTAGCCGCCTAGTGGAGACTACATTTATGCTTGACAGATGGACATATTCCCAGCAGTTACCTTGACTTCAAGAAAAGTTGCAATTCCTGGAGAAATGTAAGGCAAGGGTTTTTATAAAATGCATTTATTATTTACTTAGGTGACCGTAAGCTTTTCAGATTCTTTTCTCAATAATTAAAAAGTTGGTTTTATATGGAGAATATAAGCAATTATTCAGGCGTTCAAAACGCCTGTTCAAGTAAACACATAAAACGTGTATTTTATAAGACACATTGAACTTCTCAAGGCTTGCCGGGTCAACAAAAAATATGTTAAGGTTTTTTTCTAGTATTTTCTAAATTGTAGAAATAATTGTTCTAATAATTTTTAAATACTGATGTTTTCCTTATATTTGTTTCAAGACACATTCTCTTATTCACTATTAAATAAGAACAGAAAAAACAAAAAATTAGAATTCAAAATTCTATTTTGACTTAATTTCATGCAGGTTTGACGGACACCTCTCTCCTAAAGTTTCAAAGCAATTTATTAAAATGTATAAAATATAACAAAAATCAACTTAAGCTGAAAAAGAGAAAGATAATGAAAAAATTATCACAATATAAAAAATTACAACACAGGATTTTTGTTTAAGATAGAAAGAGGAGTAAAAACAATCCAAATTAGAAGCCAAACAAAACACTCTGCTCATTGACTTTATGTTAAATATTTGAGTCTAAAATTTAATATATTTACTTAAAAAAAGAAAAAAAAATATCAATATCATAATTTCTGTATTGAATAAAGAAACCATAAGAGCTGAAAGAAGCTGAGCTGAGAAAGAGTTCACCTCTTTTGTTGTTGTTAATAATATACAGACAGACATGTTGTTGATATTATATACAACAGATTTTTATATAAATAGAAAAGAGATATTTATTAAAGAATTTAACAAAACAAGAAAATGCATTAAAACAAAACAAACTTTTGCAATGCCTAGAAAGTGAAAAATTAAACCAAATTAAAGGAGGTGGTGTAGCATAATCATCTTCACAGGTTAGCAAAGTTTTTGATAACTTTGAAAACTATAATTTGGAAAGAAGCACCCTTTACTCTTCCAAAGCCTCTTTATGAAAATAAAGCGTCAAAACTAATTTTGGGTGCGTTTTGGAGCTACCCCTTATGTTGCTTCGTATTTGCATTTACAATAAAGTATCACCGAAAACATCATCGGAATAAATTTCCATATCATCGCTCCCTATTCGCAGAACATTTTGTGGTACGGTCTAATTGAAATGCAAAAATCCGGCTGCCTTTCGATCGCTATTGCCTTCATCCCAAAAATGGGAGCTGCAGGCTGTCAACGATCAGCCCTCAAATGTCGTCAAATGTTTTAAAATTGTCAATTAACAAAGTAATTTGCATTCAATTAAGCAATCTAACACTAAATATGAAAACGTAACACCAGTCTGCAGGGAATGAAAATGGATTCTCAAGGTATTCGCTAGTGGCCTGCTTTTATGTAAACATAAAGTGGTGATGCCTACGCCAAAGCTTAACCCATCCTTGTTTAATTATTCAGCGAGAATTACATACAAATATTCAATTTGGGCGAAAGGAGCTTTTTCATTCTTCAGAATAATGGGAGACTGAAAAACTGAAATCTTTCGAAACATGCTCCAAGTGGAACGGCGTCTCCCTTCTAAGGATTGGAAGAACCCATCCTGCTGTGCGGAAAAGATAAATTTGAGAATTATTCAAAAATATACCACTACACCGAAAAAGGGCAAAACGTGTAGAATTGAAAAGTTTTTCTTTTAGTCTCGTTCAACATTTAAGGGTGGATGGGTGAATTTGATAGTAGCGTGTCTGTTTCTGAAAGATACGGTAGCAAGCAGTACAGATGGTCGAGTTCATTTTGACAGTCTTTTGTCAGGAGGTTATGTTTTCGTCATCCCTTGGTATGTTGAGTAAACGAACGAGTAGATAAAATAGAGACAAAGTCCGGACAGATAGTAGAGTGAAAATAACTGTTTAAGTCGAGACACCTGTGAATATGCATTTGGATAACAGATGCTTTACGCCTCGCAAGTGTAGATATGTATATCTGTATAGAGCAACAAACTAAAATGAGAAAATTAGCCTAGTTGCGCCCAAGACTTTCGATGACAATAATAATAATCGAATGGCGCGACAGTCTAGGGCCTAGCTTGCTCATCAACTACTCATGCTGTTCTCTCACGAGTAGAAGGGACCTACATTTTTTTGCCGACTCCAAACAGTAAATTTTACTTGGACAGTTATCACTCTATGAGTGTTGTCAAGAGCGTGAAAGATGTAATATTGTGGCCGATATTTACCTCCATCCAGACCAATGTTGGTGTTTCCTTCCACTGATAAATAAATTATTACGAAAAAACATTTAAATGTTCCCGAATTATTTGATTTTTTTTTTTAGGAAAATGTTAACATGTTGAAACAAATGCGTAAATTGTTGCACAGTTTTGTTTAAGGAATCGGTTTAAAGCATCCAAAAAATTCTACGTGTATTTTTAACTGCAATGACGAATCAGTCTCGTTATCTGTAGATTTGGTTATTCATATCGATGATGAGTGTTTCTTGTCAAACTTACCCAAAGGGTTTAACACAGTTTCTTAAATATGTGACATTTGAGACAGTTTTATTTTTGACAATTTGACCTATAGTTTAGTCAGTATTTAATGCAATTTTCTTATCAAAATTAGCTTATTTATGTAAGCTGTTGATCATAATTCTTATATTCTGACTCTTGACAAGTGCTTTAAGTTTACCTAGAATTATAATTGCGCTCCTTATAGAATAAATTCAGCTTCACACAATGAGATATGCCTCTTTTCTTGATGCAGCTTACCTAGACTGTGTTAATATTGGGTATATGACTGACTTCCGTTTTGTCTGAAAAATTTTCGAATAATTCGATAAGTTCAGTATAGGCAAAGGCCAAGGAAGTCCCAAAAAAAATCGTTCGACACTTATGCGGATGAAATTGTCGTTATCAAATCTGTTTGTTGGTATTAAGATAAGAAAGGACAAAGATGCATCGGCGAAAAGTATATGCTATCATCTATCAGGGAAAGCACACAATAAATTAGGATTTAAACATCATTGAGAGATTCAAATGTCGAATTACAGCTGCTATTTCTTTTTGAGTCTTTTCTCGCAAGAGAATGCTTACTTATTACAACATCTTAATCGGGTCTGACTTTTCCCACGGACAATCCTTAATCTCTACAAGGAAAAGTTTCTTTTTACGATCCTAGTATAAGAACAGTACGGTAGCATACGTCAAGCATTTGCAAATACAGTTTCTAAACTTAAGTTGAAATCTGAAGTCTCTTCATTGCATGTATTCAGAACGAAATCTCAAGTACGTAGGTATAAATTAGTATTGAAATTGCACCATTCTATCCATATAATAAATACAACCTCGCAGCAATTTTAATCTAAATTTTAAAAAAACTGGCAATATGCGCTTACATTTTTTTTACAAAAATATCTGACTTAATCAAATGGTTTCTTTCAATGATTTTTTTTTCCAATATTAATGATCGTATGTTTGGAATGGTTTGTGGCAGCCGTGGCGTAGTGGGTAGAGTCTAGGTTCGATTCCCAACTCAACACGAATTTTTTGAATCTTTCAACACTCATAGAGTAATAACTGCTCAAGAAAAACCTTCTCACATTTCGCCGTTTGGATTTGGCAAAAAACTGTAGCTCCCTTCTACTCGTGGGAGAATAGTAGCGCACACAACACGAGTAGTTGATGAACAAGCTAGGCCCTTCTCCCTCTGTGTGGACTGTCGCGCCAAACAATTATTATTATGTTAGTAATAAAGCATAGATTGTTTTTCCCGAAGTGGACTTCACATATTTCCACAGACACAGGCAAATACTTCCACCAACTCATAAATCACACCCAACAGTCATATTAGGCTTACATTCACTTATTTCAAATAAGACAGTTTTGTTATGGCAAATAAAATTCGCTAATAAAATTGAACTCAAAAGGAAAGTTACCAAGAAGATATACTGCTGATCTCAATTTTGCCGCTCTTGAACCCAGGCATTGAAATCAAATTGTACGACAATTTTGATTTTTAATATACCGAACTAACAAACTGCAAAGCCAATTCTAGTCTACTGAGTGTATTGGAATGTAAACGGCTTTCCAATAGAAAATTTTTAACATTAAAAACATCTAACTGCCAACTACATGTTATTCAGTAAACTCAAAATTTTCTACCGATAGCTGGTTAGCGCGACTGTAAGACCCTCAATTTGCAATCCTAATTCTGGCTCTGGTAAACAGGCGATAACATGTTTAGCTCCAAAAATAGGGTCTTCACAATTGTTATGTGATGTCGCCGTATCAGTGAGACAATAGGTTGGTTAAAGTACCGAAAATTTAGCAGCAAACAATAGAAATCAGAATTGGATGCTCAGATCACATTATGCCTTATAGCCACACAAGACCAAGTCAAACAATTGAAGCCGATTGACTATTTTAGCGTAACCGTTACAATCGATTAATCGGAAAGTAAGTATGGTGAATGTGTTATCACGCGCAAATTTTGGGCTGCATGAATATTTTCGGTGAGGCTAAGTAAAATCCTTGGTTTATGCCAACAAGCCAACGACCATAGAAGAACTCGAAGCCAGCATTAAACGCGACGTAGTGACCGTTTAAGCTAAAATGTGCGGCCGAGTCTTTGAAAATTGGGTTCAACGAATTGTACATAGGAAAAATCTCCGCGGTGGCCATATGAACAAAGCCGAGTACATTCTTAAACATTTTGATAATATTTTGAGTCTACTGTCGATTTTTAAACATTTTTTTGAATCGTTTCCGTTTTATTTAAAACAAGAAATTGTTAATTCCTTATAAAAAAAATCATTTACTCTTGCGGTAAATGAAACCAATTATATTCGCTTGTAATTACTTAATAATAATAATTGTTGGCGCTACAGTCCAGAGGGGGACCAGAGCCTAGCTTGCTCATCATAATTAATCCTCATATAATTGTTGCTTACAATGACGTAATTTTGTAATTTGAGCGGTAATTTTGGATTTCTAAAGGTGTCAAGTTCTTTATCTCGATAGGTTTATAAAAATAATTGTTTCCGCTACAGTCCAAAGGGGGACCACGGCCTAGCTTGCTCATCAACTACTCGTGTTGTGTTACTACTGTTCTCTCACGAGTAGAAGGGACCTACAGTTTTTTGCTGACTCCGAACGGCGAAATTTGAGAAGCTTTCATAGACAGTTATTACTCTTTTTAATTACTTATACTAAAAAAATATCAATGACTTGATTTCGTAGCTTGAAGAGACGAGGTCGCCCTTGAAAGAAACTTGGATTGACGTTAGTCAAATTAAGTAAGTATTAAGTCACATAGAAATAGGGTAAGTAATCAGCATTTAAAAACAAAGAGTACAACCAAAAGCGGCTAAAAGGCAGTTAATTTAGAAAGAGTAGAATACAAAATACTTACAGAATGAAGTGGTTAGAGATAGAATCGTAGATATAAACTGAATTTAAAACAAGTTAAGTATTTTATAACTAGAGGTATGAAAAATCAAATGTAAAATAATAACACATTTCAAACAAAAGTAAAAAACGAGCACAAATATGGTGATTGAAAATCCCGGGCTCAAATCCCAAGTGATTCGTTAGACTGAGACATCAGGCCATCAAACCAGCGGCGATAGTATCCGTGTGTCTATCCAATGTGCATCTGCACAGTATAACAGAAGTAGACGCAACAACAAAAGGAACAAGAACAGAAGGCGCAGCAACAGTAGGAAACGCAGTAAAAACAGCAACAGAAACAGCAGTAGCCACCACAGCAGGAACAATCGCAGCCAAAGTCGCATAAACATAATGAACCACAGTAGTAGAAATAACAGCAGCCACGGCAGCAGGGACAATGGAATCCACAGCAGCAGAAGTGCAAATAGATATCTTAAGGAGATCACAGACTGGAAAGTTCTCTCGGGAGTGTCCATATTGGACCATAGATACATAGAGTTCCGAATCGAACGCGAAACCAATGTCTAGCAGAGGAGCAGAAACCCTAGGAGAACAAACTGGCCAAAGTTTAGGGAAGAGTTAGGAAATCGCAATGAGCCTCTCCCAAAACTCAGAACGAGGCGTAAGGTTGAGGTGGCAGTTCGGAACCTGAACGACACCCTAACTAAATGTTTCGAACTGACATGCCCAGTCAGAAAACACCCCTGCAGAACCCCTGTTCCGTGGTGGAACGCGAAATTGCAGAGAAAGCGCAAGGAAACCAGAAAACTTCTGAATAGGTCACTCAAGACCAATCTGGAAGAGGACTGGAGCCTGTATCAATTAAAACAAAAAGAATATAAAAGGCTAATCGAGCTTCGAAAAGTGTCTCTTATAAAGACTTTTGTGGGAAAATCGAAACACTCAGTGAAACCAGCAGACTAGTGAGAGTCCTCAAAAGGGACAAGGCAGTGAGGCTGGACACATTAAGAAAACCAGACGGTACCTACACCGAGTCTAAAGCTGACACCCTCCAACTCATGTTTGAGACTCACTTGGGAACCAGATCACAGTCGGCTCAAAACCATTGCCGATTTCCGAAACTGGGTATGAGCAGACATATTCTACTCGCAGAGGCTGGTATATTTCATCGCTCGTGGTAACTGATGAAGCCATCAAGTACGCTATAGTGTCTTTTGATGATTTCAAGTCCTCGGGCACCGATGGCATATATGCAGCACTGCTGCAAAAGAATTTTCACTGCCAGTCTCGCGCTGGCATATATTCCAAGTACCTGGCGTACAGTGAGGGTCGCCTTTATACCGAAAACTGGTAAAGGAGACTACTTACTCGACAAAATCTTCAGACCTCACCTCCTTCATGCTAAAAAGCTTGGAGAGGCTGGTCGAACAGCACCTGCGCAAAAACTCTTTGCGATCACGCCCTCTATCTCAGATGCAACAGCGCGGAAAATCTTGCGAGACTGCACTTCAAAATCTCATTGGTAGAATTGAAAGTGCACTTGACAGGAAAGACGATGTAGCCGTATTGGTTACCGGACCATGCCTTGCAGCCGTCAGCGCGCGCGGGCAGGCGGCTCTTGACATGATCGAAAGCTGGTGTACCAGGAAAGTGCTTTCAGTCAACCCTCTCAAAACTGAGGTTGTTCTCTTTACGAGAAGGAGAAATATGACTGGTTTGACTCATTTGATACTTAAAGCCGTCAATATCCCACTTTCCAATGAAGCCAAATATCTAGGTGTTATCCTACACAGTAAACTTCCCTGGAAAAGACACATTGAGACAAAAACCTCCAAGGCACTGTCAGTCTTCTGGCAATGCAAGGGAGTTTTTCACAAAACCTGGGGTGTATCACACAAAAGATCCGTTTGGATCTATACGGCAATGATAAGACCACTTCTCTCTTATGCATCAGTCGTTTGGTGGAACAAGCTTTCACGCAAATACGTGACTGCCGCTTTCACCAAGTTTCCGCCTGGCTCTGATCTTGATGTTATGATTAATCCCCCCCCCCCTCTTTATCACCACATCATGGGATGTACACTCAAGGCCATCTTTCCATTAAAAAGGATGGTCTTTGGTTCCACTCGCACTGGAGCTTTGATGACCTCGCACACCGCATTTCCTATGATACTACTCTCATGGACATGCCGTATGATACGAGGTCGCCAATAACACAGCTGCGACGCTCATACAAAGTCGACTTTCCCCGTGTCCTGGACTGGCTGTGGCGAGAAACTGAACCGGGAAAGGAATGTAGTCGGATTTTCACTAACGGCTCCAAAACAACGGAGAGTTCTGGAGCTGGGGCCTTCGTGGAAAACGACAACATTAGACTTCATGCCTACTTAGGTTATTTCGCGTCGGTCTTCCAGGCGGAAGCCTTCGCGATCCTAATGGCCACCAACTATATTGTGAAGAATAGGTGGAAGGGAAGAAGTATCTGCGTCTGCAGCGATAGTCAAGCTGTGCTGAAGGCCTTACTCAACCCTTTAACCACTTCCAAGATAGTTCAAGAATGCAAGTCTTCCCTTAATTTGGTCGGCAGGCTGAATTTGCAAAGACTTGTCTGGGTCCCGGGTCATTACGGGATCCTGGGAAACGAAACTGCCGATGAACTAGCTAGGCTAGGTTCAGCAGAGGCATTCGTAGGGCCAGAACCCACCTTGGGTTTACCCGCGTCCCTGGTCAGGGTTTTTCTTCGGAAAACCAAGAAATTACCTTAAATGAAGGTTACTGCGTGGTAGTACAATGGACCAGTGTTTAAGTCTAAGCGCTTCAGTGTAGTTTATCCCAACCTCCAAAAAAAAAAGAAATGTTATAAATTCTTCTGTTGCGCCAAGTTGGGATCGACGGGATTCAGTCTGTAGGGGTTAAGCCAATACCAGTTTCTCTAAGCAGACAACTAGAGTACATTTTGTCTTCTTCCTGCAAACAAGTGAGTTCAGATATAATAGGCTCACGCGAGGTAAGAAACTTTAAAAGACTTGTTGCAAGCCTAACGTGTTGATGGCCTAAATGATACAATAATTATTATATAATCACAAAAGACCGACCACAATCCACATGAAATGGCGGTGTCACATCTTTGATTTAAAAAAATATAAGTCAGAAAATTATATGATATATAGCAATGAAGTAAAAAGATGTGGAAAGTAGTTGTTCGTGATAGCTGACTACGCATCAGACGCTCAAAACCCTAACTTTATTTTGGAGCTAGAGACGATGTACTTCACGTGCAAAAAGTAGACTCCTTTAAATACGTAAACTCTTTTACAGAAAATTGGCTGATCCCTGGAGTACAGAGATTCATTCTCAGAACAACAGACAATTTAAACGGACTGAGGTCAGTTAGAATCGATCCAAGTGGGGCAGTGCTTCACAAAAACTTTTCTGTAGTTAAGAATCATGACCTGGAAGACAAGCTTCTAAGGCTTGATACAGGTTAGGAAAAAAAAAAGTGGTGATGGGATAGTTAGTTCAATACGGCAAGCTCACATTTGTTAATGTAGTTGAAAGCATTTATAAAAAGAATAAAAAATACAAGAAACAAAACAAAAATAACAATACACGATGCAATTTTTTCATGGAACGAAAGTAATGTGCTGCCCATTTTGAGCAACAGCATTTCACGTTTATAAAACGTTTGTTTTTGATCAGCAAAAACTAAACCAGGTACGATTTGACACCATCATTATCGAAATTTGTACCATTCAAGGATTCACGCTTGCTATGCGTTTTTCCCTTTCCGGAAATAAGAAGGCAAAATTTGACGAAAATATTAGTTTTGAGTTTTAATTTTTCAACAGCTGCCAGACATAAACTACACAACCGATCAAAACAAAAAACAGTTGAAGTACCAACTATCAATTAACAAAATGTGTTTGACATTTCGATTACGTCCGCAAACGTAAGAATTCAACTAAAGATATATGTGAGTGAAATCCACAATTATTAAATTGCCAATCCAATATATGTGAAGCATATAACTAACAGTGGCGTAGTGGGTAGGGTGCGACTCTCACACGCCGAAGGGTCTAGGTTCGATTCCCGCCTGAACACCTCGAATTTTTCACGGCACCACCTCTTTCGAGCTGCTGACAACACTCAAAGAGTAATAACTGTCTTAGAAAGCTTCTCAAACTTCGCCCTTCGGAGTCGGCAAAAAACTGTAGGTCACGCACAATACGAGTAGTTGATGAGCAAGCTAGGCCCTGGTCCCCTGTGGACTGTCGCGCAAACAATTATAATTATTATATAACTAACAGTTACGCCCTGCTGCACGCTTCCGTATAATATTACAAACATATGTTATATTAGATAGCCCTAATCAGTTTAAAGTAAGCAACTGATTCCGAGAGAGACGCTATTGATTGTTTATTGTAATTAGACGTATATCGTTGGTATATGTTTATACTATACTTTGAAGCTTTCGTTGAAAAAAGGTATGTGAATCCGAATATATCGCTTCTCTTCCTAGAGATGCAGAAACAATATCGAAGATTACCCCAAACATGTCAGATTTACTAAAAGGTGGAGTAACTGATTCATAGTGTAGTTCACAATAAGTACAATGGGAAAACTGATTTGTATTCACAAAGAAGCAGAATTGAATTGTGGTCCGAACAATTGTCGATGATATTGGTTTCTTAATATGAAGGATCAGATTTTTATATAAATCGGGGTTTAATATATACCTATATTTTGAGTCAACAGAAAGGCAGTATTCCGTTTGACGTTCTACTTGTCGATAAGCTATCAAATCAAAGAAAAAAATGCTTTCGTTATTGTTCGCTAGATTCATACAACCTTTCCTACAAGACGACACAAAGCAAAGAAGCGATAAGGTACATTATAGGCAAAGTAATTAGTGTCTGGTGTAGTCTGTGCTGAACGGATTCGCTACATTTTCACAGAAAGCAATTGAAAATTGCGACACATTCACCAAATTCAAACGGGCTAGTTAAGGGCATAAATCGAATGCCGAGTTTAATAATGTATAATAATATATTGTAAATATTCTAGGTTTTAGGGAAAAGCGATTATGGACAATTGAATTCGCACTCAACAACACTGTGCATACGAGCAAAGGTTTCACGGCACCACAAACTGATGATGACAACAATCAAAAGTTATTTGATTGTTGTCTATCAAAACTGACAAATTTTGTCTGAAGGACTCGGAAATCATAATTGCGATTTTAGTTGTATGACATAAGAAGTAAATCTACATGGGGCTCTGATCCATTAATGCTAATGGTATATACCGATAACCTTTGAAGGGTATTCGTCTTTTAATATATGATATCTTAATTGTAATCTTAAGTTTTTTATCACGAAAAATGAAATGCTTTCATTGTTGACATTTTTAAAAGATTCGGTTGGACAATTTCTTATTAGAATCATGTTTCAAGAGTAATTGCCATTCAAATCAATTAAGACACAATTTAATAAATTTAATTAATTTAGATAATTCCAAGCCGGGAATTTATTTTAAAAACATCAAGTATAGAAGAACTTAAGACTTTTTAAAGGCATTTCCTCCAATCCTTGCTAAGGGGTGCAATAAAACATTTAGAGGCCACAAGGCAAGAAGCTGTTGCCAGAACTTCATCCGATAGCCATATATCTCATAAGAAAACCTCTAAGAGGTAAACCCTACTAAATGTGGGATGGCTATAAATCTCCTCCTACATCCTCAATTCACAGATGTTTAAATTTTCGTCCCGAATCGGTATATCACCCGACCAAAGAATTGCAGAGATCCCGGTAACCTCCCTTTTACGTCCACATATAGCTCTCGCTGAAGGAGTTGAATTTTTACTTGAAGTGGTTAAAGTAGGATTTTACAAAGCCACACTTTATTTTGATGCACTGATACAGGTTGCATTATAAAATAATGAATAAGTTGTTATAATTGTATCCAATATGCCGTTAATTTCCTTTTGATTGAGATTTCCTACATTTAAATTTTTTATGTCAAACAATTAGTACAGAGGTTTTGAAATCGATAATTAACTGCGAACTTTTATATATGTAATCGAAAAAATCCATTATAAGTTATCAAAGTATTCCATAATCAAAAATCATAGTTCGCGGTTCTTATCTCAAGTCATTATCATTTGAGTTATTAGGAAGAGTTACACGCTATAAGTCAAATCGCAATAGGTTATCGTGTGTCATAAAGTCAACGAAATTTGTCTACTGAAAGTTATACTACGGTCCTAGCTGCGTGACTGAAATCTGATTTGCACAAGAAGCGAATCTAGCAAAACTCTTTGTCAGGGATAGATACTACCCTGTCATTGATAACCGGTAAAACAACTTATCTCACAAAAGTGGCTAAGACAGATCTCATTCCTGGACTGGGACATAGATAAGGAATTGAAGAAGATAACTTCCCTCATGAGATTGAAATCGACGATGACTACGACCACGATGCTGACAATAGCGACGACTAAAGGATGTTAGCATGTGATTGGTATGAACGCAAAGGGAGCAGAGGTTCTTACAACTCGGGTTGAAATTTGCATATAAACTCGTCACGTTTTGTGAACTCTTCGGATGACCCTCCTTCCACAGCGGGTGGTTGTTCCTTGGTTGTTGTTGCGTCTGGCCCTGCTACATGTCGAGCTGTAAAACAATGATCCTGTGGCATGACAGTGGTATAAAAGCTCATAAATAAGTTGGAAGAGCTTTCACGTTAAAATTTGTTTTGGAACTCAGCAGTTTGAGCTGAAAGGTTGCCTCGTAGTTCTTAAACAAATGTTTTGTATGCAGTTAGTTTTATCTATTACAAAAAGTTATATTCTCCATTTTTTTCTCCCTCTTTCTATATCTGTGCCTTACAGTTTTAACTAAAGCCCAGGCCTAAGTCTGAATGCAATTAATTTGTTGGTTCGCGCTTTTGAATTTACTAGGGATTACGATTTTGCAAAATTTAAATTAAAACATTTGACCCTATGTGTTACATAAAACAAACTAATTGATTATCGCTTCTCTATTAATGTTGTCCACGCTTTTCACGGACTGAGAATGACAATTCATTTGTCTTTAGTGCCTTAGCCAGTCAAGCTGTCACATACTTCCCGTAAGCAGCGTAAATAATGACTACCACAAGCGAATAATTATCTTAAAGCATATTCAATACCGAGCAAATAAATCACACAATTTTACCATGCCTGACATAGCTTTATAGGTACGCAGGGAACTACTTCCGTCTCTCACACAATCGTACCCTAATACAGAGTTGCAAAAGCTGAAAATTATTACCTTACACTGCCGCCGACCCTGAGGACTTGCCGCCATATTCATAAGGAAGCTAAGAGGCTTCCTCGGAAAGCAAAAACATCAGCCATATCCATTGACAAGCAAAAACGTCTTCACAGGAAATTTCCCTAGACAACGATTTGTCTCCGAGTGAGCTGAAACTAGGTCTACCACTGTGGCTCCATCATTTCTCTGTGCCATTGTTTTGCGTGTTCCCACTTCCTCCTCCTACCCCATACTGAGTACAGCGATATGGCCTAGAATTATAGTCACATCCTTGATGAATATAACAAAGCACAACGCAAGTGAGGCGGGCCGACACCCACATCTGACTGTCGGCTCACAATGCCCTCGCCTGTAGCGGGGACCTTTGCTTCCGCATGTCGGGGGCAATGTTCTGTTTGGCTTAATTCGATGACATCATTTTTTATTTCGACAACGTTTTATTAACCGTCATAAAACCTTCCCACCGTCTCTCCCGCCATCGCGTGTTATCCTTGGAAGATTCTTGTATCATCACAAGGATTTTTTCGTTTCGATTTTTTCCCAGACTACGCTCCTCTAGCAGCAATCGTCAGGCAAAGCAGGTTGACAAGAGTGGGAGGCAAAACACGCAACTTTTCTTGTTTGTCTACCAGATCTCACGAGATCGCTACGGCCGTCGTGCAGGAAGGGCGATGGTGATGTGGCAGTGTGCTGGACACGAGGGACTTAAATTTTGCGGAAGTAACATGGGGAATTGGTATTTCTGTTTGCCACCCATATCGGTTCTTTCTTTCTTTGAGTGCGAGAACGATGGATCCGTTGAGGATGAAGTAGTATGTATTCGTTTTGTTGATTCGGTTTTTGGATGGGAAACCTGGTTCGATAACCTCAAGGCAAGGGGGAAGGCATCAAGAAGGAAAAATTTGTTAATTATGCAAACTTTGTCCAGCAACTGAATCTGTTTCCACTTAATTTTTTCTTCCGATAGGCCATTGGATGGGGGTGGTAAAAGGATATTTTTCCTCTGTTTTCGAGTTCTTGTTCACCACCATCATTCCTAGCTTGCCAGCATTTAAGGACATTATGCTTGCGTTAATGGCTTTTGGAATGAGTTTTTGGTTTTCGTTTTGTCGGACCAATACCTTCTTTCCCCCCAAATCAGAGCGTTCTGTGAAACCGTTTGAAAAGTTCTAAAATTGAATTTTATTGGGCATTTAGTAATCGCTGAGAGGTGTGGGTTGAAATGGCACCATTGCCCGCCGTAAAAGAAATTCCGCTAGCAGACGAAGATAATTAAAATAAATCGCACTCTTAATGGGACATAAACACCATCGGACGTGATTAACTACTTGAATTTAAATGACGTTTGTATAAGGTAACTTTGTTCAAATATGATCTCTCGAAAAATCTGTTCTTAGTGGGCTCAAAATCTTTGTATTACGGTTTTAAAAATCGAATAAAAAGAAGTTATAAAATTAGTAGTGGAGTAGTAGGTTTGGTACATTGATTTATGTAATATGTTTCTGCTGGAAATATGCCTTTTTATTTATATTTTATTTTATATTTACATTATTATATATATATTATATATATATTATTATGTATAATTATATGTATAGTATTTGTTTTTGTTCTCTAATCCCGAAATATATAAGTCAACCCTCGTATTAAACGAATGTTCAGTGCGAAGGGAAATAACAACAAAACACTTCATTACCAAAAAGTGATATATTAGCATGAGTCAGATCGGGGAAATATTACACCTGACTTTCACCTATCCGGTGAGCCCAGAGCACTGGATTATGGTCAGAAGGTAGATCATTTATAGAAATTGGTTGGGAAACATTTTTAGACATGTTAGTGATAAAAAATATCGACAACAGCTTGACTACCACGAAAATCAGCTGGGATATATATATATACAGCTGCGAGCTATAAAATAGAAGTGGGTCCGGGCATCTTTTATACGGAGGGCGTTCAATATTTTCTCGGTATCGATATGAAGGAAAATGCGAATTCAATTTTAATTGTTTTTATTTTTCAATATAATATCCCCTAACATCAATGCCCTCAAAAAAATAAATTTCCTCTTTCTCAGAAAAATACCCATTTATTGCCGACTTGAGTTCTTCATCATCCGAAAATCTTTTTCCACGAAGATATTTTTTCAAATCCGGAAAAAGGAAATAATCACTAGGGGCAATGTCTGGACTATAGGGTGGGTGTTGGATTTCTTCGAAACCACAATCTCGCGCAGCAGCCTTGGAAACTCGCGCGGTGTGAACATGAGCGTTGTCATGAAGAAACAACACTCTTTTATTTTTAATTTCCTACCGCAGATTATGAAAAGTGAAAGCGTAGGATGTTGCAATGATGCTTTCATCTTTTTTTTACTCAATGAGCAAGATTCCCTTTGAGTCCCAAAAAACTGTGACCACGACCTTCCCGGCAGACGGAGTGATTTTGAACTTCTTCGGGGAGTCTGTTCCTTTTTGTGCCACTGCATGGACTCTTGTTTGCTTTCAGGGTCATAGTGGTGAACCCATGTTTCATCCCCAGTAACAATTCGATCCATAACACCGTCCGCGTTCTCACTATACATCTCCAAAAGTTCTCTACGGCATGCAATTCTCACTTTTTGCTGAGGCGCTATGAGCATTCGGGGCACCCGCTTTGAAGAATGGTGCCAGTTGAAAGCTTGGTGACCTCTTCTATCATTTTCACCTTTATTCGGGTATCCTCAAGAACAAGTTTTTCGACTTCTTTGATGCTTTCTCCCGTACAAGCAGAAGCAGGGGCGCTACACCGGGAGTCGTCTTCAAATGCTCTCACTGCCTCTCTTGAGCTCACTTGACCACTTTTGCACAGTTGATAATGAATAGTTTTTGACATTTTCCTTGTTTAGTGAGAAACTTAATTACAGAGCGATGCTCAATTTTTACCATCATCGTCTCAGTTATCATTATGATTCTGTTTAACTAGAGATAAAACGCGAATAAATAATCACATTTATATGAAATTTTACATGAATGCACTATAATAATATAACCACAGCTTCACCCCGATACCGAAAACAATATTGAATGCCCCTCGTAAAAAAATTAAAATCATCGAATCAGTAAGCCTGCTGAATCAAACATCGGTCATCAAATTCCAACGCCGTCAGCGTTGCCACGATCGACCCGCTGCTCACATTAAGGTGCCAAATTGCAGTGTCAGCAACTATTAGGTAGTTAAGGCATGGCTAAGCGAAGCTCATGCGTACAAAAAATCTAAAATCTAAAAATCTAAATCGAACTGCTTATGTCCCGGAACCCTTCGCAAAAGTAAACATTGTGCCCTCTAGTAGTGCAAAAAACCAACCTAAAAAAAGACCCATTTAGTAGTGAAAATATAGAGACCTTCAAGAAGTGTCGAAATCACAAAATTATTTCGATGAAATTCCGGATGTAGTACGTAGCCTACTCAAATTTTCTGGTATTTTAAACACACACACGCACACCTGTGGAGTCCTACAATGCAACATTAGACTGGAACTGTATATTTCTGTGCTTAACTTCCCACTTCGCAGGCAAGCTTTATTTGGGACCTACAGAGTACTAAATGGCGGCGTTAGTACAGGGTAACGCATCCACTTAAGCATTTTACTTATCGGTGTATTCGCACCTTTCCCTCATACTTTACAAAATTTCGTGCATGGATGTGTGTTCCAAATCTCTAAATTTACTCACGCAAACCTATCGAGACGTGATCGCAGTGGCGGAGTGAGTAGAGTGCGACGCTCACACGCCGAAGGGGGTAGGTTCGACTCCCAGCTCAACACCAATTTTTCGAATTTTTACGGCACCACCTCTTTCGAGCTGCTGACAGCACTCAAAGCGTAATAACTGTCTAAGAAAGCTTCTCGAATTTCGCCATTTGGAGTCGGCAAAAAACTGTAGGTCCCTTCAACTCGTGAGAGAACAGTAGCGCGCACAACACGAGTAGTTGATAAGCAAGCTAGGCCCTGGTCCCCCTGTGGACTGTCGCACCAACAATTATTATTATTATTAAATATTTTCTTATAACACATTACGCAAGGAAATTTTCACGAGCAATAAAATAAGAGTATGATGGTTAAAAGTATTTTATTTGAAAAATAATGACATTTTAAAGTTTTTCTTATAGATAAACTTCGGTCCATAACCATGCTTATTAATGACAGCTGATCAAGGCCTTTTTTCGTATCTTTTCAGTAGTATAGTCCGCCATGCGTGTTCAACTACAACCCAAAGTTCGTTGTTGTTTTTGGGCCTGACATCCCATACCGCTTTCTTAATATCTACCCACAGGTTTGCAATGGGATTGAGGTCGGGAGATTTGGCTGGCCAATCCCTAGCACCAATTCCATTGGCATCTGTAGTATTTCTACGTATCCAATCGTGTTTATTATATTATTAATTTGATGGATTGGCTTAACTCGTCGAGGATTTTCACAACTGACATTGTTGGTCGATTTTAACGCACCTAGTCACTTCTAGTACGGTAGCCTCCGAGAGATTTCGCGTTTTACTCCATTTTCATATTTTTTCTTGTAAATAATTGCATTACGTATCATTGTCGACGAGCTTTTCCACTCCCCCATACGTCTTGCCTTGCTGTGAATCTAAGTTCTGTTTTCTTCTCTGCAATGATGGCTTGTCCCACTTAATAATGCAGTCAAGTACTTTTTTTCCTAATTCAGATATAAAACGTAAAAACTAAAACAAACTTACTTCTTATTTTACAGAAAATCGAATATTTTATTGTAAATTAATTTTTTTTTAATAATTTTACTTTTTGCTAGTATTTTATTGCTCGCTAAGAAAAAACAAATGTGCGAATAACATAACCTGTAAATAATAATGGTTTAGACTTAACAACAGAAAAGGCATGGCCCGAGCTATCGCAAGCAATAGTTCACAAATTCAAACGTAATGGAGACCAGTGGTACAAAGAATGCAAAACAGAATCACATCACATTCTAAATGAGTTCATTACAACATGTACATAATCACACGATTTATTGGGGGAGCTATTGAACTATTTTTTGGTTTTTTTTGCACAATTACAGACGTTGATAACTTATTAGAAACGATAGTTTTAACTTAAGATGAATATTTTTTTCTGATTCATTTCATAATTTTTTTATTTTAATTTTTTTGGAATGACCAAATAACCGGCATATTTTCCTCCGCCTATGGTACATTTTTTAATATGTCATCGTACTGATGCTTATTCAATGTTTCCACAATACGATGAACTGTTCCAACGCCGTTCCATATAAAATATCCCCAAATAAAAATTGAGTCACCGTTATGCTTAACTACTGGAGAGGTGTACCTGGGATCGAGTTCTTTGCATCTTGGTCGTAGTACGTACTTTCTACCATCCGGACCAATCCTATTTATCTTTGTTTCATTGCTACCAGGTATACCAGTATGAAAATAAAACACTAATTATTAATTGGAAAGTAAGAACATTTTATTCGAAGTATTGGCCATTGTTTTCTGCACATTTTGACCACCTTTCTGGCAATTTGTGAATACCACGCAAATAAATTTGTTCGTCTTTTAAAACAAACCAATCAGACACCCAATTTTCGTCCTCCTTGTAGGAATCAAATGCGTGTCCCATCGATAAAAATAAATGGTAGTCGAAAGGAGCCAAGTCTGGTGAATACGGCGAGTGGGGTAGCTGCTCTTAGCCAAGTGTTTTAATTGTATCTTGAACCGGGTTTGCTTTGTGTGCAGGTGCATTGTCATGGAGCAAAATTACCTTGCCGTGTCTTCTGGCCCATTCTGGTCGTTTCTCGATCAATGCATGGTTCAAATTGATCATTTGTTGTCGGTAGCGATCAGTATAAACGGTTTCGAAAGGTTTTAGGAGCTCGTGGTACAGCACACCTTTCTTGTCCCGCCAAACACACAGCATTGTCTTCTTGCCGAATCTATCTGGTTTTGCAAAATTATTTGTTGTGCAACATTTAACATTGCTGCCATTTGCCTTTGACTCAAAGTGTCATCTCCATCTAATATCGTTTGCGATTCAGCGTCTTCAAACTTTTTTGGTGGTCTTCCACGTTCTTCATTTCTTACATCAAAATCATTATTTCTGAACCATTGAAACCATCTTTTGCATGTTGCTTCTGATAGAGCATGATCACCATATGCCTCGACAAGCATACGATGCGACTCTGTAGCACTTTTCTTCAAATGAAAACAAAAAATTAATGCTTTCCGCAAATCCTGGTACAAAATTCGACATTTTTAGCATGATGAAAATATGTATACTAAATATTTTTCACAGATGTCATACCAAACAAACAAAAAAAAAAATAAGGGCTCGTTCACAAGAAATGTTCACTATCGAGACATTTGCATCTTGACGCTAACTTTATACGGTTATACCTAGTGCAAATTTCCATACATTTGCTGTCGAAGCAGCATTGGTTTTGGAAAATTCGATACGATGTTTTCTTTCTGCCAATTAAACCATCGGTTTCATTCGCGCAAGTCTTCCGTGAAGTTCGACTTCCGTCAAATGACGACGCATTGATGCCCGTTTCATCCATTATTTCGCTTTGGATTACTTTGGCACTTTTTCTGGGATCCGCTTTTGATACCTGGACAAATTTTCTGTCAATGTGCTATGTAGTTTTGCCGGTCCTTTTTTACGAGAAACATTTTACGTGGTGCTGTATTTACGAAAATTTGAAATTGCACCAAATACAATCTTTTTCGGGCCGTTTTACTACGTTGCAATGCGTTCATATGACTGGCCCTCTTCGTTTAACTCAACAATAGCCTAACGCGTGTCAGGTGTACAGTTCTTTAGTTTTCCCTTTTATTTTTTTTTTTTAATTTGAATGTATTAATTTTCTTTATTTTTCTAATGAAAGCCAGTGCTCTCTTACCAGAATATTTGAAAAAAACTCTTAAATATTGATATTGTTTAGGCTATAAAGACTTGTTTCTAAGTAGCTGTCAACTCAAGAACTCCAATTAATCAAATAAAATATGACTGTTATGCAACCCATACAATCTGGTAAAATGGGAATTCATATTTTTTAAAGGGGAATAAAAACAAAAATACCCTAGCAAAAAGTTTACCGTTATGTTATTAACAGTAATCGGAATATGAGCAAACGCTACAATACTGCTCTCGTTTCTAATTAGTTGTCAACGGCTGTCCATTTCATTACCCTCATCTAATTAGAGAGAGAGCAAAAGTGATTGTATCAGAGATCGATTGTACTAGTGGGCATTTTGAGTCTTAGTTTTTTTCCCAGAGGACAAAGAAATGTCAAGAAATACAAAACTAAAACACCAAAAGAAACGTGCTATGTCAACAGGTCAACATTTAAATTTTAAACCAGATGATAATGATTTTATTTAAAAATAAAAATTTAATAACCAGAAAATTTTGCGAAATAGTGGCGCGAAATATTTTCGAGAGAGAATTAAATGAACATTCAATAAGTCGACACGATAAGTCTTGACATCTTGTTATGGGAAATAATAGTATCTTTTATGCCGCCGTGGCGTAGTGGGTAGAGTGCGACTCTTACACGCTGAAGTTTCGATTTCTGGCGAACACCTCTTTTTTTTCACGGCACCACCTCTTTCGAGCTGTTGAAAACGCTCAAAGAGTATTAATTGTCCGAGAATTCTCAAACTTCGCCGTTTGGAGTCGGCAAAAAAATGTGGGTCCCTTCTACTCGTGGGAAAACAGTAGCGCGCAAAACACGAGTAGTTGATGAGCAAGCTAGGTGCTGGACTGCCGCGCCGCACAATTATTATTATTATTATTATTTATTAAATTAATCAATATCTTGCTGTTAAAAGTGAGTTTAATGCCCCGAATTGGGACATGACTATTGTTAAGTTAGTATACAAATACCGTATAAACCTCTAGTAAAAGTTTTAATTAAAAATACAATAGGAGATGTTGACATTGTCAAATCATTTACCATTTGTGTTTTATTGAACCAATGACGTTGAATGTCTTGTTAGCTTTGAACAATTAATTGAAGAACAAGATATTTTATGAAATGTCATATAAGAATTCTTTTAAATATTACATTGTCGCTCAGCAAAGAATTGAAATGGCTAAAAATATGCTTAGACAACAATTGAGAAACGAGTATTGCTGTAGAATCAAATAATAAAAATAAACATGGGAACAATTAATGAAAGGAAAAAGGGCTGCATGCCTATGTGTACAAACCGTATATGAAATATTTGTTCTAGTTCTTCTAAATATACAAGCCGTCATCTCAAAAAGTGTTTTACTGTCAATTTATCGAAAAAGCAAAATTACTCGTCTCTGACAAACAAATATATACTTTAAAAGCATGTAAGCTGAATTTTTAAAAGAAGGTACAAAATAAATTGACAAATTGATACGTGATTATAATGGTTGATACTCATTTTATTTCGAGTATATAATCAAGAAGTATATAGATGTAAAAAAAATATAATCATTTACCAAGCGACTATAATAAATCCCGATATGGGTCGTCGCTCGCCGATCACGTTTCCGTGTTTTCATTCCCTCGAATTGGAACGTCTGCAGAGCACTTTGCATCCAATGGGTGAGCCGCTGCAACCATGAAAGTCATTATGTCGTTCATACTCTTTAACTTAACGAAAAACAACAAAAACAAGTAACAAAACAGAAACAACAACAACAACAAAAAGAAACAAAACCTAAGCACAATAAAAACAAATAAAAAAATAACTTAGGACAACAAAAGCCACGGAATAAAAAGCTTTTTATGTGCCATCTGTCATACCTTCTCATATCCTTTGCGTTTGTTAAAAGTTTCCTCTTGTTTCCCCTTTTCCGCACTTCATCCTTTGTCACTACCTCCCTCTTCTTTTATTCCATCCAACCAACTCCACATGGTGATGTTAATGTACACAACTTGGGTGTGATGTATTTCAACGCGGTAGGGTGTATAATAATGAGTGGGTGTGCAGCTTATAGGGATTGCATTCTTTTTATTTTGTTCTATTAAGCTGAAAGGATAATGCATCCTGTGTGCATGATGAGTCTACATAAGAGTGTAAAGTTTCTTCTACTGTTGCTTTAGATTGAATTCAGTCCATTATTCATGGGCAGGTTTTTATTTATTAACTCTTAAACATATATTGGGAACATTCTAAACAGTATACAAAATCTAATAACGACTTTTTTAAATAAAATCCATCCATGGCAAATTAATAGATTCCGGGGAAGTCTCTCATTTCAGAATAGTTTTATCTACAAATTAGCAGTGAAACCTTAAAACAACCGTTTCGTGTCCATATAGTTTATCATCCTTCTTCTTAAAACAATAAGTGAAAAAATCCTGCATCCGCTAAACAATAATAACCCATTCCTCGAGCTATATATGCATTCATACATACAAATTTTGACCGCAAGTCAGTCATTATTGTCCTACATTCTTAAAAGTCAAGTCAATAAGTTGGTATAATTCTGCCAACAGAAGGCAAAGGACGCAAAATGTAGCAAACGCTCTTGGTTCTTAGAGTCACTTGCAAAACGCTCCTTATGCCCAGTCTAGTTGTAGATAAGCTACTGTGATCCTAGCTTCTTTTGTCAAACCTTAATAAATGATATGTATCCCAGTCTATGAGTTTTCTATCATAGACCAATACACCAGTATCACTCATGGCAACCGTCTATAGAAAGAGACTGAATCGTGGAGCAACCATAACATACTTGGTTCATAACATCAGAAGCTTTTTCAATGAGGTCAACGTAGGCTTTCTTTTTTTTGTATTCTAAAATCTGAATATTGCCTAACGTACCTCCCAGAAATTATGCACCCACTTTGAATAGAGTTGACACATTCGAGTACTTAGCGCCAATCTTAGTTGGTTTCCGTCAACTTAAAAGCGAAACTTTCCGAGTTACAGTGTTACTTGCACTTGTCATTATGAATGTCAACATGCCAAAGTTTTTTCCATTTTTTTTTCTAATGCATGGCTCAATATCTAACCCAACAAAGAATATTTAATTCTACAAAGAATTCACTCCGGCACTTGTGTTACTAACATGGTACATACAATATTATATAATATATATAGGTTTACATATCTCGCACTTACTTACATAAATATATATATTGGATGGTGCGACAGTCCGCAGTAGGACCACGGCCTTAAACATCCATCCAACTTATTTACAATCTACAATAGAGGCAATCATAAAGGCAGCAAACTCATTTCAGGAATCCTAAGAGAACAATGACGTTACACCTCATAGCCAGCATATACTTCCAACTCACTTCTTCACATTTGTATTATACATATACTCCCAGTTTCATCATTATTTTCAGTACCTATGTCGATTAGCATCCCCTTCTGACACATTACTCTCAAAGTCGTTAAGGAAAAACAATCGAGAGTCTACTGGACAAGATTTGATAGGTATTCCGTGGATAAAATAATTTTATTTCATCCCTTTGTTTCTGTTAGTTAGACGGTCCTTTTGGAACAATAAAATTAATTAAAGTCGACCTCGAAAATGTATATACAAATACACAGGAATAAACTGACAATATAATATTCTAGCAACACTAGATATTGAAAAATAATCGTACTTGGAAAGATAGTTTTGAAAGCTTGTCCGCTGCGAAAGAAGGATACGCATGTACAACAGTTTAAATATAATGCACCAAGGAGCGCGATTGATAGATTTTCCACTTTCGTTTACTCATCTTTTGGATGTAGGCGTCTCTTTTATGAAACTTAAGAAGAACAAGAGTTATGACTCCTAATCTATTGATAAGAGGCAATGATAGACTAAGTTCGTTCTTTATTTTGCAAGAGAACTACACAGGCATATGCACATTAGCACCCAAGATAGTTGGACGACAAAAATCTCATTTTCGGATCAAGCCGAAGGTCATGTGTTCAATCGTGTGCGCCTTCTTATATAGGGATTGATGGCCGAAAGACTTTGTAGTAGAGTTTTGTCAGAACTTAAACCCATTTCAAAATAAATTACTGTAGTTTTATTCATCTCCCGTAAAAAACATCCATCTTGAATAAACCGCATTCTTATATTCACTGGGATCCATCAATCATTCATTCCACCACACACGGCCCTTCTCTTTATGCGCCGCCACTCGATTGCATAATAGCAAACCTGACGCATGTGCAACATTCCATCGCAATACCGCAACAGCGTTGTAGCTTTGGCGCTCTGCACCTTTAACATATCTTGTACATATTTGTGTGTGTGGTATTCGCGAAACAATTATGTCGCACGTCAATTCTGACTTATGGGCACAGAATTGTTCCACGTAGATTATCTGTGCTGACATCCTGGTCTTTTAGTTTTAAAAATACAAAATAGTTTTAGCGGTCGATCGGCATGGTACTCATATATTTTTCTGCACGGTTATAATTAGTAACGGATGGAAATCTCTATGCCAATTTTAATACATATTGAAACATTGCAGGAATGTTAATAGCGATGAAATTAAATTTTATTTGTGAAATTAAAATGTAATTTTAGTAAAGATAAAATAACTTTATTTGAATTACTTGCTGTGCAACTCTTGTTTGATTGTGACAAGAAAAATACACAAGACTTAATGATCAGTGCAACAAAGACAATTCGGCCAGTCAAAAATGCATACCCCGGTGCGCGTCGAATGGAGAACAGGCAATTCCATAATCATCATTTATCGCGTAAGGAACACGCAAAACATAAATATAAACTACCCGAACCCAATTACGTATAGTCCTAAAGTGACAATCAAATGCACACCTGAATGCACAAATGCGGTTTATAAGTAGTCTTGGCCGCCATTATTTAGTGGAGATGGAGAAAACAAGCCGAATCATGTCCACTCAGATTATTCATGTAGTTTACGCGGTATGATCGGAAAGAGGAGCTCTTGCATTCCTATACAGGTAAATGCTCAGCTGCGGCAGAATTGTGTGTAGTAGACAAAACAAGAAAATAGTTGACTCCAATTGCGATTATTAATTACTGTCACCATTCAACGGACTAACATGGAAGTCTGATGAGTAAGCCAGACACACGATTGTTGAACGGTGGAGTCGGTATGCAAATCTTTGTAGTCGCTGAATGCTCAAAAGTGAGTAGAGGCTACTGGTTAAATACAATGTCGCATGTGCATACATGTAAATTGATTCTCATGTCGTTACGGGTTTAATGTAAGATTGAGGTAAAACTTGTTGTGTTGTGGTTATTATGCAATCACGTGTGCGCTTTAAGATACATGCTCAAAATGTTCATCGGATTGAAAATAATTACATTAAACTGCTTTTGGTCGTTGAGGACCGACTTAAATCTTCTGGTTCATAGCCAATTGATTGTGAGGATGTTTTTAAGAATAGTTCTAAACATTTTACCAAATATTTTTTAAAATATATGCTATTAGTTTTAGTTTTTAGGTAGTCATGTGTGATGTGAATGTGAATGGTATTCTTGAAATAACAAGTAACTCATAGATGTATATATTAAGCATATAAATAACACATACGACCTGGTTCACGCGTCCGTATAGTTTTGCTAACATAGTAAAGCTTATTATAATTGGTTAAGTAGAGTTAAGTTTTAGATTTGTATAATTGTATAAAGGTTTGAGTTTAAGTTTAGTTTTTAATTAGTGTATCTAGGTTACATAGTTATGTAAGTTAGGTTAGGAATGAAGAACAATTCGGACATCTGAGTTTTTTTATATTTTTTTTTTTGAGAAAGTTGAAAAAATGTATTTAGGTACAGAATTGAAAAAATCTAAAAAGCCGAAAGGCAAATATCTTAAAATCTAGATTAGCCAAGGGTACTCGTGCAGAGTCAGTAAGTTCGAATTAAGATCTGTAGACTATATTGGTAAGCTAGTTTTAAGTATTTTTGTCTAGCAAGTAGGAAAATTAATTAATAGATATAAAAATTGTTGGTATGCGTTTTTTAAATGCAATGCAGTAAAACTGGAGCACAAATCTGCCTAGCACAAAGATTTTACTCTAACAGTTTTGTTGATATTGATGCTGTTTTTCACAATATTGTATACGAGTATACGCTTTGCTAAAGAACTTGAACTTGAATATAAGTGCACGAATACTAAGCTTGTAATACGAAATGTTGATGAACGCTGGTTGCATTATTATTTCACTTTTTGTAATTGATGTTCAAATAGACCAAAAAACAAATGTGTACATATCAACCAATCATTAACTCCGCAGTCCTCGGATAACACTAAGATTGATAGGGTTCTAGATGTCCAGTATCACCGAATGCATTAAGTATGATTGCATTTTGTAAATAAGTTGATCGCAAAAGGTGGGGTATATGTTCTTTTAACAGTTCACAGCGATACCAGAGTCTATCATTATCTGCAATAAATTGTTTTTGTTCTTATTTTCTTACGAATAAAAGGGATATGCTATGTTGTCAAAAACACGAAAGCAGTTGAATAATAAGAGTGAAAAGACACTGCAATCGAATTTGGGACATTTGACATGTACGTGTCGATATTACACACTTCTCCACAGCGGAGGTTTCTTCTTCCTACTATAAAGCAATAAAATTCGGCGTCCCTCATCCAACGTTGATTTAAAATTAAGCATCGAATATAAACAGTTTCTAACAGTTGGAAGCGTGGCTAAGATTTTGTTGATATTGCAATACGAAAATAAATCACAATTAGTAACAATTAAAATAACATAAAAAAATAACAAATAAAATATTCTATATCAATGAAATTTTTTAATTTTTTTAAACTTTAGTTCAACTCGTTCGTAACTTCAAACAGGGATTCGTAATAGGTACAATTATAGGAAGCATGCAAGTTTATGAGGTTAGATCGCATTTTAAATAATTTTATGTAATGATCAATTATGGTTGACCATACCAAATGCTTTCGTTATGCAACCAGTGGTTGTCTATGTTTGCATTATCCGGAAATTTATTTTCGTGAATATTTAACTGTTCCGGGTTGAAGCATTTTAATTTAATGGCTAGTTTAAGAATCAGAAATTTGCTGAAGAGCATATTGTCACATTTAAAGACGTTTCAGAAGAAACCACTTACAACGAAACGATTATGATTGTAAGCAAGTATATGAAGAATAAATAATAATTGTATGGCGCGACAGTCCACTGGGGACCCGGGCCTAGCTTGCTCATCAACAACTCGTGTTGTGCGCACTACTGTTCTCTCACAAGTAGAAATGACATACAGTTGTTTGCCAACTCCGAAGTTTGAGAAGCTTTCTAAGACAGTTATTACTCTTTCAGTGTTGTCAGCAGCTCGAAAGAGGTGGTGCCGTGAAAAATTCGGCAAAAGTTGTAGTGTACTTGTGAAAGATCGCACACAGCACGATTAGTTGTGCTTTAACGAAGGAAAACTTTAAAATAGAGCGAATTTCAGCATTAGTGAATTATATGTTTACACGTCTATAACTATTTAACGCAATATCCAAGCTAATCATGCGTAGCGTCGTTTTGTAGGTTATGTCAAGACCTTTCAAATGGTGTATAGTATTGCCGATACGAGCTCTGGACCGCTTTGTAGATAGCCGGAAAATTCAAAAGAAAAAAAGTCGGAAGGGAGTTATTATATTATTTATTTTTAGCATACTTTTGATAAAAAGGTAGCATTCACATTTAAGCCATCGATAATGAGTTACAATGAAGTTAAATAGAAGTATGTACAGTTGAGGAACAAAACCTAAATGCCAATAGTACATTTTGTGCACACAATTGTACATTTTGATTTTATTGAATTCGTGGAACAGCAGAAGTAAATTTTCCTCTGGGTGTTACAGACTTTATCAGCTGTGAAATGTTAGTGTCGATTATGAGTCTCTTCATTCGATTCAATCCTGAAAGTGTAGAGAAGAAGAAATCGAATACTTGTAAACTTTTATACACAACAACAAACAAACATCAAGCAAACCATAAAATACAAAAATATGATCGAACCCGCTAAATTGAATCGGTATTTTGTATTAAATATACTGGGGATAATATAGTAATAGAACACCATGGTAATTTTTGTGTTTTAGACCACTCACTCGTCCGATATAGTGTTGCATTCAAATTATCTTAATTTAACAATTACATACTTACAAAAAGTTTTGTTAAAATGTGATCAATTTCAAATCAAACATACAACTTCCAAACATTTGGGATGCAAATTCAAAATTGTTTTTGTCTGCTTTCACACACATGTACATCCTTCATATTTTCGTGTCGAACGCAGTTGTTTAAGCTCGGAAATAATGTGATGAATTGATGTTTTTTCAACCGTTTGCTTACTTATATAGTGCTTATTATAGTATTTCATTATCAATCAAACAAATATATCAATCGAACGAATTTCCCGAAATTTCAACGGCGCCATCGCCGTTTTGCCATTGAAAGTGACGGAAAACATCAATGTCGCCGGTGTTGTTAGTCGCGTCCACTTAACGACAATAGCAAATCCACGGAAACAAATGTATTTGCACACCCAAATCTTCGAAAATCTGAAATCCATGGTAATTCAATTTTCATTCAGGAGCCATTTCCACCCGCGTCGTCTCCCCCGGTTTTGTAGGACATAGCCTGGAAGCATAAGTGGTCGCGCCCGGTTGAGAGAAGAAAAGCTCTGTTTGTCTGAATGGGAAAGTGGCAGGAAGCGTTTGCATATGTTCACCCTCCGGGGTTCTATCTAAGAGAGGTTCACCGGTCTCTTGAGGTGGAGGTTCTGCACGAATACTGGTTGTTGGTTACTTTAGTGGTTGGAGAGAAAGAGAGAGGAAAAATGTGTTTCTCGGTCCTTAGATGTCTTTATTGAAATTGCCGACAACGAGAGTTTCTCTATTTTCCTTCCGATTCGTTTATATTTTTGTTCCTTAGGAAGTAACCGCTGTTAGCACGGGTAGTGCGCGGTTGGTATTCCCTGGGGTACTTGTATTTACGGCCATTACGGGTACAACGTTATTGTTTGTGTTTCAGAATTTGTTGTAAACATATTGAACAGATAAGCAAATTGTTATTAGAACGGATATGAATTCGGGGTAGAGGGGTGATTACGATGAAAGTTTTCATAATAATTTTTTCCCAAACGATTGTAGGTGCTGAATGTTTTAATTGTTATTAGGAGAAAAAATACTGCTTAAAAATAACGAAGCATGACAGAAAAATTCTATAACAACAGCATGCATGATACCAAAGTTATGAGATTTTGTAGCTTGCAGTTTCTTTGCACTAAAAATAACATTTAAACGATTACCAATTAAAAGCTAATAAATATTTTTTTATAAGAAGGCAATTTTAATTACTTATCTTTATCCAAATACATTCAGATATTTTTATACTTAGCTTTTTATTATATATGTCTAGTGTATTTTATTTCATGCTTTATGTCAAGCTGATTCATTAGGCTTTTCGAAATTTCTTCCCTAGTCCAGCAATGCGTTATGTTCCTATCCACTCCAGGCACATGACAATATTACTATATTTCTCCCATATGAGAGTTTCTTATGCTATAAATAAGTCTTTTTCCATAACGATTTCCGCACTACCGTTATTGCTGTATTGCAGTTGTTTAAGTTTCTGCTGCTGTACTAATTACTTCATGTACTCATCATTTTACTGTGTTTTTCACTGGTCGGTCAATAAATACATTCATTCTATATGCTGAGTTTACTGTTAAAATTATATTTTCTTTGAACAGAGTATTTCATAGTTACAGGAAAATGTGCTTCAACATAATTTATTCGACCTTATTCGAACATATATTGTTAAAAATAATTAAATGCATATATATATATATATACATATATATATACATATATATATATATATATATATATATATAGATATATATACATATATATATATATATACACATATATATATATATATATCCAAATGAAGGTTAGAAATTTATTTTATTGAATTTTTCCTATTGTAAATTTTCCTCCATTAGCTTTTCACAATTAAATACAGTCAGATATAGGGTCAGAATGCAAAACTACAAAAAAGACAATATTAAATTGTTGGGAAGCATGAAAAGATTAGACTTACTTAAGTCATGCTTTTTGAAAGTATTGCCTATAATGCTGGTAACTACGAATCATATACGTATATTTGTTAATATGAAAAATATTAATCTTACGGACAATATAAGTAACTGGAATGATTTTGAGGCATTTGAGTCGATAGGGATTTAAGACTCGAGGCCACAAGGAGAAGATCCAGCATGAGTGATGTACTGCTGCTACTTAATATTATGCCTTCCGTCACTTTCCACAATAAATTCAAATTCAAAAAATAACGCTTACGGGATAACCAAACACTATCTCATTACTTAATAATTATTGTTGGCGCTACAGTCCAAAGGGGGACCAGGGCCATCTCATTACTTACGCACCTCAAAAAGGTTGCTTCTGCATTTTCATCTAAAGGAAGCAGCCTCTGTTTTATGAAAACACAGAATACGAATTAATTAGAATTCACCACAAATCCGCATCATAGAACGTGATTAAAACTACTTCCTGTAGCAACACCGACAACATTGCTCGAACTGTCCTTCATAACTTTATAAAATGTAATTTTCACCTCCACCCCAATACGGTTAACTCGATTAAATTGCCAAAATTGCTTTGTAACTCAATTAAAAAGTCGCATTCCAACTTGTCGTCCTTTCTTCACGTTTGCCTTGTTTCCAACATTTGCCGTCGCTGTTTTTGCATGAAAAGGAAATTACAACTTTTCGTCCTTTCGAAAGGGGGAATACCAAATAGAAGAACACAAGCATATATACAAAAAAGAATCTTCATCTTTGATAATAGAAATGGTATCGGCATTGAAAATGTAAAAGGGTGGTAAATTGCAAAAATCACCGCTCCCTCCGGATTACAGTTAATGCTTTGTAGGAAGGATTTATCGCCGCCATCTGCGCCCATAATCGTATAGTTAAAGAGGTCAAATTCTAAACGAAGTACGTACATCTATGGTATTATAATTTACCACTTGCCGCAGCAACGGTGACATATGGGTTCTTGCATTAATTTTGCACTTGTCTTGCAACTCAGCCCCATTCAAACCGTTACATTTTCAAAACCCGTGGCATTATTTGCTTTTATTACTGTGCTTGGGGTGGAAACTACCTATAGTGCCATTCTCGGCAGCAAACGGAATTGAACAAATTTTATTGTATTCAGAATCCTTGATTTTAAATAACTATCCATATCTTCATAAGCAAGTATGTGAGTATATATGACCATATACGATAATGTCTCACTAACTGAAAATTTCGTCTACACCCTCCACGCACTTCCGCATCATCCTCTACCAATTTAGACCGTTACTTGTCGCAAAACCGAACTTTCCTTTTATGTGCAAATAATACGAATAGTAAGTATAGGTATAGTATAGGTATACGTTCCCTTTCTTTCTGGATGCCTTGTCGCGGTGGAAGGGCTTAAGAGTCAATGAACCTCGGTTCGAAAGATCCCAGGTGAGACGGAGACACGCCCGCCATCTGCTGGATCCCGGAGCCTCTAAGGAACATGGCGGATGTGCTGGCGCGTCTCCGCATCCAGAACCCTGGTCTTGAAACCAGAAGGTGGAAGGTCTTCTCCCACAGGGAGAGCAAGAACCGGGAAAGTAAAGACGGTTCTTCTCTAGTTGTGGGCCTGAACCGACCTTCGGTTGAGACCATCGTCTCCAGATACGGCTCTGGTCCCTATCTGCATCTTGGACGGATTAACTTCCGCCTCATGTCCAAAGTTTGCGAATAAGGGATGCTTTTCACGGTAACTCTGCATGCCACTGTTTACCTAGATCAATATCATCATTCTAAGGATGCTACTGCAATCCTATGTAGCAGATTTTCCATGATGAAGACAAAATCACACTTCGTATCTTTCCAGGAACCATGGGTGTGTAAAAATCGCATCTGTGGCCTTGAGGGATCGGAGAGACCGAGAGCTTGTCTTATTGTGCCGAATCTTCTCCCAGCAACCAAGCATGGACAATTCTGTGGACAAGATTTAGTTGCTGCAGTCATTAATTATAAATCAGGCGGATCATGGCATAATTTTGTCGTGGCTTCGACCTACTTCCCCTACGACTCCTTCCTACCACCTCCACCAAGCGAAGTAGCGGAACTCGTAGAGTACTGCGAATCGAAAAAGATGGGTCTCGTTATCTGTTGTGACGATAATGCTCAGAACATCTTCTGGGGCAGCAGCAAAAGTAACAGGAGAGGGTCGTACCTTCTCGATTTCGCACTTTCGTCTGGCCTGACCATAAACAACGTTGTATCGCAGACTGGAAAGTTCTCTCGGAAGTGTCCATGTCGGACCATAGATACATAGAGTTCCGAATCGAATGCGAAACCAACGTCTCCCGGAGGAGCAGGAAGCCTAGGAGAACAAACTGGCCAAAGTTCAGGGAAGAGTTAGCAAATTGCACTGTGCCTCTCCCAAAACTCAGACACTCAAAACTCTACCACTCAGTTGAGGTGGCAGTTCGGAACCTGAACGACACCCTAACCAAATGTTTCGAACTGACATGCCCAGTCAAAAAACACCCCTGCAGAACCCCTGTCACGTGGTGGAACTCGGAATTGCAGAGAAAGCGCAAAGAAACCAGAAGATTTCTGAATAGGTCACTTAAGACCAATCTGGAAGAGGACTGGGACCTGTATCGATTAAAACAAAAAGTATATAAAAGGCTTATTCGAGCTTCGAAAAGTGCCTCTTATAAAGACTTTTGTGGAAAAATCGAAACACTCAGTGAAACCAGCAGACTAGTGAAAGTCATCAAAAGGCACAAAGCAGTGAGGCTGGACACACTAAGAAAACCTGACGGTACCTACACCGAGTCTAAAGCTGACACCCTCCAACTCATGTTTGAGACTCACTTCCCTGGGAACCAGATCACAGTCGGCTCAATACCAGTGCTGATTTCCGAAACTGGGGATGAGCAGACAAATTCTACTCGCAGAGGCTGGTATATTTCATCGCTCGTGGTAACTAATGAAGCCATCAAGTACGCTGTAGCGTCTTATGATGTTTTCAAGTCACCGGGCACCGATGGCATATATGCAACACTTCTGCAAAAGGGCATAGGCCCTATACTGCCGGCTCTGAAAAGAATTTTCACTGCCAGTCTCGCGCTGGCATATATTCCAAGTACCTAGCGTACAGTGAGGGTAGCCTTTATACCGACAACTGGTAAAGGAGACTACTCAGTCGCCAAAAACTTCAGGTCTATCAGTCTCACCTCCTTCATGCTCAAATGCTTGGAGAGGCTGGTTGAACTGCACATGCGCAAAAACGCTCTGCGATCACACCCTCTATCTCAACAATGCAACATGCCTACCAGCGCGGAAAATCTTGCGAGACAGCACTTCAAAATCTCGTCGGTAGTATTGAAAGTGCACTTGACAGGAAAGACTACGCACTGGGCATTTTCATCGACATAGAGGGCGCTTTCGACAATGCGACTTTTGATGGCATGTGTAACGCGGCCAGGAATCACGGTGTAGAGGAATCATTGGCGTTGCGGATAAGAGCAATGCTAATGAACAGGACTATAATAGCGGAGGGGGAGTGTGACAAGTTTGTCATGTCGGAGGTTAACAGGGGCTGCCCCTCCTATGGTGCATGTTTTCCGTTTTGAATAGTTCTATCACCGCCCAGGCTTATGCAGACGATGTAGCCGTATTGGTTACCGGACCATGCCTTGCGGCCGTCAGCGCACGCGGGCAGGCGGCTCTTGACAGGATCAATAGCTGGTGTACCATTAATGGGCTTTCAGTCAACCCTCTCAAAACGGAGCTTATTTTCTTTACGAGAAGGAGGAATATGACTGGTTTGACTCAACTGGTACTTAAAGGCGTCAATATCCCACTTTCCAATGAAGCCAAATATCTAGGTGTTTTCCTGGACAGTAAACTTCTCTGGATAAGACACATTGAGACAAAAACCTTCAAGGCGCTGTCAGTCTTCTGGCAATGCAAGGGAGTTTTTGGCAAAACCTGGGGTCTATCACCCAAAAGATCCGTTTGGATCTACACGGCAATGATAAGACCACTCCTCTCTTATGCATCAGTCGTTTGGTGGAACAAGCTTTTGCGCAAATACGTGACTGCCGCTTTCACCAAGTTTCGAAGAACAGTTTGTCTCGGCGGCTTTCCTCAGCATGCCTGGCGCTGCTCTTGATGCTCTGATTAATCTTCTCCCCCCCCTTGATCAGCACATCATGGGATGTACACTCAAGGCCATCTCTCGACTAAAAAGCAATGGTCTTTGATGACCTCGCACACCGCATCTCCTATGATACTACTCTCATGGACATGCCGTCTGATGCGAGGTCGCCAATAATACAGTTGCGACGCTTATATAAAATCGATAAAGTCGAACCCGTGTTCTGGACTGGCTGTTGCCAGAAACTGAACCGGGAAAGGAATGTAGTCGGATTTTCACGGACGGCTCCAAGACAACGGAGGGTTCTGGAGCTGGGGCCTTAGTGGAAAACGATAACATTAGACTTCACGCATCCTTAGGTAATTTCGCGTCGGTCTTCCACGCGGAAGCCTTCGCGATCCTTATGGCTACCAACTATATTGTAAGGAATAGGTGGAAGGGAAGAAGTATCTGCGTTTGCAGCGATAGTCAAGCTGTGCTGAAGGCCTTACTCAGTTTAACCACTTCCAAGATAGTTTAAGAATGCTAGTCTTCTCTTAATTTGGTCGGCAGGCTGAATTCGATAAGACTTGTCAAGGTCCCGGGTCATCACGGGATCCTGGGAAACGAAACTGCCGATGAACTAGCTAGGCTAGGTTCAGCAGAGGCATTCGTAGGATCAGAACTTTACACTTTACCTTCGCTATGCACCTGAGTCGCCTTGGGTTTAGTGATGTCACACTCTGCGACGCCTGTGGAGAAGGTGAAGACATTTCAGAGCACTTTCTCTGTCAGTGTCCTGCTTTCGCTCGTATCAGGTGGCGGTTATTTGGCGCTGAGGTGGTGGGAACTAAAAACCTAAGTTCTATATCACAGAAGCGCATCTTGGTTTTTCTTCGGAAAGTCGTGAAATTTATCCCAACTTCCAACAAAACAAAAAAAGTATAGGTAGTATTCTATTTGAAGCCGTTTAATCAAAATTTAATTTTATGTGAAAAGTCCGTTCGTTTTAGTGCTTTATTGTTTAGTTTGCATTTTGTAGACGAGAGTGTATCATTGAAATGTTGTCTGTTTAATTTAAGCTTTAATACAAATAATATATCTTTATTCGTGAGGAAACTAAACACCACGAGGCGAGGAGCAGCTGGAGAAGATAGATAGTAGTTTCATGTGGACAACTTCACGTAGGTTTATTGAAGACATCCACAAAACTGCCTACAACATTTAAATTACTTGCACGCAGAATATTTAATAAATCAAATCCATTTAGATTCGTTATTATTTGGCGAGCCGTCGGACATATTCATCGACCGAAGCTGTAGAGTAGAACTTACTCATGCAAACATGAAAATTCTGCAATTGGACTAAATGGAACTTACCAAGGGACTTGATACATAATTGGTTGGTATCGCAAAATTATCAGTGCAATATAAATTCGATGCACGTGAAGCAATGGAAAGGACGCTATTTGGTTATGTGCACCACTGTTTGACACAGAGAAATATTTTTTAAAATAAGGTTGAAAGCCTAGTAATGCAGCAAAAAGGTCGGCTCTTGGAAGAAAGTACTCCGTTTCGTTGCGAAACAATACGAGAGATTTCCGTAAAGTTGGGTTTAGTGAGAAAAATACTTGTTTGTTCTTGATTTCCATAAAGTTGGGTTTAGTGAGAAAAATATTGTAGTGCTACTTGTTTGTTTTGAATACCTAAGATAAGAAAGATTTTCGTTGATTTGTTCAGAATATCCAGCTAATTGTACCGGTTATGTGTGAATGTATAGCTTATAATCTGAATCTTATTTGTGAAATTATTCTGTTTTGTTTTGGATAACAAGCCCAACAATGCCCACTAATTGTTCACTCTTTCCCCATATGTAATACAGTTTCCCTGTATGTTTCTTCTCAGAGTTTTCCAATAACTGACGTTCATTGCCTCTGTTATTTCTAGTGGGTTATCATTGTTTGTTTCTAAATACAACTGGTTTAATAATATCGCCATGAAGGGTTAACCTAAAAGCTCTGACTATGATATAGTTTTACCAAGGCACTGGTATGAAGATTTTCTGAGCAAATTGGTAACAATAGACGTTAGTGATTAATTCCATAAAAAATGAAATGATTTATAATTTAATCATGCGGTCAAAGAAAGAACAGCATTCATATTTGCTTAGGAAGAATTTTAAAATGCATTCAAATAAGAAAAGGATAATAAGATTTCCTTATATTTTGGTAGAGAACCTTCATTTCTTAGTACAGCTTCACACCACCACTATGTAGAACCCACTAGCCTGACGTCTATCCAAGAGTATGTCTTTCCATGCAGTTAACCCTGTACCCAAAATTTTTTGCTGTTCTACGGTTTTGAGGTTGCTCGCACCTTTTTAATATCTGTTCAAAGTTTTTCTATAATCTTAAGCCGGCCAATTGAGGAGGACTGTTTTTAATTTTGGCCTCCTCAATGTATTTATTAATGTGAAAATTTTTCTTTTCTCCCTTACTTAAGAGAGGTGTAATTGCTACATGAACTTCACTGAACAATTTCCATTGAATCGGCATCTGAGAAAAAGAATATGTTTGATTAGATTGAGCACGTTTACTTTGGATGCCGCAAATGCCAATACTTATAAGAGTCAAATCAAAAATAAATTTCTAGGATTTGCTGCACTACAATTATCAATTTTCTTATTTAATTTACATTTTAGTGTCTCTTTTTAAATCGCACAGGTTGTCCTTCAAGCTCCTTTTGTCCAAACACCCTTACAAACTCCTACCTACTTAACTCATTCATTATTCATAAGCGCAAGCATTTCGTTTACGTAAACACTGAACCTATTCACATATGAATATGCATGAAACCCTTTTCACCTAAATACTAAATTAATTCAAAATAAAACGTTCTCAACACAAATATCTAAGCTGTGTTATTCTTACCCTAAAATCTTCTCTCCTCTCGCATTCTGACTGATGGTAGTCGCTCTTCATCATTCCCATTTGTTCAATTGCATCCCTATGGATCTTTAAACAGCATCAAATAAATTTCTCTAGAAAAAAGAATTTAAATTACTTTGCTCTCAAACCATACTCCTTAACAAACACACTAACATAAATGCGATTTCCAATTCAATCACACATAACCCTACCCTGAAGATGACCGTTGCGAACTGAATGCATATATAGTACTCCAGATGAACAGCTACAAGGGTTGCAAAGCTCCCCGTCAGCCTATAAGGGGCCAATGTTTCGTTTTCATAATTTTGTAATTTGCATTTGTAATGTAATCCCGCATTCTGATAAGCTGTTGTGAGGGACGTCAGAGTCACAAGCCCAATTGGACTAGGTCTATGAAAATGAAAAACCGCAGGGGGCCTACATCCTTCAAGTCCAAAGTTAATTGAGTACGATGACAGAAAACTTAAAGTGTGAAACAAAGTGGTCACCTGATTGCCTATATTAAACCCTCATACGAGGATTGTTTTTCTTCTCAAATTAAAAGTTCTTTGCCATGTTTTATTCGAAGGTCTGTTAATTTTCTGTGTCTTCTTCTAGTGTTTATGTTCATCACTGAATCATTGGCTCTACGATGAGAGGCTATTATGACACTTTTTATTTCGTTCACTGAGGCGTTCATGACGGTTCGTCATCTTTGAAGAGTTAAAGAGCACTTTGGCTAGCAGGACATTGGTAGTAATTGCTGGCTGCCTCTGCGTGAATGTGATGACAGCCGCAACATACGAGTGCAACGATTTTTGCGCGATTGCATGTCAAAAATTTTCATCTGGTTAACCTTGTACCTGATGATGTCCGGGAGGGGATATATGGATGGATATATGGTATGGGTTCCCAGTACTTAGGGTCATCAGAAATTTTCCCTCCACCCTTATATAAGTGTGTAGCATATGATTTTTGTTTGGTGTTCCTTTTTAAAAGCCGTAACGACCCTCCTATAAAACGACGCCATCCCAACAGTGAAATATATTAACGTGGAACAATAATATTCATTAAAAAAAGTAGATGGAGCAAACCCTCCTTTTTGAAAGGAAAGTAAAGTAAGCAAGCGATTTATTTTTTTTTTAATAATTAGTTAGTTATTTTAATTAATAACTTCTAAAGTGATTGACAAACCTAGGCTTGATCTCATTACAATGCTGTAGAGCTCCGATAGACACAGACTAGTGAAGAACTTTGTTCTCCTTATTTGAATTGCTCTCCTCTGAACCTATATTAAAGATGAGCTGGTGCGTGCGGACGGCCAAACCAACATCAAACAACAAAGCAAAGAGCTTCCTCATGCGCTTTAGTAACGTCCAAGTTTCCGCGCCATAAAATAGGACTGGGATTATCAAGCTATTATATAAAGCAAGCTTAGTCCTTCGAGAGTTTAAGCTGACGCCGAGCCGAGGTAGACGAAGTCCCTGACTACCTCGAAGTTTTTGCTGCTTTGTTTTGTTTTGCCTTCATTAACCACCAGGCTCATTTTAGACGCTCATCGGTCAATCACGTCAATGTCATCAGCGTATGCTAGGAATTGAACTGACTTCCGAAAGATAGTTCCTCTGGTGTTGACTTGTGAGTTACGAACGATCTTCTCGAGAATGCTGTTGCAGAAGTCACATGACATGAGTGCATCGTCTTGTCTAAGACCTTTCTTGACATTGAAGGTCTTGGTGGGTTCCTTCCTGACCTTCACGGAGCAGTGAGAGTTCTCCATCATCAGCCTGCACAATCTGAGGAGTTTAGTAGGAATGCCAAGACTAGACATGGCACTGTATAGCTCGTCTCACGCTGTCATGCGACCTAAAAATCGACGAATGAGTGTCGATTTGGACTTCTTGGGTCTTTTCCAGGATCTGCCGTAAAGTGAAGATCTGTTCTATTGTGGGCTTCCCTGGTCTAAAACGACACTGGTAGGGATCTATGAGGTTATGAACAAAAGGTTTCAGGGCCTTCACAGACTGCGACTCTACCACAAGTTTTTCATTTTGATCCCAGCAGGCTTCGGTCCGAACCCTGTATTCGCCGTTTAGCTGTTTTACATTCAGTAAAACTTTCGGCGTCTTGTTTGGCATATCAGTGGCAGCTTCTTTGATGGCTTCTCAACAATGTTTTAATTCTTCTTCTATCGTTGATGAAGGCAGCGTTGAACTTTGAGAGAGTTTCAAGGAGACTCGGTCGGCAAATGCCCCAACGATCAGTTGTGAGTATTGCTTTCCGACGTGAAGCCGTATTGGCCTGTCTCAACTCCGTTGCTCTTTCGATATTCGGGTCATTACTATAAAGAAATGATTGAAGTCTATGTTGATACTTTGGAGGAGCGTCTGACGTCGATGGTAACATGATCAATCTGTTCATTGATCAGGGGTTCCCGTATTGGATTTAAAGTGCGGAAACCAGGTGTTAGCCATACAGATGATCAGCTCCGAGGCAGTTCAGCAGCCTGAGAACAGGCCGGGTGTATTATTTAAACCTCAGGTTCGTTGCACACATCGGTTTACTACTGGCTATACCGGAGAAGCGCTCGCCTTTTTGAGCGCAATCATCAACGTTGTTTCGTGTGCACAAAACCCTGCTGGGTCTATGGTGTTTATATCCAGTAGTATAATTGAAGGTTCTATCTCTACTTTTGGGCAAGGTCATTTGTTTTGTACGCCTCAAAGTTTTTATACAGCCTTAAAGATGTATATATACATATACATTGAAATTATGTTTCTTCAGCTGAACTGTATGGAAGGGGCATCAAATTATGTACAAAGAACTTAAATTTGCAAACTAAATCTCCTTGAAACCATTTAAACAAAATTTTGAGTTTTAAAATCATCTGTCAATAAATGAGCCATTACATCAGTTCCTTTTCCTATATGAAAATCATTCGCTCTGTAATTCGTTCATTTTCGGTCAGTGACTGAATCAGTCATTGATTTGTTTCAGAAATGATTCAGTATTTCCAAGCGAATATACCGATTAAACGAAGAGCAAAGTATTGTTATTGAGAAGACCGATACAATGAATCGTTCAGTGGAAAAGTATTGATCTAATGACTGATTAATTCGAAGTTGTGTGATAGTTTTTGGTGGCCAAATCAATCGCGATTGACACAGCTCTGTGAGTGAAGTGATTCCAATTTTTTCATGATGATTTCTTTCGGTAACATACAAATTACAAATTCGTTGCTTTTTTATTTTGTAGAAAATTACCAATTGGAAAAAAATTAACAAAAATTACCAATTTCGCTCACAAATGACCAAAACGGCAACCGTGCTCATGGCACGGGACTCAAAGGGAATCTTGTTCATTGAGTACAAAAAAAAAAGGGTGAAACCATTAACGTGGAAAAAGATTTTTGGATGATGAAGAACTCAAGTCGGCAATAAATGCTATTTTGCAGAGAAAGAACAAATGTATTTTTTTGAAGGTTTGAAAAAGCTCATTTCAAGATATCACAAATACATTGATGTTAGGGAAGATTATATTTAAAAATAAAAACAAACAAACAAACAAATAATCAAATTGAATTCGCATTTTCCTTCATATAAATACCGACAATATATAGTAGACTGTAAGGTAACATGTAAGCACTATTGTGTGAAAAAAATCTATCTAACACATCACTCAATAAGTCCCGGAGCTAAGCATTAAAAACACATTTTTTTTTAAGACAAAAATCAACTTTATTCATGAACACAGTTTGCTTCAAGAGTGATACAATCAGTCCGACATTTCGATACCTGTTTTATCGGATGATTTATGGTATCTTTGGCCTCAAAATGGGCTTCAGTTTCGGCGATCACCTCCTTATTCAAGTCATATTTTCATCTGTTTAGGTCTTAAAAGAGGTAGAAGTTACTGGGGGCCTGATCTGGAGAGCCTACAAAAAGTCCTGTTTATTCTGACGAAATAGCTCCAAACAGATATCAGAATCGTTTTTTTTGGCCTTCTGATACCTTTAAGGTGTAAGCTATCTCATGCAATCTCACTTTGAGGTTTTCCAAAACGATTTGGTGTACTTTTTTGACGCTTTCAGGTGTAACTACCTCAATTTGCCTTCCAGAGTGTTCAGCATCGTTGGTGTCTGTATGGCCACTTTTAAAGTCAACACACCACCGACTAATAGTTATTTCTGATAGAGTAAAGTTCCTGTAACACTTTTCAAGCCATTGCTGAGCTTGCATTGTATTCTTTCCCATCTAAAAGCTGTGTTTATTAAGAACACGAAATTCGATTTTTTTCTTTTTTTTAAACATCGCAAAAACAGTGTCACTTGAAGCGCTGTAACTTGTAACCTAATAATGAGATCGTTATGAATAGAGGTATCATTTGAATGTTTGTACTTAAAAAAATGTTAGTAAAGTTAAGTAAGTTAAATATTTTTCTCCATTTTCGCTTGTGTTTTTACATAACTTTGAAAGTATTTAATTTACTACGCAGGCAAACCTTTTTTGAAATCACTTCTGGCAATAGTAGGTGAAATTCTGTTAACATATTGAAACATTCATCCACTATTTAAATTTACCTCGTCTGAATAGAATGTCTGGAGGGACACACATTCTACTTTATATTCCAAGCTATAGTACCATAAAATCAATGATTGACTAGTGTTGCTTTCATCCAAAGTGTACACAATCCTTGCCTTTCACAATAAACGAAGTCCGTACAATGAAACTCTATATTCTACTCTCAACAGCATGGCAAACATGATCCTAGCTGTGCCTTTTGTCTGTGCGAATGTAATATAAACGAATTTCCAAACATTTCAAGAGAGGTCAACATTCTTAGATGCTCCCGTGCTTCTTCGTCATAACCTTCTTTAGGGAAAAATAAGGACCTCTACACAGGCTTATAGTCATGTATAATAGTTTCATATATTTGGACAATTATTGAAGAGAGTTAAGTCCGAAGTAAGGTACCTAGTAAAACGTGTAGCTAGGGACTATACCTTTGGTTATGTATCTAAAAGTGTGATGTGCCATGTCACTAGCATCATAAAGAAAAACGCATATACGGAAATAGGTAAGCCCAAAATGTGCCCCCGTTACTAAAAAGTTGTGCTATACCTTGTCTATTGCAGTGTTTTCCATCTGACCCCCAAAATTGAGTGGTTCACAAGCTAAGGCAAAATGACTTACAAGTGCACCCAGTAGGCTTTATGTATCCTTATTTTAATTTTTCCCATTACTTGACTTTTATTACACTTGTATATGTATTTTTGTCTTTCTGTGTTTAAACAGTATTAATACAATAGCTGGTATAGATAAGTTCAAGCCAAAAGCTGATTGGGCGTTGGATGGGGGTTAAATACAAGTATATTTTCGGTTTTATCCAAAGTGCAAAGACAAAATTTTCAAGAACTGCATCACTGCAGGTGCGTAATAAACAATCTCCGTCAGTTCTTAGCACGACTCCCTTCTATTTTTCGATTATTCCAAACAACAGAGCAGGAATATTTCTCAGGAAACATACAAAATGTAAACTATTCTGTTGTTGTTGCCGTTGATGTAGATCGAGATCCTATACATATATAAGAATGGTGGATTTATGGTAAACAAATGTGAACTTGGTTGGAACCATCTCTTTAGCATTGCTTTAGGTTTTGTTTATGAAAGAGTTTAAATAAAGACGGAGAGAAGTGTCCAGCATCTGGATGTTTGTGGATTCGATGGTGAACGGGAAAGGCAAATTCATTCAGTGAAGAACTGAAACTCGCAGTTGTGTGTGTTAGTGTTTGTGATGTGAATAAAACTGTATTTTTATAATAGATGAGAAATGTGCGAATTTATGAGGCGCCTCTGGAGTCAAGTTCATTGGAATTTGTGGCATTCAACAACAGGACGCATAAATACAATGTGCTATGGGTGGGCTGTCTAACAATTTTATTGTGTCGATAATTAAAGGATCCAGCAGAAGTTCATTCTCAATCACAATTACAAATGTGAACTTTTGAGTGAGAAGGGCGCCCGAAGAATGATAGTAATTCAGCTAATTGAACGCGATGAGGATTTGGATTTAATTAACAATTTTTAAGTAAAAATGTTCTTTACTTTTCTGTAGCTAAAATTATTTGATCATTTTGGGGTGGATAACCGCTATATGCCTTTTGAAACCCCAAGAAGCATGTGCTTTTAGAAAAAAAAGTTCGTTGGCAATTCGTGTACACAATCATTAAAGGTAAGAATTCTACGTTAGACTTTGTCTAATATCCGTGAGAATCACACTCAAGAAAGAAATAAAAGAAACAGTATCACTCGATGTGTTCCGCTTCTTTAGTGAAAAACCTATTTTTGAACTGTGAATGTACTTACAATAATTGATCAAATGATTTTATTTTCAATTTTGTGTGACAAATGAAATTGAGTGCTCAAAAATACTTGATAGCGGCATACAGGGAGCTTACTCTGAATCAAAACAATGTTTACAAGTGGTACAAGCTTTTCAAAGAAAATCAAAAGATGTAAATTACCACGCTCGCCCTCGAGTAAATAAAAACCGATAAAAATGTTGAAAAGTGAAGAAAATTGTTAAGGAGAATCGTTGAATCAGAAGTTGTTTGGCAAATGCAGTCGAATTTTTTTCGCAATTTTGGGGTATAAAGCGTGTGGCAGCGAAGTTCGTTCACAGGAATATTTCCCAAAAAACATAAAAAATGTAAACTACTCTGTTGTTGTTGCCGCTGATGTAGATCGAGATCCTGTATATATAAAATAATGGTGGATTTATGGTAAGCAAATGTGAACTTGGTTGCGATCATATCTTTAGCATTGCTTTAGGTTTTGTTTATGAAAGAGTTTAAATAAAAGTTACTGATTTTTCACAAAAAAAAAAAATATGACACCGGAACCAAAGTTCAATCGTCCAAATGGAACGACTCAGGTGTGCCGAGGCCACAATTGCCAAACACGCAAAACACGTTTAACTTGTATGCCTCTCACTAATAAAGTACATATGCTTTATAACTGCTTTTTAATTTTAATTTTTAAATATATTTTTTATTGTTGTCTTTTTTTTTGATTTCTTATATATAGAACAAAAATACTTACACTAGTTATAAACTATGGCGGGCGCTCTAAGTTAATGTTATTATATAATAAGATTGCCTTTCAGCGTGGTATTGTTTTTATTTTAGTTTGTTAATTAAAATTAAAGATTTAATATTTAAGATTATACTAAGAAAAAGGTTTAAAAAAAACTTAGTAATCTTATCTATTATCTATAAAAGATAAAGCTTAACCTACAACTATTTTAATTAAATTAACAACTTCAAAATTAACTACCTAAACCTACTTTTAAAACTATATATATATATGTGTGTGTGTATGCGTGTGTATGTATGTGTATGTGTGTGCATGTATGTGTATGCGTGTTTCATTATTTCTGTATCCTATTCTAACTAATTCTACATGTAAAGTGGCCGTAGGGGACCAACAATGTCAGATGACGACAACGGGGGCAATTGATGGGGTTGTAGCCACCAATAGAATACCCGATCCCTATCACTGTCTGTTCTATCGCGGAAAGAGAATGACTGGCTGAATCGGAGATCATTTGGCCTTACAATTGCTATATCGGTATTATAAAGCAGCCTCATGTCCACTATCCTCTTCGCCCCGTGATACAAAGGTGGACATCCCTCCGTATTTTGGATTAATTCGATACGGTCAAAATATAAAAATGCTTCCTGTGGAATGAATCTACTTCGGCGCGCATTCTCATGTTATGCATCGTTGGGGTAGTAGGCTCCGAATATAAGTTCGCTGTGAGAAACTCATGGCTCGTGTAATGTGTCTTCGAATTAGCTTAATAATGAAATTATTCTCCCTATTCAATTTGGCTTCGTTGTAAAAATATCATTGCGATAGAATTTCTTGTAAATAGATTAGGGTTGTCTATATTTCTTGAGACAAGCGCGAAGACATTGCCTCTCGATCATCCTTAACTTTTCCATCTGGGAAGAACTCACGTTGAACCACACTTGACAGCCATGCACAATGACTGGCCGGACCAGGGCCGTGTAGCAAATAACTTTTACTTGGAGTTAAGTTGACTGCTGTAAAACTCTTTCTTGGCTTTCATTAAAGCCAAATCTGAATGAACGTTTCCATACAGAAACTGGTCTAACAAAATGCCAAGATATCGTACTGCCGTCTTTACAGCTAATGGTTGTCCCTGTAGGTCCAAGACGCTGAACTTACACCAGTTTTTTTTCGAATCCCTTGAGGCTTTGCACAACAGAGTCCTGAAGAGGATGGTTTCGAACTTCTGGTAGTTGATTTTCAACTTCCAGTTGTCGCAAAAAGTCACGTTTCAAGAGATTGTCAATGACCACAATCTCTGGCGCTGTTCTGTATATGACCAAATCGTCAGCGAATGCTATTAGGTGCTGTATGGAACCAATCAGGTGAAGATAGTGAACAGAATCGGTGAGTTTACCGCACCCTGTTGGAGCCCATTATTTATTTTGAAAACGTGAGTAGAGACTTTGTTACCACTTTTAAGAACTAATTTTCTATTTGTTATCATGTTGTAGATCGCATAAAGCAGTGCCTTGCTCAATCCTAGTCTCACTAACCAAAGAAATAGGTCTTCTAACCAGACGGTGTCGAATGCCTTTTCCAAGTCAACAAGACAGACCCCGGTGCACTGAACTTTAGCCTTGTTGAATGTCCGAAACCAATTTTGACGCAGCATGTACAGTATCATGCCCCGTCCTAAGTCCAAATTGGTTATTCATTTTTATATTTTTGTCCTCAATCCACTGTATCAGGACTCTATTGACAATCTTTTCGAAAACCTTGCTAATGCAAAGCTTATGCAAGGCTTATCGACCGAAGAATTTTCGGAAGCGAGGAAACTTTGTCCCTTTTGTCTTCCAATGCTCTGGGTAATGTGCATTACTCAAAGCATTGTTGAATAGGATTGTGTATATCTCTACCACCTCTTCGGGGAGATGAAGCAACACAAGATTCGGTATTCCGTCTATTCCGGTGAACTTTTTGTTCGTCAGACTGTTGAAGATATGCTTGAGATCCAACTTAGAAATAAGTATGGCATTAAGGCCAGTTTAAGCCACAGCATAAACTGCCTTGTTTTCATCATTGAACCTGGTGAAACCATAATCCTCAGAACGACATTGTTGTATTTCTTTTCGAAAATAGTAATGGTTAAGCAAGGCTCTGTTTTCCAAGTCGTGATTTGGCCTACCATATACACTTCCTGGAAAACTGCTCTTATTGCTTCTACCTTCTCTTGAGCATCCTCAACAATGAAGAACTCATTATTCAGCTGCCCTTATCTGTTGCTGTATCAGAAGACTGTAAAACTATTCACTATAGAATTTGTCCCCTACGGACACTTGACATACCTTAACAGTATCTTCAGTATCCATTCCAATAATGTTTATTGGTGGCATCGTTTTCTTTTTTTGCTGACTCTGTTGTCGCATTTTTTGCTTTTGTTGCTGCTGCTGGTTTGGTTTCTGCTGCTGTTGTTATTGTTTATCTTCCTGTTGATGTTATGGCACTTTGTCCTTTTTCGGGATCATTCTTTTTCTTTTTTCCTCGGTTGCAACCTACTTTCGCTGTTCTAATTTGTGTTGAAGAGCTTAAAAAGCCTCAAATTTTTCTTTTTCCTTGATTTTTTCGATCAACCCGTCAGCCTGGTCCGCTGCTTCAGATGAAGCTAATTCCACATACAGGTTACCCCTTCCGCTGTATGTGGCTTAATTTTTTCCTTTTGTGGGGAGGGGGGGGGGGGTATTGTTTGTTGTTTGCGCCAGCCATTTAGCTTTTCGATTTTCTCTCTTTGCTGCAATTATCCGAGTTGTCGTTTGGAAGCAGCACTTCATCCATTTTCAAATCCGCGATTGATTGGTTCTTTTGCAATTTATTTTTTGGATAAATGCTGATATTTATCGTTTTTTATTTTTTTAACTTTCCAGTTATTTATTATTGTTATTTTGTTGCTTAGGCAATAACACAATATAGCCGATTGCTTTATAATTGAAACTGTAAACATACATATGTTCGAGACGATAATCGAAAAATGAAATAATAGCTTTATTTGTTTTCAAACAGACCTCGCATATCCTATCACCTACCTTGTCATCTGTAATCAGTAACAAATTGCTTCCATTCTTTGAAACATTGCCTTTGATGTCTTAAGGAAGTTGTTTAATTTGTTCTAAAACTCAATATTTTTGATCAGACTGCATTATATCCCAATTGTATTGTACTCCCAAGTGATTAAAGTCATTGTGCAAATCTTAACAAGATGCCTCGGGTATTTTTATCAATCTAATAAACCGTTGTACATTTCTCTCTTCTATAGGAAGGAAACATCATAAATTGATCCCACGACCTACCCTATCGTCTGCGGTACATCTGGCAGATTCAGCTGATATTTGGCATTATTCCATCATTAGGAAGTAAATGAATGCCCCACCATGAGTTCCAATTAAATTAATATCACAAACGAATTATGCGATCTAAGACGGAGGCTGTTTATCTGAAGATGTTCTGTATACGAAAAATCCATTCGTTTTTCTTCAAAATCGTAACTGCTTTTATATGACTACTATAAATATTTATTACGAATAGTAAAGTAATCTTGGTCGGAACTCTGTTACTCTGTTACCGAATCTCGAGGGAGACAAAAATTAATTACGATGGAGGAGAAATGTTGTGTTGTAAGAGAAAATACACAGTCGTCAATGCGCGTACACACACACAATCGCAAAACGAACATTTATCGGGAAAAAACGGTATGGTGTCGGCTGGATTTATAAATTCGGTATATACAATGAACTATGTAAACGCAAAAACAAATCACATTAAACGACATGGCAGTATTAGCTACATATGCAAGAAATACCATCGTATAGTGAAATTGATGAAGACTTTTTACTCAGTTCGTGATAAAAGGTATAAGTCGTACTTTACTTTTAATGCAGATGCAGAATGTGCTTCAAAATCTTGATAGCAGAATTAAATGTGCACTTGACAGATGCGTATTTGACGAAAAACTGCTTTCAACAGTACGTTTTTTGATGGCATGTTGTTGCACTTTTTACCGACACACGGATCTGAACACCCCGATATAAAGACAGGACATCGCTTAATTGAAAATAATTCTTATGTACACTTTCAAACACTATATAGTACAATTGTAGTTAACGTACAATATAAGTTAACGTAAAAAGTTGCCGTTTAACCTACTAGGCAAGAATCAAAAGAGGCATTTCTAACGACCAAACACACCTTGGGGCTCTCAGCATCTTCAGTCATTGCTTCCATCGACAGTTGTGTCTACAGCTCAACCAGATATAGCATGATTTTCCAGCGCATGCTTCCAAACGTTAGCAAAAAATCCGAAATATGGTGAAATACTCGAGTCCTGAAAAGAAGGTTAAGATACTGCGGAGTGCTTCCTCTGTCAAAGCACCGCCTTGCTCGGATCAGACGGCGCCTATAGGACAGTCATTTAGTTGGCATTGAAATCCTCTGATATTAGTCGCAGGGGCGCTTTCTGATGTCTTGTCAGGAAGACCAAGAAATTGTATTCAATGTAGGTTACTGTCTGGTAGTATAATGTGCCGGTTTTCGAGTAAGAGCGGTCCAGTGCAATATTTCCCACCCTGGGTGGAAAGTAATAACCGTACAAAATATATACCCGTTACCCTTTGTTGGATATCATTTAGATCGCATAAGAGATGAAACTTGGACTTAAATAACGTTTTTAAAGAGTTTTTAAAGAGTCTCTCAAGTTGACATCAATCAAGACTCCTCTGGAACAATGCAAACATATTTGGTCTAAAAAAATACCTCTTTATACTATAATTTCAGCAAGAAAGAAATGTTGCTTAAACAAACATTCTTTGGCGATGGGAAGTAAAAACGAACATCTCAATATTTTGTACGAAGCGGTCTGCGCTTAATATTTGACAAATATTATTTTCTACTATGGTATGTTAGCCTACTACATTACTTCTTGATCAAATGATAAAAGTATAAATAAATAAAGTGTTCCTATTACTTCTACTGTGAGTGACGTGCAGAGTTTTCTAGGTTCTTATTCTTTTTGTTCTTACTTTCAAAAGTTGAAAAAAAAAAATTCGCAAGAAAATAGAAACCTACCAGTCCTATAAGAAAAACCTATTGGTGCTTGCAACTGCGCAAACACAACACCCAATGATTAGCGCAATCGCTCTTGATTTCGAAAACGCTGATAGTTCATTGATTGATGGCCTTATTTACTCTAACTACAAAAAAAAGTTAATTTTTGTTCGTAATCACCGCAATAATTGCTGCTGATAAGTATTTTGATAACTTGCCAAAAATCTGCTACAAGCTACTTCAACAATTGCTTCGCCATCTATATAGACTGGCTGTAAGCTTGTACTGGGATAATTATATTCGGGCTGTGAGAAAATAAAACCCAAATATGTTCTCACAAGTAAATAGAATCCTTCGGAGGAAAAGCTTAATCGTGTTCCAATCTGTTCGACTTGACAGAACCACGGACAACGTCAACTAACTTAGGTGGGCAGAAGATGGAAAGTAATTTTAGCTGACTTCCAGGAAATGTGCAAGGTCGATGAATCTTTTTAACCCAACCATGACTTGAAAGACATAAACTGCTGCTAAACTACTGCCATCTACCCAACGACATTAGTCAATGTCGATTCAAGAACCCTTGTTTCATCAGGTTCAGTGACGATTTAATAAGCAAATAATGCCGTCACCGATAATGGAAACAACTCCGTCTTGTTTCGAAGGATGAACCTCAGGATATTTTCAAGTAACTGCGACAACTGCCCTCTGAGGTGGTTGATGTATACACAACATTGTTTAACAATGCATCGGTGCATTGGAAAACATCTGTGGTAGAGCCCATTCCAAAAATGGGAAAAAGTGCCTCCATCTCTACAAATCTCCGGTCTATATATCTTCTTTCATGAAGAATCAAAGTTTTCAATAAGATCGTAATAAGAGCCCTGCAAGATTGAGTCGTGGATGCAGAAATTATATCAGATAACCAATTCGGTTTTTGGGCAGACTTTCAATAAAACAAGAACAAGACCCAATGCACAGGTACTTGTCTGATAGACATGGAAAAGGTGTTCGACACGGTATGTTTAGAAAATGTCTTCCTCAAGTCGGTCAGAATCGGCATATATTCAACACAACTGTATATAATCTATGATATGGAAACATATAAGAAGTTGGTTCTAATAAATGGCTAAGTAAGGTCTACCAAACTGACCAGTGTACCAGTGTGGGAGCTGGCCAAAGCAGAGAACGCTTGCTTCCAAGTGGAGGGCTGTGCTCTGGAAAACGAAATCTTTTTGGTGAAATGCGTAATACAGCCATCCTTTGAGTGACTGTGTGCTTCTGTGACGAAGATTGCCCCCTCCTAGCAGTTTTTAATTTTAAAGTTCTCAGGCTCTTCAAGCTCACGCGCGCCATCTGCTGGATCCCGGGGTCACTAAGGAATACGGCGGATGTGCTATCGTAATTTCATATTGAAAACCCCGGTCTCGAAACCAAGAGGTGGAAAGTCTTCTCCCACAAGGAGAGTAAGAATTGGGAAAGTAAAGACGGTCCCACTATCGTCGTGGGCCTCGACCGACCTTCAGTTGGGACCAACGTCTCGAGATATGACTTACGTCCTTATTTGCGCCTTAGAAGGTTAAATTTCGCTTCATTTCCAAGGAATGTCATGTCAGATGCTCCTTATGGTAATTCACAATGGCACTGTTTATCCAGATCAAGCTTCATCATTCTAAGAATGCTACAGCAATTAATGTAGCAGACTTTTCATGGTGAAGACTAAACCTTACATACTATCTATCCAAGAACCATGGGTGTCAAAAAAACCCAACTATGGCCTTGGCGCCATGCGGGGTATATATACTGAGTTAAAAGCTCAGACCCTCCGGCTAATGCTAGGGACTCACTTTCAAAGAACCAGATCACAACTGGCTCAAAACCTGGGGACACTTTCGGAACTGAAGATGGGAAGAAAAACATGACTCATCAATGCTCTTATGTATCATCGCTAGTGGTAACAGATGAAGCAATCAAGTTCGTCATCGCGTTTCAAGTCAACTGGTACTGATGGCGTATACGCAAACTACCGGCTCTGAAACCAGCACATAGAATACGTTACTAGCGTCAGCGTCAGCTATAATTTGACAGATACATAGAAATACATGTATGGGGAATGGCCCATAGACCAACACTGCCGCTCGCTCGACGGATATAGTAGCTCAACTACTTTAACTTTTCTCTCTCCGTCAGCGTTGACAATCGAACATTGTGACATTTCAAGAGAATTTTTTTGAATATTAAATTAACGTTTATTGAGTTTGAGGTTGGTTCTCGTCAAAGTCACACACGAAAATAATAACGGTTTTTAATTGAAAGTTTTAATAATATAATTTATCTTATTAAAGACATTAAACACAGGACGTTGTGAAGAGGAGCTTTGAGAAACTCCGGAGTGGAAGAAATTTTCGAAAAACATTCGGAAAGAAGAAAACATAATTAGAAAATCCTATATTGAGCGGAAACAAAATTTTTGCAGGACATAATATAGGTTTGTAATTGCACAACTTAAATAAAACACAAATATAATTGTGTTTTTGTTTTTTATGTAGATGACCGAGGCAAAATTAATCGAAGCCGTTAAATCACATATTTCTCTTTACGATAAAAGCCATGCAACTTATCGTAACAAAATTTTAAAAGAGAAGGACTGGGAGCATGTAGCGGCTGTTGTCGGAATAGATGGTAAGTTTTTTAAATTGTAGTATATTGTTCTATGTCTCAATTTCTCTCACATTTTAGTGGAACATTGCCAACAGCGGTGGAGATGCTTAATGGATAGATATGTGAAGAAAGCGTCCAAGAAACCGGCGGAGTCTAACTGGATTCACTAAGAATCCATGATTTTTTAAGGAAACACGTGGCACCCCGAAGGTATGTACTGATCTTTTATAGATATAGATACCTAATCACCTATTTTGTTCTCTTAGGAGTTTTTCAAACTTATCGTGGGAAGCTGGAGGCAGCAGCACTTTCACAGAAATATGCCCGGAACCTGGAATCTCTCTTTTATACTGTGAGTTTGAACACGACATGGAAAGGGAAACAACAAAACCTACAGGCAGTCCCAGTTTCTGCTACACGCCGCAACCAAAACGCACAAACTCCTGGGAAACATCAGTTCGAATCGATAAATTAGTCGATTGTGTAAAAAATATCATCGTGGCGCGGAGTCAGCAAAATGAATATAACGACTTCTTTTCAGTGCTTCAAAAATTATTTCAAAAAGTTCCGGACGGAAAAAGGAACAATTAAAATTTAAAATGTACAATTTAATATATGAACACATTGTTGATACACAATAAACGTTTATATTTGTATTTATATTATTTATATTTGATGTTTATATTTGTATTTGTTATTTATTATTTATATTTTTTTATGAAGTGAAAATTGTATATTTTGTTTTGTTACTGTTATGTTTATTAAAAAGAATATGTATAACAAAATCATAAAACTGAATTACAAATATTGGGTTTCAATTCATCCCTTAGTTTTGTTTTGTTTTGCTGTTTATTAAAGAAAGGTATATAATAAAATTATAAAACTGAATTAAAAATAGTCGTTTAATTCATCCCTTATTTTAAATGCATTTATTGATGCGTTGTTTGAAAACATGCGTTTTGTTCTTGATAAAGGAGTCGTGCCTTTTCTCCATAGACCTGGAACTACGTTTTTATTTTCATAACGATCCATGAAGTCTATTGGTATGTATAGAGGGTCGTGGAACTTTACGAAATTGTGGAGCAATACCGCAGCTTCCACAATTCTTTCGGCAGATTGTGGACTCATGTTTAACGGAGCCAGCAATAATCTATATTTTGCCACTAATATACCAAAAGCATTCTCAATGACCCGTCAAGCTCGTGAAAGACGTTTATTTTAATGCTCCTTATCTGGCCGCATCAAGTTCCTTTTTAATGGAAACGCTGCATCACAAACGAAATAATGCGGAAATTTAACGTTTGTGTTGGGCAAGTAATCATCCTCGGGCAGTTCCAATTTTTCTTGAAAAAGACAATTACCGAAATCTGAATTCCACAATACACCTCCATCACTTTCAGACCCGTATGCACCTATATCAATTCCTGTAAAAGTGTAGTTAGCATTACAGACTATCAATAAAACAATTGAATGATGTCCCTTATAGTTATAAAATTGAGGGTCTGTAAATGTTAGATATGTACAATATGAGACATGGTTCAAATATGTATTTATATTTGTGCAACTCACCTGAATTGTTTGGACATGAGATATTTATATGTTTTCCATCAATAGCACCAACACAATTTGGAAGATTCCACATTGTATAAAAATCTTGTGCTATTCTCTTCCATTTTTTGGAATTTGGAGCTGACAAGTAAATGGGTCCAAGAGTATCCCAAGGAACATCACACGTTTCATTAAACATTTTTTTACTCTTGTCAGCCCCATCTTAAACTCAATTGAAAGTAATTGTTTGTTACCTCCGTGTGCTAAATAACTGAAAAGAAATATTTATTAATGTTGGTTTTGAATCCTGTAGAGTACCTCAAGTATAAGTAAGTATAATTACATTAACGTTAGAAATAGCCTGCATTTTGGTGATATTAATGGCCTGTTTGAATGTTTTGTAAGACACACCAAGGTCTTACAAAACATTCAAACAGGCCATCAATATCACCAAAATGCAGGCTATTTCTAACGTTAATAATAAATTGAATAATAAATCAAAGATTTCTTTTTTCATTCTCACAGCCGTAAAAAATTTTTCTGGATCATCATAATATAGTTTGTCAAAGTTTAACGCAAAAAATCCGTGCACATCTTGATCTACATATATATAAAGGCCGAACCCAAAATTGACGGTTGTTTTTTTTGTATCAAGATATGCTTAAAGTTTCAACAATATAATTAAGCACAACAGTAAATCTAGTAACTCGTTTGGAGGCATTTTTGCAAACAAAATATCAAATCGCTCTACACTATAACTAAAACAAATTGAATTTAAAGCTACTGTCAAATGAAATCAGCTGTGCGTTGAAGTATTTATTGTGTCACCACTTTCCTTCACGTACTACACCGTCAACGGATATTTTGCCGCTACGCAAGTAACGTATTCTATGTGCCGGAGCCTATACAAAAGTCGACTTTCCCCGTGTCCAGGAGTGGCTCTGGACAGAAACTGAATTGAGGAGAATGTAGTTGGATTTTCACGGACGGCTTTGTTTTTATTACAAATTTGTTTTAATTAACATTCAAGGCTGTACTCATATACAAGACAAATTTTCTTGAAACTAGCTTAGCATTTTCTTTTCTTACATCTATCTTACTGACCCTATGTGGATGCTCTAAGATAATATAAACATAAGAGATTTTACTGCCTTTCAACTTTTTTTTTTGTTGTTTTTCTTTTAATTTTTAAATTTTAATCTAAATTTTTCAATTTTAAACTAAGCCACCGGTACATGTGATGTTCTTTCCCAGACTCCCTCCTGTCTCGTGCGAAGATCGATCTACTGAACCGAAGCAGATCCTCGTGGCTGCAAGCGACGTTCGGTTCATAAAGGAGTCGCCGGTCCACTATTCGGCGTCCGACATGGAAGATTATAAGGTATCTCTTCCTTTCCTGAACTAGACCCATCATATCATATATAAAGGAATGCCTCTGGTGGAATAAAGCCATTCTGCCGTACATTTTCGAAACACAAAATGTTGGGGTAGTAAGCCCCAAAATTAGGCTGTTGGTAGAAGTCAATTTTATTATGAAATTATCAATCCTTATCAGGTTTGCTTAGTTGTACAAAATCTCGTTGGGATAACATTTTTTGTATTCGGATTCGGGAGTTCGGGAAGAACTCACGTTGAACCACACAGGAAAAGCGTATGCCATCATAGGCCGGATGAGTGCCATATAGAATATTACCTTCACCCTGGAATCAAGTTGCCTTTCGTCAGCGCAGCATCTACATGTATGTCAAAGTATAGATACTGGTCCAATCAAACACCTAAGTACCTAACCAAACCTTTCATAGCTTACAGTTCTATCGCACGTTGCCATTTTTCACAACGAACTTTCTACCTGTTATCATATCATAGATCATGTATAGCTATGGTTTACTTATGTCATGTCTGACCAGCTTTAGAAAAAGTTCTTCTAACCAAACGGTGTCGAACGTCTTTTCCAAGTCGATCAGACATGCACCCGTACATTGGCTCTTGGATTTTTTCCTTTGTATGTCGGAAACCAACTTTCACGCAGCATGTATAGTATCATGCCCCGCTCTGAAGCCGAACTGGTTGTCCGATATTATATTATTATCCTCAACCCGCTTTTTCTAAGCTGATATAACAATTTTTCGAAGACCTTCCTTATGCAAGAAGGCTGATCGACCGGAGATTTGTTGGGATGGATCTATCTTTGTCCCGTTTAGGGATCGGTTGCACCACAGCTGCCCTCCAATGCGACGGGTAATATGGATTACTCAGCGTATTGTTGAACAGTGTCGTGTAAATCTCCACCGCCTCTGAGGGTAGATGGCGTAGCACAATATTGGGTATACCATCGATCCCTGTTGATTTCTTCTTCTTCAGAGATTTGAAGATGCCTTGAGGTTCTTCTTTTGAGATTTGAATGGCATTAATACGATATACATCACTGTCATCAGTTCGACCTACCTTTGGAATGCTCTTGTCCATAATTCGTCGTATTACGTCGTCCATTTGTACAAGGTACCTGTCTCTTCGTTCATCAGGTTTCTGTTCATTGGGAGATTGATCCCACGTGAATGTGATTCTCTGGATAAGGTCCTAGAGAAGAGTGGCCAGTGAGCCTTATGGTAGTTATAGAGATACACACTGTCACATTCCTCTAGTTCCTCCAGTTCATTCGGTAATTGGATCGCCGCAGCGAGTTCGCAGTGAGCACTGTCATATTCAAATGTGGCTAAACTATTCCTTGTGCATATATATACGTCCAGCATTGTTAGCCATCTGTCGACTAGCATCACATCGAGATAGTACCCGCTCCTATTAAACAATAGTCTATCGGTAGCACATAAGTCTACCTTGAACTCTACATTGTGCATCGCCAGCCAACCTGAGAGTGCGTTTCCCCTGTCGTTTGACGTCCTGTTATACCAATCGCTGTGCTTAGCATTCAAATTACCGGCGATGACTAAATAGTTATCTTCCTAATTCAAGCGAAGGCTTGTAAAAAGAGTTTCAAGCTCTGAAATAAAGTGAATATTTCGGGAATCCGGTGCGTAGACAGCAATCACAAACATTCTCCTCCCATCTTGGAGAGGGATGCGTACGATGCATGCTTCTAGCACTTTGAACCTACACACTTCAGCGCTATACATGACCTTGTGACAAAGGTGTTCTTTTATTAACAGGGCGACCCCGGCTCCTTGGAAGGAGTGTGGCCGGTCTCTTCATAATACAGTGTAGTTTCTGAATCTGAGACTGCGCGTCCGGTTTAGCTTAGTTTCGTTAGCCATAAGCACTTCAGGATTTTAGATTTGAACAGAGTTTGATCCAAACAGCTGCGAGTAAATTAAGTCCACTTTCGCCTCTTGTTGGAGGAACTTCTGCTGCATCTCTGCCGTCTGTGATTGCATCTGCGCTTGCATGGCTTGTACATACTGTAGAATGCTTTCTTCTTTCGGTGGCTTATGTTCAGGAACCACTGCTACCTTCGGAACTGTCTGTTGTGCCGCCCTTCTACCAGACACCACATTGGCGAAGGAGAGGGTCGGTAGCTGGCATGCAAGGAATGCGCCTCGCTGCTACCGTTTTTTCTTTCCTCATGGACTGAATTTTTTTCAGTCCAGTGAAAAGCACTGGACACTAAACCTTAAGGGCCCTCTATACTTAACTTAAAAAAAGGCTGCCTGTGGCCAACTTATAAAGCTTTATTACCCCGCTAGTCTCCAGTCCGCAGACGTTTATTGGGGGATATTTCTCCTTTCTTGGCTGCTGCTGCGATTGTTGTTTCTGCTGTGTCTGCTGCTTCTGCTGCTGCTGTTGCGTTGTCTACTGCTTCTTTTATTTTTGTTTTATATTGCTGCTTCTGCTGTTTCTGTTGTTACTGTTGTTAATGTTGCTGTGAATTTGAATGTTGCTTTGTCGCTTCTTCAGCTGTGTCAGTTGCATGTTAGCTATCCTAGCCAACGTCTCCCTCTTCTTTTTGGGGCTTTGTCAGCTGTGTCTGGCTTGGTTTACTGGGGCGCTACTTCTCCCGTTTTGGCTGTGGCGGCTGCTGTTGTTGTTGTTTCTGCTTCTCAGCGTCTTTCCAAGCTCTTTTCGCTACTCGTCTAGCATTTACTCGGTTGCGAAGCTCTGCGATGAGTTTTGTGAGCTCTCTCTTCTTCCTCTTCGTCATCCGATTCGGATGTCGCCAACACACAAAAAGAGTTACCGCTTCCTCCATAAGAGAAACGGCCCTCTCTCTCTTCCGATTCGTAGACGACGTCATCATCGTCTACGATCGAATACTTCTTCTCCTGCAGCTACTGGAGACGATGCTGATGCTCCTGATGTTGTTGTTGTTGCTGCTGTTGATGGTTTTGCCTGTATCACTGCCCGTTGTTTATATTTGTCTGCGACTGCAGCTTCTTCCGCCTCTTCTTCAGCTCTTCCACTTCTTTCACTTGGTGGCTTCATGCACTGTCCACCGGCACATCTATGTCACCCGACTTTGAGAGCGGGGGCCGCTCCATCACGCTTGGTGTAACACTGTTTTATTTTGTTATTCTTATAATAATGAAAAAAAACATTTTCCTCACAATTTGTTTTAACGGACACGCACGGAACTGAACCCGGGTTCCGAACTGTTCACATTTTTTAACGTCGCCTCTACCATTCCAGCTACTAGCTGGGTGGAAATCAAGTATCCCGTCTTTTAGTTAAGCCGACTTTCCCTGCTATTTCTTTTTATTTTAGTGTGATAGAGCACAGCCTCGACGGTCAGTGAACGAAAAGTTTTACGGACGGCTCCAAGACGATGGAGGGATCTTGAACAGGAGTCTTCGTGGAAAACGACAACATAAGATTTCGCACACCTTCAGGTAATTTCGCGTCGGACACGTTTCCGATCCTAATGACCACTAACTTTATTGTGTAGAATATTTGGAAAGGACTAAGTATCTGCGTCTATAGTGAAAGGCCTTACTCGACCCTTAAACCACTTCCAAGATAGTTCAGAAATGCAAGTCTTGCCTTTATTTGGTCGGCCAACTAAATTTGGTAAGACTTGTCTGGATCGAGATCTGGATCGAGATTGCCGATGAACTTACAAGGCAAGGTTTAAAAGAGGCATTCGTAGGGCCCGACCACACCTTGGGACTACCCGCATCCTTGTTTAGGGCTTTCGTCGACGACTGGGTCTCCCAACAGCACAACCAGAGATGTAAGATGTTTTCTGTTCTACACAGAAAGGAGTGTCGGCATATGGGGCACTTCACATTCGCTAAGCACCTAAGATCGCTATGAAGTACAAATTCACCAATTTGCGATGACTGGAAGCTGATAATCAAGCTACGTAAATGCGAAAATATTCTTATTAGAACCCCTCTATATGGGGGTTCAAGGGACACAAAAAAATGGTGCAACTGTATGCAATTTATTTATATATCTTGGTATTTGGTCGGACCAGTATCTGCACTGCGGTAAGCATGCAGCTATCTCATTGACATTCGCTGAGAAAGCCTTTCCTGCACCAATTTGACTGTATTTCAGTGGCCAGATCTATTGCAAGGTAAAGGTGATCTCCATCATATTTCTCATACGGCTGTTCATAGTGTACAATTGTGCAGTGTGTTATAATCTGAGTACTTACCATATGGAAAAAATTAGGGTATTCGGGAGGCATTGTCTAAGTGTCTGCATCCATTTGTATTTGTATCGAACAGTTGAATTCGACTACAAGAAATTATATACCCATTAGGACTTTCACAACAAGGCAACCTTTATCATATATTAAGTTGACTCGATGGCACGAGCTCAACAATTTGATCTTCGAGACGTTAGGTATCATGAAAAGGTATTTCTAGGCAGCTTAGAAGAAATCTTGCAATTTTCTCTATTTAGACTCCAAAGGACTGATACTGGATACGGAAGGATGTGCTATCATCTTCCCTTTCATACTCCAAACAGTGGGCAGGCAATTCCTGTAAGAACCGGATAGCGCTCACTGCCACGAAGAACTTCTTCGGTTTAGTAGGGTGACCTGCGCCTCAGATAGGGGATAGACCGCTAGAGAAAGTCAGTTCTACTGGTGGCTGCTTAAATTGAATTAAAAGCTGACTTTTTGGCCAACTTGCACAGCTCTTAAGGTAGTGTGTAAGAAAAAAAGAAATAAATAATATAAAATATAAGAACTAAATAAGTAAATAAATACTAAAAAAATAGAACTAAATAAAAATTACAAACATGTTAATACACATATATAATCCCCAGAAAAACTTGCATTCTGGTTTAAAAACTATATATGTTAAGCATGTAAATGCGATAGAGGCCATGGTTCACACTTCTCTATTTTGTTATAGATATTGTTAAGTGTTGTCGTCTTAAGATATTTTACTTCATTGGAAGTATAAATTTGGTTTGACTATGTATGTCTTGTTCCCTTGGAAATCAGGCCATTACTATTCAACATTACTTAGAAGTAACATCATCAAGACTTGATCATTAGCCAGCAGTTATTCTTTAAAAAGACCTTACTAATATATTGAAATCATGTTATTACTCCAATAAAAATATCACATGAATGTCTGTAAACCTATCAAATTCTCAGTTATTAATTCTGGCGAGACACAGAACTGAGGGGTATTCTATTTCAGCATACGTCCCACAATTCAGAGGTTTTCAAAAGACGTGTTGTGGTAAAAAAACGCATGTGCCATAGTATAAAGTCTTCACTTTTAACTGCCTTAGAGCTATGTTATGTGGTAAACAATTTAATACCTTTCTTAATCCTAGTCAAATGTCAAATGGTAAGTCCAGTCACCTGTCACCTATTGGGTGCTTTCTGATCCTTATTCCTTAACTACTGTATCTATATTCAAAAGTTTGTTTATATGTTATGGTTTCTTATAAGAAACGTCTCTGTTCTTAGGATGTTCACAATTTCAAGTTAGGTCCGAATTTAAAAAAAAAAATTTTTCCACCTATAATGAGATGCTGCATGGGCGAGAATTTTTATTAAAAAATAGTTTAAAAACGCATATGTCTCTTTTGGCAATTAAAAACGTTTGGTAGAGTTCAAGGAAGAAAAACTGTTACCAAAATCGGTTGAAGATAGGTAACTTTTTTAATTCTACGTACCTAGCTATCCGTACTTTCGCACAACATATTCAGCAATTAATTAAAAGGAACCAAATTTATAAAGTTTGTGTCATTAAAGTTTTCTTTCAAAAATAATCATTATTATGCATTTCATTCCACTATATCAAGAACTGTTTCATATACCTGCATTATGGTACTGAGACATTGTTTTAGTCTGTCTTTTTTGTTATAGGTGAGAATGGACGCACAAATTATCTTCGTGCTTATAATTAGATTTCCGACTGAATAAAAATTATAGGAATTTATCCGCGATGACAAGAACAGCTTTCAAAATAAATTGTATCCCATTTAATTTTTAAACGTGGAATAAGAATGAATTAATATAAAAATTATAAATAAAATAATAAAACAATGCGCCTGTCGGAATATTGAGCCTTAATTTTTTTTTAATAAAGTCAGCTTTTAACAAGACTTAATGATTTACATAAATAAAACTGCCATTTATAGAGGAAAACGTTTTAAATACGGTCGGTTACTTTGACCGATTGGCTAGGAAGATTAAGACCTGAGCAATAAATTGGTTCCACCAAATTGTTTATAACAAGTTCCGAATGACAAAAAACCGAACTTTGGTCTAAACTAATATCCTAATGTTGTTCTTTGGATTATTACCAGATAATTTGAGATTAAACATCTACAAACATCGCTTCGTCTAATTTTACAGTTCAAATTTAGATTTTCTTATTTGGTAAAGCTACAAGCAATATAACTAAGATTAAATTTTCATTGAAGATTAAAATGATTTATGACCTCTACATACTGGCATACTACCCCTTGCCAACATCAATCAAAATGATTCAACAACAAAATTGCACAACACACAGGATTCGATTGAATATTCAAATTGCTTTGCAATTCGATATTCCAGTCGGTCAGTTGCAACCCGGAGTGGGCTGTCAGTCTTACCTGGCTTACGTGTATCACATTCAAATTATCGGTTAATTGCAGCAATTCGAATTAAGGACCAATTAACTCGTCGGCTATAATCAAGTTAATTCTAATGGTACATTACTGTCCTACCGCTTGCCACCAACCCTAAGTGAACGCGACAGGTATAGGAACGTAGTTATTGATTGCGGAAAAGTACTACAGAACAGGACAGCGAAGTGGGAACGCTTTAAAAACGCGCGGTGTTTCTCGTTTATTTTCTTAATAGACGACATACAAAATATAATTTAGAAATTGACTGCCAGTGATACAACTCTCGTTTGCACAGCGAACTCGAAAGAAACCATGGTAAGACAACACAATAAAATAAATTGTCTAAACAAACTAAGGCATAGGTCACCAAAAAAAGTCGAAGGATACGACGCGTGACTGCACCGAACCTAGCTAATAGTCATTTATCTAAATTACACGAAAGCGAGATAATTTGTCCCGATGCCACTGTTCGAGGACATGTTTATGCTTATATCGTTCTATATGTGGAAGGATGTAGGGGAAAAGGTGTGCGTGGATGAGATTAGGTAGCATTAAAGAGAAAATACGTTTCACTTACTTAAGTCGCTGTATTTTTTGTGTGTGATATGTGTATTTCTTTAAATAAATAGATAAATATAGGTACATATATATACCTATATATGTATACCTATCAACGTCGTTTGCCCCGTTCACAAGAAAGGAGACTCCTTTGACTGCGCTAACTACCGAGGGACTAGTCTCCTCAGCATCGTATACAAGATCCTCTCTGCCTTATTGTGTGAGCGTCTGAAACCGTTTGTCCATGACCTGATACCATAGGTCCCTATCAATGTGGTTTCAGACCAGAGAAGTCCACTATAGACCAGATCTTCACATTACGGCAGATCCTGGAAAAGACTCAAGAAGTGCAAATCGACACTCATTACCTATTCGCCGATTTTAAAGCCGCATATGACAGCGTGAGTAGAGACGAGCCATACAGTGCCATGTCTAGTTTTGGCATTCCTACCAAACTACTCAGATTGTGTAGGATGGCGATAGAGAACTCTCGCTGCTCCGTCAAGGTCGATAACTCAACGAGACCTTCAATGTCAAAAAAGGTTTTAGACCAGGCGACGTACTGTCATGTGACTTCTTTAACATCATCCTCGAGAAGATCGTGCGTAACTCACAAGTCAACACCAGAGGCACGATCTTCCAAAAGTCAGTTCAATTGCTAGCTTACGCTGATGACATTGACCTGATTGGAAGAACACAGCGAGCCGTTAATGAGGTGTTTGCTGGCTTTGAAGCGGAAGCAACTAAAATGCACATGCTGTCATCAAGAAAGGACACACAACATCGACGCCTCGGACAGAACGTCACACTAGGCAGCTGAAACTTCGAAGTAGTCAAGGACTTCGTCTAATTCGGCTCCGCAGTAATTTGGGACAACAACATCAGTACAGAAATCGAACACAGAATCAGTCTTGCCAATCGCTGTTTCTTTGGGCTCAAGAGGCATTTGAGTAATAAAGCCCTCTCTGGAAGGACTCGATTTATATAACAGCGTTATCATCCGAGTCCTATTTATGGCGCGGAAACTTGGGCGTTAGCAAAGGCGGATGAGGAAGCCCTTAGTCTTTTCGGGAGAAAAGTTTTGCGTGCGATTTTTGGTCCTGTTTGTGTTGATGGCATCTGGAGGAAAAGATTTAACGACTAACTCTATGGGCTGTACAGCGACATGCGCCTGGTCAAGCGTCTACGGATACAATGCTTAAGATGGTTAGGCCATTTAGAGCGTATGGACATCACTGCTCCGACCCAAAAAGTCTTTTAATCCGCCAACTTGGCAGCTGGCGAAAGATCGTGCTGGCTGGAGAGTCCTGCTGGTTGAGACCCAGTTCCACCGCGGACTGTAGCGCCACAAGAAGAAGAAGAAGATACATATATGTATATAAATATACCTAAGTTTATAGTCTATATTTGCACCCAATACTTACTTCCTATAGTGTAAATATATATATATATATATATACTTTATATATATGTATATATATATACTATATATATATATATTATATATATATATATACTGTGAACGTCAAAAGTGAGTAAACAAATATCTGATTACTGTATAAAGATGAAAATTGGGTCAAAACAACAACAAAACTCAAATACCATTAATACACAAAAACAGCTTTATTCATTTATTATTAGCTTTATTATTATTAGCTTCATTCAAAATTTTTAAGAGCCATATGAATAAAAAAAATTTGGATAGTCAAAAAATGAAGAATTTACTGAAAAAAATATTAGGCCGGTCGTGAAACATGGGGGAGGTTCAGTGGTGGTGTGGGGGTGTGTAGCAGCGTCTGGGGTCGGTAATCTTGTCTTCATTGATTGTACAATGAGGAAGAAAGCTTATCTAAATATTCTCAGTACTAACTTGCAACCGAGCGAAGACAAATTAGGTTTAGCTAGGAATTGGATCTTTCAGCAAGACAATGATCCGAAGCATACCTCACGTATTGTTAAGGAATGGTTGCTTTATAGGACCCCAAAACAGCTTGATCATCCCCCGCAATCACCCGACCTTAACCCAGTAGAACACTTATGGGAGCATTTGGAAAGAAGAATTCGACAGAGCACTATTACCAACAAGCAAGATCTGAAAAAAGTAATAACAGAAGAATGGTCAAAAATTTCCCCCGATGTTACCAATAAACTGGTAATGTCTACGCAACGTAGACTCAAGGAAGTAATAAAGTCTAAAGGAGGACCAATAAAATACTAAATTAAATCTTTTAAGCAATAAATAAGTACATTTGTTGATAGATATGTATACTGGTTACTCACTTTTGACTCGTAATATATGAAGTAGTTCACAATTCTTAAGTTAGGAGCCAAACAATGCTTTCATGTCAGTCGGATGAAAATTAGGACTTTGAACTTTGAAAGGGGTCCGCTGTTAGACATTCATGTTACTTGATAGAGAAAGGTAGAAACAAAATCATTCTTATTCCGTTATAATTCATATTTTCGAAGAGTTTTCGATGAAGTCGGTAATTGTACACCTTTTCGTGAGTATATCTTCTACCATAGCTGCAGATACGTATGCTCATAGTATTTGAGTAAGAAGTTTGGTTACAATTACGCCTGCATGTGAACTATTAATAGATTTACTAAAATGTTTAGAAAGAGTGATAATATTAGGGATGTTTGAGGAGAAATTGCTTAATTGATGAACTTGCAGGAACCTTTGTTTTATATTTTTCTTTTATTAAATAAATTTACAAGGGGTTTTTGGATCAGATACTATACAGTGTTGCATGCTGTTGCATGATATATCCACATTGCAGAAGAATCTATGTGAAAGCTATAATATGGGCGCTTCAAAACCTTGGTCTCCAGATGTGATTTTTATTAACATACCCTACGTATGAACTGGTGTGCCTTAATAATAATAATGATTGGATGGCGACGCAACTGAACACAGGAGCCCAGGGCCTTACTTGCTCAGATGTGGTGGCGTGAAAAAACCAAAGTGTTCAGCCAGGAGTCGAACAAGAACCTTCAGCGTATGAGTGTCGCATTGTACCCATTTTGCCATGGAGTCCACACCAATGGCCTTGCCAAACTGAAGGTAAATCTAAATATTATTGTTTGAGTTATCCTTATCTCACAATTCGAGCAAAATCCTCAAATTAATTGTGGCTCCTTAAGTCTTCGCTAAAATTAATCAGCTAGACAATTTCCTAAGCTGCATATGTAATATAGAAACTGTGCTATAATCACATAAAATCAACTGACTCCAATCTATGCATAAATGTTTTCCTTCTTTAACATAGCATTTAATTACTTTAAGTTTGCTTTGTCTTACTTCTTTACTTCTACTCTTTAAACATTTCTCACAGCTGGCTAATCTACGTTCGTCATTTTGAAAATATTTGTGGCATATACGCTCTTCGATGAATCAATTGGTCTCTAGTCTTGCTATGCTTACCATTCAACATACCCGCACTTCATCACCTCAGCGTTCACTCATTCTTTGAGTGTAGCAGCAAAAAAGAAAAAGATGTCCACTATACAATCTCTTCATAAATATTACAAGCTGGTCCTTCTGCCTACGCCCGAGTCGAGACTCTGCGCAGCCATCAATGATTTTACGGGTAAAACGTGTTAACTCCCCCCCAACAGCTGTGACAATGTCCTTCCAGGCACATACTGACAATAAAATTTCACCCTAGGATGTGAGTGACATAAACCTCGAAGGGCGGCACAGTTCCTTTAGGAACTACAGTTCCAAGCGGACCCACTGAAGGACTGAACATAAATTCCCAGCCTTCCTTAACTCCAGTGAATCAGATTCAGCCCTTGCGATGGGCGAATCGTTGTCGTTCGTGGCACAGCTTTTGCCACTTACACACACAACGGTTATTGGTACATGTATCCCCTCCAGAAGAAGATTTTTCATATTTATCCCCGCTCTACACACTACCCAATGCCACTTCAGTGGCTTCCCTTCTCAGAACAAAACAAAACAAATGCTGGATAGTAAAGTTCTTTCATCGTTTGTTCAACACTGTTCAATTAACTCGATCAAAAGGACAGCATAGAAAAAAAATTGGAGAGAGGCAAGGATCAAGGAGTGTGCTGAAAACGCAAACTCACCCTGAAAACTTAAAGGAATGCTAGGATGACCTCAGAAATGTTCAAGTAAATTCACGCCCACGATGTCATGACTTATGGAGGTGCGGATGATGGCAAGGGCGCTTCCAGTACTCGATAGCATCCAAGTAAGTGTTTCCTTGGCGATAGGGTCGGTAGTATTTTTACTTCTTTATACTTACACATCTACCTAATTTCGTTCCACTCGTCTGGTAGTCCCTAGTATCGCGGAAAATGTGTGAACGTAAATTGTTGGCCTCTTGTGTTAAATTCGAGCAGTTGTTGTCGTTGTTGTAGGTCACGCCAAAATGATGATGATGATTTTTAGGAGGGACGACAACGACAGTATAAACTCGATTTATGATTAAGTGCAAACGTGCAAAAGGGAAATATTGAGTTTTCCAATCTGGTTACTAGCACAGACGAAAGGGGGTGGTTGCAAACGATTTAAGACATGCAGGGCGCTATAAATGGCAGTGACGTCGAATGGTTTAATGGTTTAAATTAATCAATTCTGTTGTTATTAAGAATATTATAGTCTAATATGCAGACGTATACAGTTGTTCTGAAACACATCGAAATGCAATATTTCCGTTGTTTTGCGAATGGTGCTTTATTTTTACATAACAATATAACGACCACTCAGCAAAAGTTGATCAGTACTTTAAGTGCCTCTAAATGAAGGATAAATACTTTCCAAGGAGAATAAATTAAATAATTCGATAGTATTCAGGTATGGTATTATCCATTCCTTTATACTATTGAATAATTTCAGTTTCAAAAAGACTTACATGCAGTTAATTATGTGACGAAAATAATTTAAATAATTACTAGGATCAGCATCAAAATCTGCCTCTTATGCACAAATGTTACTACTTCCTGTATTGAAAAGCAGATCTTTAAAAAAAGGTAAACTAAAAGACCTGGACGTGAACAAATATTTGATGGAATCCCTTAGCTGTATGTTAGTCCGGATGCTATGACCCAACTATGAAAAAACAAAAACAAAAACTAATATAAAGTCACCGTCCTTTCTTTTATCAATATTAACGACATCATCATCAGTTCATCTTTGAAGAGGCCAGGCAGCCTCACGATTCAATTTGCGTAAATGCCTATCCGGTTGTTTTCAACATTACTATTGTAGCCGCTAGTACACCCAAAGGCAATAATTGTTGGTACTATATGTCTGGATACTGTTTTTTCTTCTCACTTTTTCCAAAAATTTTCAAAACCGCTGCAGCAGTTTTATTTATAATTGTAAAATCGGACCATCTCATCCAACAACACTTTCACCACCAAAACACTGCACGCAATTTTCCTGCTTCAACATCGGTTTTAAAATTGACGATTAAAATTATATATTTTGTTTCAGCCACATTATTTCCTAGTTGTATATTGTTCGTTTAACCACCTCTACCGAGATATCAACAATACCCAAAAAAAATAACTTTTAACATTTGAAAAATGGGTTTGACCTACAAAGGCATATGCTCTTGTTTCTTGGGAATTGTTGGGAAAATTCTTGGGAACATTTTTGTCACTGTCGTCATAATAAATACTTTCATCTTTGCCGGTTTGGTAGTTTACTAACCATTCCCAACCACTTATCCAATCTGAGGTACTAGTTTCCATCTTTGGAGTCAAGCATTTTATACAATAAAATTGTTGTCCCTTCTCAATTGATTTACGCTCCTGTGACGCAATTTAGACTCATTATGATCATCATAACAACTAATTGAATTTATTGTTGCTTTGCGTTGTCTACCGCAAGTCCCACGGAGGCACAGTGTCAGTTATTTAATTGAAATTCCCAAAGACAGACTTATGAAACGCTAAGGGCTGAAATCATGGAATGGGACAAATCCTAGTTCTTGCGAAGACAAATGGTACCATATAATTGGGGCGTTCCCCCTAGGTGGACTCCCTACATGGGAAAAAATCGACGAATTTTTATCACCGCCAGGTTTGAGGAAAGAGCCGCTGACAGGATGAAGGGTGTAAATTATGGTCTTCAATTGCATTTGTCAACAAGTTGAAGATTTATGAACCTGCATGGGGTGCAATACTGTACTTTATGAATTGTTGGTGATGGTGAGAAATTGGTGCACACTGTTTTTGTTTTTTGTTAAGAATCCATTGATTTCAATTAAGATTTGTATGACTCTAAGATTTGTCTGTAGTTAGCGTTAAATTTTATTTGTAGGGCTTCACGTAAAGAACAACGATATTTTCATCTGTTTCTTTTATAACAGTTCACGTATAAAAAAATATTGAACAAAGCCAGCTTCATGCTATGAGTATACGAGTTTCTCCCATATATATTAGCAATAATGTGCATACTTTTATGAAAGTAACATAGACTATGTATGTTTGTTAATTGCGAACATTAAGGGCTTGATATACTGGAGCAAATTAATCAATCTTATCCACTGCGAATTTTAGCAGATTTTCTCCAGACTAATATAGTTTTAACTTAATCCTTATTTATTTTATTTCATTTTTCCAGTCCTGTGTGCTAGCCATAATCCGTAATGAGCTTCATACTGAACATTCCTTTTCATTGAACTGCGTCACCGCTAAATTCTACTTCCATATCACTTGCTGCTTCCTACTAGGGATTCAGCATATATATACGAAGATTGACGTTGATAATCTGACCCACTATACTATTCTTACTACTATCACACCATTCAAATGATCTCTCCTTTTACGATAAATTCATACAGTGACCAAAAAAATATTCAGGTGGAAACTCCTTTGAATGAATTTCTTTTAAAAATGTATCCAAAATCTTACAAACTGCAATTTTTTAGCTGTATGTGTAATTCTATGAATTTCTTTGAAGCAAAATACATTTTTAATAACAGAAATGGGAAAGCAAGTAGGAATAAAAATTTATTTGAAAAAATGTATTTGAGAAAATGTATTTGAAAAAAAAAAAAAAAAATGGGAGGTTTCCGGTTTTTAAAATTTTTTATTGTTTTAAAAATGAAATATTCGTAAAGGCAAAGAAACATCAAATGAAGTGAAAAATGTTGTAATTCATTATTTTAAACAGGGATCACCGAAAGTATCGCTAAGCAACTACAACATTTCAAATTAAAAGATTTAGAGAGAAATATTCACTTGAAAGCAATTGAAAAGCACGACAATTGATAGGAAACCGACCGGTAGTAATGAGAGGTAAATCATCCGAGAACTTAAAAAAAGCCAACGACAAATGCTTCGTTACTAGCTAAAAAAGCCAACGTATTTTACGGATTACAAGAATTATAAGAAATGAACTTAAGAATAACGATTTTCGTATAAGAGCAGCTAGAAAGAAGTCATAAATGTATATCAAAGAAGAATGGTTGTAAAACTGTAATTGATGATATAACGAGCAACCTTACTTACGAGGGGCGTTTAATATGGTATATTCTTGGTATCGAGGTGAAGCTGTGGTTATGTATATAAATTGACTTATTTATCAAGTAATACTATTATTTTAGTGCATTCATGCATAAAATTTCATATTAGTGTGATTATTAATTCGCGATTTATCTCATGTTAAACAGAATCATACTGGCAACTGAGACGATGATGGTGAAATTTGAGCATCGCGCTGTAATTAAATTTCTCACTAAGCAAGGAAAAAGTCAAAAAATATTCATGAAGAGATGGTGGCTGTATACTAGGGTTCCGCACTTTCATTATTAACTGTGCAAAAGTGGTCAAATGAGGTTAAGAGAGGCAGAGAGAGCATTGAAGACAACCCCCCTCCGGCGACCCGGCTACTGCTTGTACGGGAGAAAGCATCAAAGAAGTCGGAAAACTTGTTCTTGAGGATTCCAGAATCAAGGTAAAAATGATTGCAGTGATCAGCAAGCTTTGAACTGGTACCATTCACACCATTCTTCATGACCATCTTATCCTTTCAAATGTCAGTGCAAGGTGGGTGCCACGAATGCTCACAGCGCCTTAAAAAAAATTTGAGAATCGCATGTTGTAGAGAGCTTTTGGAGATCTATAGTGAGAACGCGGACGGTGTTATGAATCGAATTGTTACTGGGGACGAAACATGGGCTCACCACTATGACCCTGAAAGCAAACAAGAGTCCATCCAGTGGCATAAGAAAGGAACAGACCTCCGGAAGAAGTTCAAAGTTACTCCGTCTGCCGGGAAGCTCATGGCCACAGTTTTTTGGGACTCAAAGGGAACCGTGCTCGTTGAGTATAAAAAAAGGTGAAACCATCAACGCCACACTTCCATTATGCCTAATTTGCGGGAGGAAATTAAAAAGAAAAGACGGGTTGCTTCTTCATGACAACGCTCCTGTTCACACGGTGCGAGTTTTCAAGGCTGCTGCGCGAGATTGTGGTTTCGCAGAAATCCAAAACCCACCCTATAGTCCGGATATTGCCCCTAGTGATTATTTCCTTTTTCCGGATTTGAAAAAATATCTTCGTGCAAGAGAAAGAGGACATTTATTCTTTTGAGGGTTTAAAAAAGCTTATCTCAAGATGTAACAAATGCATTGATATTAGGGGAAATTATATTGAAAAATAAAAACAATTTAAATTGAAATCGCATTTTCCTTCATATCGATACTGAAAACATATTGAACGCCCCGCGTATGTACAGTGTTTTTTAAAGCCAAATTTATCAGAAAGTGTCGAAGATTAAGTCTTGTATAAAATTTTTTTTTTTTTAAGATAACGATTCTAAGTACATGCCGCTTATAACTAGACTTTGGTTTTTATATCCTATGTTTTCAAAACGCGTGCTCAATCACCAGATATAAATTCAATATAGCGAATATGGAACCATATCTTTGAGAAAAAAAAAAATGCTATTTTAGTTACATAAATCAAATAAAAAGGGGGCATGGGCCTGTGCACGCGGGCTAACGTCGTTGATTGCGCTCAACGAGCCGAGCTGCCAAGGCTATCCTCGTTAGAGCACAGGTCAAGTTGACATACAGCCTTCACGCGGCACCCCCTGGATAGCCATCACAGCACCCGTTGTATGGTGAACTAATGTATGCAGCAAGCCCCTCTGCCCGAGGGTTTAAATAGTGGGCCTGGCCTACCAGTCTGTGGGTTGTGCCTGAGGTTAACTTCCTCATAACTTAAGAAACCTTTAGTTCAGAAACTCCGAAATGTCTCGAATAGTATCGGACCAACTGTTAACGACCCCAGCAAACGTTTTAAGTACAACGATTTTCGGTCTTGCGCGTGGAATGTGTGGTCCATTAACAGCCCACGTAAAGCCGAACAACTTGCGGAGGCTCTTTTTGCTATACAGACAGACATTACCGCCATCCAGGAAGTGCGATGGAATGGGCCTAGCATAAAAACGATGAAAAACTGCGATATCCACTACATCAATTGCTGTAGAGAGAGAAGGCAGCGCTTATTCGGATGCGGATTTGTTGTTTGAGGCAGACTTAGGCAAAGAGAAAAAGGGAAGAGCACCGGCTTCTCAGAAGGAAAAAGAAGGAGCATGAGAAGAGCGCGGTCGAGGAAAGGGAAAGGTGTAATGGCAGGAATGAAGTCCAAAAGTTTTATCGAACGGTAAAACCGGACGGTACCGGGGGGTACAAGCTTCGGACCGAAGCCTGGTGGGACCAAAACGGACAACTCTTAGCAGAGTCGCGGTCAGTGCTGAGAATCTGGAAGTATCATGTCTGTAGACTCCTTAACGGCGATGACGACCCAAATACCGCTATTAGGCAGAATGTTGCACTCAATTTGGACGATCATAGACAAGCATTCCATCCCCCCGACTTAGACGAGATGAAGATAGCAATATCCAAGTTGAAGTCGAAGAAAGCTGCTGGAGCGGACGGACTGTCCGCAGAACTATTTAACGCAGCTGGAGATGACCTGGTTGGGCGCATGCACCAGCTCATCTGTAAGATGTGGTCGGAGGAAAGCATGCCCGATGAGTGGAATCTCAGCGTCGTTTGCCCGGTTCAAAAGAAAGTAGACTCCTTTGACTGCGCCAACTACCGAGGGATTAGTCTCCTGAACATCGCATACAAGATCCTCTCTGCCGTATTGTGTGAACGTCTGAAGCCGTTTGTCCAAGACCTGATAGGTCCCTATCAGTGTGGTTTCAGGCCAGGGAAGTCCACTATAGACCAGATCTTCACATTACGGCAGATCCTGGAAAAGACCCAAGAAATGCAAATTGACACTCACCACCTATTCGTCGATTTCAAGTCCGCATATGGCAGTTTGCATTGAGACGAGCTATACAGTACCATGTCTAGTATTGGCATTCCTACTAAACTCGTCAGATTGTGTAGGATGACGATGGAGAACTATCGCTGCTCTGTCAAGGTCGGTAACGAACTCAACGAGACCTTCAATGCCAAAAAAGGTTTTAGACAATGTGACACACTGTAATGTGACGTCTTTAACATCATCCTCGAGAAGATCGTGCGTAACTCACAAGTCAACACCAGAGGCACGGTCTTCCAGTAGTCAGTTCAATTGCTAGCTTCAATTGCTAGCACAGCGAGCCGTCAGTGAGGCGTTTGATGGCATTGAAGCGGAAGCGGCTAAAATGGGTCTTGCGGTAAATGAGGGCAAAACTAAGTACATGCTTTCATCAAGGACGGACACACAACATCGACGCCTCGTACAGAGCGTCACACTAGGCAGCAAAAACTTGGAGGCAGTCAAGGACAACATCAGTACCGAAATCAAACTTAGAATCACTCTTGCCAATCGCTGTTTCTTTGGGCTCAAGAGGCAATTGAGTAATAAAGCCCTCTCTCGAAGGACTAAGCTCGCTTTTTATAACAGCTTGATCATCTCCGTCCTACTTTATGGATCGGAATCTTGGACGTTAGCAAAGGCGGATGAGGAAGCCCTTAGTATTTTCGAGAGAAAAGTTTTGCGTGCGATTTTTGGTCCTGTTTGCGTTGATGGCATCTGAAGGAGAAGATTTAACGACTAACTCTATGGGCTGTACAGCGACATGCGCCTGTTCAAGCGTCTACGGATACAACGCTTAAGACGGTTAGGCCACGTAGAGCGTATGGACACCACCGCTTCGTTCAAAAAGTCTTTTATTTGGTGCATAAAGTGGCACACACAAGTGGAGACTATTCAAGAAGGGACACACAACATCGACGTCTCTGACGGAGCATCAGACTAGGCAGCAGAAACTTGGATGTAGTCAAGGACTTCGTCTACCTCGCCTCCGCGGTCCTACTCTATGGCACGGAAACATGGACCTTACTTAAAGCTGATGAGGAAGCTCTTAGTCGAGAAAAAAAAAATGTTGGGTCCTGTTTGCGTTGATGGCATCTTCAGGAGAAGATTTAACGACGAACTGTATGAGCTTTACAGCGACTTGCACCTGGTCAAGCGTGTTCGGATACAACGGTTAAGATGGCTATGCCATGTAGAGCGTGTGGATAGCACACATACATATATATATATATATATATATATATATATATATATATATGCATTTTAAAAAAACGTATTCGACATTGAAACTCTTTTTCTTTCTTTCTTTTTGCCGTCTTTTGAAAATGCACTTTTTTTGTAGCTTTTTTATTTTAAATCTTTTTTGTTCCAATAAAAATTGGTATAATTACCGTATCAACACTTAAAAGTAAGAAGCTTTTGGTCAATGTATCTATGGTATAATTTTGGTGGCGTAGTGGGTATAGTGCGACATTCACACGCCGGAAGTCCAGGTTCGATTCGCGGCCTCGCGTTTTTCACGGCACTACTTCGCTTGAGCTGCTGATAACACTCAAAGAGTCTATTAACACGCTTTTCATATTTCACCTTTCGGATTCGGCGAAAAATTGTAGGTGCTCTCTGCTCCTGAGAGAACAAAAGCACCCACAACATGAGTAGTTGATGAGTAATCTAGGCCCTGGTCCCGCTTTAGACTGTCGCGCTATTTACCTTTTCTCATTTCTTAATGATGAGAATAAATCAATTAAAATAGTGAAGTAAATAACCCAATCGACCTAAAATCCCATTCATATCCATATCTATTGGTACGAATAATGATTTTTTTTTTCTTTTGAACTTAACAATTATGAATACAGTGCAGGTGAATTATAATTTATAATAAAATGTTGAGTTCAAAGACATTGCAACAACCGTCAATAGGAAAGAGGAAAAAAGTACAAAAATGTCCAATAAAAGGAAAAAGTAAGTAGTTCCTCTTATCGGAAGTTGCAGTAGTTCACGTGTCTAATGAATTCAAATTCGTTAAGATATTGGCACCAAACCTTTTGCATAAAAAATTAGCCTGGCGGAGTGTTCCTTTCAACTTTATTTATTAATTTGCTAAGCAGTTTTTGTACTATGCTCGTGTGAGTGTCGGGTTAAACCCACTACGCCTCGGCGGCTACTATGCTCAATTAATATATTAATGTAACCTTTTCATGACTCATTACTGCATTAACTATGTGTAAGAAAATACTTGAATCTTAGTACTTAAAGTAAGTCTAGATTCTAGATATTATCTTTTTTTAAGAAAGAGGTTCTTTGTGTTATGTTATACTTATATACAAATATTACTGTTATTGAACTATGTGTTCATTAGGATGAGTGTGTTCATGTTCGTTGAGAAATACTTCTTATTAAGTGTTTTCAGCAGAACTGGTGCCGAAAACCTATGAAGGTGTTCTATTTCTCTCTTCTCCTCTGCTCAAAGAAGAGAACAAAATAATTTTAATACCGATAATGCCACCAGCAATTTAATCAACCTCTAAAGCACAAATGAAATCACTTTTAACTGCAATCTGAGCATTATTTTAATACCCGCCGTAACTCGATTGAGTCATGTGGTTTTAAATGTCTTTATAGGATAAAAAACAAATTAATTGGAGGGACTCTCTTACCCGGTTAGTTATGGCAGGTTTTTATAAAAATGTGTCGATTCTTAGAAATAATCATTTGAATGTTTTTTGAGAAATAATTATTTGAATGTTTTCAATGCAGCCTTAAAGAAGTTTTCACTAAAACCTTCATTTGTGTCAAAACCATTTCTTGCGCACTTTTTCTACTACAGAAGAATGCATTACTATGTAAACTGTTGTTTTACTCTTGTACTGCACCGGGTATTGTGTTTTGTGTTGTGTAATGTTTGCATTTGTTTAAGAAGAATGAAATTATTATTTTGAAAGCGGTTTCCTAGAGTGAATTATATGTCTACAAAGTCAAATGAACCTAATGAAGTAAATCAAATGTGCAAATAGAAGACTGAAAATTGCTAACGTTAAGTTACAAAGTTTTTGTTTCCCAAGAGTCATAAATCGTGGGTTCGAAAGATCTCAAGTAAGCCGTTAAACAAAAATACAACTGTGAAAATGGAATAATTGGCCCTAATGAACAGTCTGATATGCCTAATCTCCAAAAGGCCCGCCAGAGTACCGTTTCTGATGGTATGATTCCAGAATCCGATAAGACTAAGGAACAAGAAGCACGCAAAACGCGAGAACTGCAGCCTTATAGAAGGTGTAATCTCTTTTCTACTGCTGCAGATCAGAATAGCCGGCAATGATGACTGTATAACCAATGTAGGTTGCAAATACTGTGCAGGAAAACGGAACCGTTAAACTGAAGTTCTTCATACAGTCAATCTTTAAGTGTCCAAAATTGCTCTCCTCCTCATATGCGCGCCATCGGCTGAATGTTATATATATATATATATAATATATAACTACGATATTACAACTAAATGGTGAGAATCTCGGTTGAAATTGTTTCCTAGAAAAATGACTCACCAATTTTGGTAGGATTTAATTTCACTTCATTTCCAAGGAATGTAAATAAGGAATTATACTCATGGTATCTTTCAATGCCACTGTTTACGTAGATAAACATTCACCTTTTAGGAATGCTTCTAGGATTGTAACACAGAAATCCATGATGAAGATAAAACCTCATATAACATGGATCCAGAAATCAGGGGAACGCATCTCAAGTTTCGGTAGCCTGCAACGAATAAATCCGCTAAATGTGTCGTCTTACCTGAACATTTTCAATTTTAAGCTCTTTGATACGAAATGAAGACAGAAAGAAAGAAACATACACCTATAGCTTTTTAGGCAGTACGCCGCCGTGGCGTAGTGGGTAGAGTGCGACGCTCATTAGCTGAAGGTCCAGGTTCGATTCCCGGCTGAACACCTCGAAATTTGCACTGCACCACCTCTTTCGAACTGCTGACAACACTCATAGAGTAATAACAAACTTCGCCGTTCGGAGTCGGCAAAAAACTGTAGGTCCCTTATACTCGTAAGAGAAAAGTAGCGCGCAGTTGACAACCAGTTGATGAGGAAGCTAGGCCCTGGTCCCCCTGTGGACTGTAGTGGACCCAATCAATAATATCTACCGAAGATCACATAATGGAAGGTTTTTTTTAAAGTATTATTATCAGACCATAAATACATGGAGTTTCGAATCGAATACGATGCCACACCTTGTCTGAAGAAGAATCGGCGATGATCTACAAAACCGTTTCGAACTTCTCCCTAAACTCACAATGAGACTTAAGTTTAAGAAGACAAGATATGAACGACACCTACGAACTAAATGCTTCGAACTGACATGAATCAACTAGTTCTTAAAGCTATCACCATTTGCTTTTCCACTGAAGCTTAATAGCTAGTCTTATCTTAAATAGAAAACTTCTTTGGGAAAAAACATAAAGTAGAAAACTCTTCTGGCAGTGTAGGGGAGTTTTTGCAAGAAGACCCTACTGATTCTAAACAGAAACTATAAGACCACGTTATTCAATCGAGAGACTGCGAGTTTCGGAGTTATGACATCACCTGTGTAAAAAATCTTGGACTACAAGATCAAGATATAAACATACATTTGATGTAACCCTTTAACTCATTGCCATACCTCATGGTTGCTATTGCACAAGTGCAAAAGCACAAAAGTCGAAACTTTAGACAATGCTCTATATGCTTTTATCACTTCTGTTACAAACTGTGGGAAGACATAATGTACGTACACCTCTCAAATTTGCACTGTCCCTTTCTAGGTCGTTCGAGACGTAAGTGAATTTTTTCCATAAACATAATGAAGTTTCAATTAATTGCTTTTGTTCTATCTGCAGGCTTTTTTATAGAATACGCATTACTGACCGAGCTAAATGAAAGGATTTCTTTACTGACCCTGCCAAAACGTCTATGAAGGCTATGAAGGCGAAGGCGGTTGAAAAAGCATGAAAATATAAATTCTTTTGTAGAAAAATTATTTCACGATACTTTCCAACTTCGTACGATGTAAGGAAAATATTCATTAAAAATGACTGGTTTACCTAATTACTGATATTATTATTCTTCATAGAAAATGTGTCATAAATATTTTCTTCCTTACTTTGTAAAAAAGGAAAGTAAAACAGAATTGAAGTATTTTGCATATGCCATCGTAGATTGCAGTATTATAGGAGCTACAGTTTTGTTGTCAGCAACTTGAAAATCATGGAACAGAGAATAAATGCGAGGTGTTCAGTGCAGGAACAGAACCTGGGACCTTCGGCGTGTGAGCCTTTGGCACAGTACGTGGATCTTCTTTACCATCACTTGAAGTAATATGTACAGCTGTATATTTTGTTTTCTATTTTTTCTAATTCCTTAAGTCCACCTTTAAAAATACTTAAACTGGTTACTGGCCCTATGCGGGCACTCTAATGCCTGTATTTAGTACAAAAGCAGCAATATACATTTTAAATTTTGGGATATTTTCTTAGACGCCAACAAAATGTATAATTTGCTTCTTTTAGTAATTATAATTAAAGTTTTACAATATTAATATAAGTTTTAATTTATCTGTTTTGATTGACAGTCTTGGTAATTTGGTAAAACAAACCATGAATTCTTTGAGTTACCTCTCGACACTCACAACTTATATCACCCTAGCGGTGTCAGTTTAATTTTTATTTTGGCACTGGAGACTGCCTTCCGCTTAGCTCACGATGAATGAAGCATTTCATAAGATCTTCGAGGAAGGAAGCCATAATATCACATATCATACTCGGCCCCCAAACGGGATACTCACATTAATTCATCTCCACTGCAGTACATGCACCCAAAATATGACCAGTATCTCCTGTAACGTCATCATCGTCTTGGTAAGGACATCATAAATTTCCTTAAACTTACCATCATTCATAACTCTGTCTTTCTTCCTTTGCTCAGGCAACGGTGCGGGCGAGTGAACAAGCCAAAGGACATCAGGACACACTATTCTTGCGGACACTTTCGTCCGAAATTCCCTCTAAAACCACTGGAGGGGTTTGTGATAATATCTCCTCTCCCATGACCAATGACTATTGCTACTGTATGGTGTCCAATTTCTAAGGTCCTTAGATGGACGATGGTGGGCTGCCATTGGGGGCATATCATGGTTGTTTTCAATCTTACTTTTTGACCGGGTATGCACTCGTAGAGACTAGACGTGTACTTTCTAACTCTGCTCAAGTGAAGGTTTACCGCGATAAAGATTGTGTGCGATTTCGACTGAAAGACAGGGTGCACGGCAAAACGGAAGCGTAGAAAGAGGAGATTAATGATACACAAACTTTAGACCCTTCTAAAATCTAAAATAATACAACACAAAATCGTCAGGACAACTTTAAGCCGCCGAAGTCGTCATTTCTTGGTTCGAATTAAAAGAAAGAATTAAATAGACAAAGAGATGGAAGATTGGAAGATTTATAATTGTGGTGGCAAATAAAACGTTTAATAAATATAACATTTAGTTTTTTTTTACATTTGAATTTGTTCAATAATATGCATTAAAGAGATAAACTTAAAAACACAATAAATACGATGCATGAGCTCTAAATGAAATTCTGCAGAAAAATAAATTGCTTTTACGGCTTAACGTTTATAAAATATTTGTTGACCGAGGGATTAACTGTGTCACTGTGTTAGCTTAAGAGTTGTTCTTATGTAGAGTGCTTTTCAGAGTAACATTCAAATATTTAACTACTTCATGCTAACAAGCTTTTTTGAAGATGCTATTAATTCCTCTAACAATTGCATTGTTGTTCGTAGTATGTCCAGTTTACTCCATCGTCTCCATTCGAAATACGGATGGGGGCAGAGAAAGGTAGCTGGAACAGATGTATTTTTATTAAACTTGGCTTCGATAATTAGTTTTGTGTCAAACTATTTGTTGCCATTATGCCAATTAAAAATATTTTCTCTACTCCTTTTACCTAAATAATAATTTTTACTACCTTGAGAAAATGAAAAAAAGCTTAAGTAAAAAAAAAAAAAATGTAGGATATCCTGGCAAAATAGTATGTGTAGTACGAGAATAGTTTACTCTATGTACAAACAGTGACACTATTTATAATTTATGATTTATTTCATAAATATCACACATCAAATATAATAACTTGCTAATGATGATTATTGGGTATCCTTTTGCCTTTTATATTTCGGGATTGGGCAGCCCTAGTGTTGCAATCTGGCAACTGCTAGCTCTATCGTAAAGTTTGACATTTTTGAGGTTATACGTACTCCGAACGTTTTGACATACGAGCGCTATTTGTGTTGTTTATAGTAACTTAAAAGATTCATCCCGCTCAAAAAATGGAATTAAATCTTGAAAATTTATTATTATTTACAACTTTCGACTTGGATTAACTCAACAACAGTGCATGGATGAACTTAATTCAATTTTTGGCGATGAAGCTCCATCAGGGAACAGTGTTTATCGATGGTATGGTGAATTCAACCGAGGTCGTAGTTCACTCCAAGACGAATTTCGTAAAGGTCGTCCAAAATCAGTTGTTTTTCCGGAAACCATTGATGTTGTGCGCCAACTGATATTGCAAGATCGTCATCACCTATCGTGAGATTGAGACAACCTTAGGTATTAGTAGGACCAGCATTCATTCAATATTGTATGAACATTTGGCCGTCAAAAAAATTGTTTCGCTTTGGATCCCACACAATTTTTAATTACTCATAAAAAGGTTCGTTTCGTTTGGTCGAAAGAAATGCTCCAAAAATACGATCGCGGTGCTTTGAAACACGTCTATGATAGGTGATGAATCGTGGACTTACGCGTATGAGCCCGAAAGTAAACAGCAGTCGATTGTATGGGTGTTTCAAATTGAGCCAAATCCAACAAAAGTTGCTTGCGCACTAAGCACTTCCAAGCAAATGATCGCCTGTTTTTTCGGAAAAACCTAGACATGTCGCAACCGTACCACTAGAACAACGCAGAGCAGTCAATTCTGAGTGGTACACAACCATTTGTTTGCCAGTTGTCTTCCAAGAAATCAGGGCAACCAACCGCCGAAGACGGATCACTCTTCACCACTACAATGCGAGCTGTCACACATCGGCTCAAACAACTGCGTTTTTGAGCACTCAAAACATCAATTTGATGAGTCATCCGCCGTAAAGTCCTAACTAAGCACCGAATGACTTCTTTTTATTCCCGTACGTAAAAAATAAAATGAGAGGTCAACGTTTTTCGACACCTGAGGAAGCGGTTGATTCGTTCAGAATGTATGTTTTGGAGATACCTCAATCAGAGTGGCAGAAGTGCTTCGACAATTGGTTCAAACGCATCCAAAGTGTATAGATTTTAATGGGGAACATTTTGAAAAACAATTGAGCAATTTTCGATGATTAATATTTGCTTTTGTTCTCCAATCCCCAAATAAATAGGCAACCCTCGTATAATGGGGTATATTTGTACAAGCTGAAGGTACTTGATGCTAAGAAACTAAGTTGCAGGGCATGGTTTGTTGCACAGGACTATTCGCAAGGACACGTTTACCCTCACGGGTAATGTGCTCTGTGTGCAAAATTATTGCTGTATGCGGATATCTTGGTCTAACCCGTTTTGCCGTCTCTTAAATAATTGAACATGAGTTTCTGTCTTTGAAAAAATAAGACAGATATACGGTTGCAACTGTATTTGCCACGGCCTCATCCTCAGTGTGCACATTAACAGGAGAAATCGGAGCCACCAACTGCTTTGATAAAAAATCTTTTGTGATTATTCATTTTTGGCGAGCAAGTATGTATTCTTAATGGTTTTCTAGAAACGGCCGTACCGCAGGGAAAAGGGATGCGCTCATATGTAAGCCCAACAATAAGATTCCTTTCGAATGTACGTGGCACCTTGAAGCCAGATTATTGTAACGAGCACTAATAAGTTAATGTGGCCGCCGCGGCGTAGTGGATAGAGTGCGACACTCCCACACCGAAGGTACATGTTCGATTTTTCGTGTAGAAAACAACACTCAAAGAGTAAAATCTTTCGAAGAAAAGCTTTTTGAACTTTCCCGGTCGGAGTCGGTGAAAAATTGTTAGTCCCTTCTACTCGTGAGAGAACAGTAGCGAGCATAACAAAAGTAGTTGATGAGCAAGCTAGGACCTGGTCCTCCTGTGGACTGTCGCGCAATCTAATTATGTTCATTATTAGTAATTAGTTTATCTGATTTGTATTTGAGTTGAACATTATTTATTAATCGTTATTAAGCATGGTAAATTGTTTCTAAAGTCTTGGTTTAAAAAACAAAAATCATAAATGCAAGCAAGAACTCGTGGTATAACTTTTAAAATACTTAATTCTATGTAGATATCCGAAAAGTAGTAATTTTCAGAAAAGTAAAGTAGCAAAGTAGAAAAGGCTCAATATGAAAGCTTTTGAATGTTTTTCCTTAACATTCATTAGCCTCACAATAGTTCACCTAGCCAGACCTAGCTTTTTCAGCAACTGCTCGGGATGTGCGTGCTATTGTTCTCTCATGAATAGAAGGTACCGACGGGCTTTTGCCGACTCCGAATGGCGAAATTTGAAAATCTTTTTTTCAGACATTGTTAGCTTGAAAAACGTGGTGCATCAAAATGCTAGCTAATCAGGAATTGAAACATTCGTTGTTTGAATATCGCAGTTTTCTCACTATGCAGCGACGGCCACAACCTAAGCGTTTGAACATCGGTCCGTACAAGAAGTGCTCTAAAATACTTGTGGGTATTTGAACTTTCTAGAAATTTCCATATGAAAACATATGATTTTTATGAAAACTTGAACTGTAAATCTTCGGATATCAACGCTTCGTAAAACGCCAGTAAAGTAGTACAAATAAATAAGTTCTTTAAGTGCAGAGTCTCTCGGGTTCAGTTTTGAAGTGCAGGTACACTTTGTCGCTGATCGCTTTTTCTATTGTTTTGTTTGTAAAAGAAATTCTTCAGTGAATTCCTTAAAACCCTCAATAGAATTTGACCACCACATGCGCCGTGTTGTATACAATGTCGGACACAAGAAAGCGGTCGCTTTCGTTAATGTGCACACAGGCATTTGGTGAGATATTATGGAAATGTAAATGACTTCAAATAAACCAAAAAAGGATACCCTAAAGAATTACAATGTGCAATGCGAATGAAAATCTTTCTCATACTTCAACGTCCGTGTCTAGCCATTCGTCTACTACCTACTTGCTCTGCGTTAAATGCCGAATTCAGATCATCCTTCCTCTAACCAAACACTACGGCCGTCTTTGCAAATGGTATTCTCAGTGTTTGCACAAATGAATTTCCCGCAAACCCAACTATTCTGGATGTCGTTCTGAGCTCTGCTCGCATCTCTATCTGAAAATACATGTTCTACATACAAATAAGTATAGACATGTACGAGTATGTCTGTGAATCCCTCGTCCCTGGGAAAATTTTGTTTGAAAACTTTTCTTGCTCCCATTTTTCAATATGAAAAATAAACCGCATACTCTGAATAATTTCTCATGCAGTCAGATGATACTTCTGCTTGAGGATGGCTCATAAACCTGATCTTCGATGATGGTGTCCACGGCTGTGGTGCTTGTGTGAGAGAGCTCGGTAGGCTGGTCCTGCGTTTGTTTGTGTTTTGTACAACACCAAAAAAAAAAACACAAATAAGAAAAAAAGAAACTATAGTAGAACCGGCATAAAGGAAGAAACAAGAATGAAACATTAAAGTCCGTGAAAGACAGAAAAAGGAAAGAGAATTATTGAGTAAGAGCAGATGGTGAAGATGCTTGAATGGATACAAAAATGCAGTACAGGACACGTAAATGATACGTTCTTGTCCTTCAAAAGAGTAGTACTTCTAGAACCTTAAAAACAATACTAGCGCCACCACACCGCATGAACAACAACTTGGCTAAATGAGAGAACGATACAAATTTGCAGTGGAAAACAAAAAAGGGAATAACAAAAAAATTGACGGTGTGAGTTACAAAGATACTGAGACACATTACATCACACACAGCTCACGTTCGCAGATGATTGCTGAAGATAAAAGTGTGCTTAGAGAAATGAATGGAACGCAATTTTTCTTCCACCCCTTGGTTTGGTAAATGGTTTTATGAGGGTGGGTGAGTGTGGTGTGCAAGAGGCCTTCAACCAGAGTACTGGGTGATGGGCGATGTGTGATGAGTTTCGAGTGTGTTGGACTACAACGGTATACGTGTACAATTCCGCAACAAATTGGGTGAATGCCATTGTAGAAACCGGTGAGTCGGCCACTGTGTCAGTGGAACTGCGAAATTACTTTAAAAGCCTTAGGCTGGCTATGCTGTGTTGAGCTGAGACCTATAGAAGCATTTGTTTGCTTGACTGCATATGTCTTGAGACTGTTCACTGCTGTATCATGACTTTAAGTTTCTGGGAATTATTCGAGAGATGAGTATCTTTCGTCAAGGGTGAGATTTTAACACTTGTATTTAAACTTTACCACGGTGCATACATATGTATGCCCACCAGCCTGCACCGCTAAGCTGCAATACAGAAGAATGAAGAATGAAGAATGAAGAATGAAGAATGAAGAATGAAGAATGAAGAATGAAGAATGAAGAATGAAGAATGAAGAATGAAGAATGAAGAATGAAGAATGAAGAATGAAGAATGAAGAATGAAGAATGAAGAATGAAGAATGAAGAATGAAGAATGAAGAATGAAGAATGAAGAATGAAGAATGAAGAATGAAGAATGAAGAATGAAGAATGAAGAATGAAGAATGAAGAATGAAGAATGAAGAATGAAGAATGAAGAATGAAGAATGAAGAATGAAGAATGAAGAATGAAGAATGAAGAATGAAGAATGAAGAATGAAGAATGAAGAATGAAGAATGAAGAATGAAGAATGAAGAATGAAGAATGAAGAATGAAGAATGAAGAATGAAGAATGAAGAATGAAGAATGAAGAATGAAGAATGAAGAATGAAGAATGAAGAATGAAGAATGAAGAATGAAGAATGAAGAATGAAGAATGAAGAATGAAGAATGAAGAATGAAGAATGAAGAATGAAGAATGAAGAATGAAGAATGAAGAATGAAGAATGAAGAATGAAGAATGAAGAATGAAGAATGAAGAATGAAGAATGAAGAATGAAGAATGAAGAATGAAGAATGAAGAATGAAGAATGAAGAATGAAGAATGAAGAATGAAGAATGAAGAATGAAGAATGAAGAATGAAGAATGAAGAATGAAGAATGAAGAATGAAGAATGAAGAATGAAGAATGAAGAATGAAGAATGAAGAATGAAGAATGAAGAATGAAGAATGAAGAATGAAGAATGAAGAATGAAGAATGAAGAATGAAGAATGAAGAATGAAGAATGAAGAATGAAGAATGAAGAATGAAGAATGAAGAATGAAGAATGAAGAATGAAGAATGAAGAATGAAGAATGAAGAATGAAGAATGAAGAATGAAGAATGAAGAATGAAGAATGAAGAATGAAGAATGAAGAATGAAGAATGAAGAATGAAGAATGAAGAATGAAGAATGAAGAATGAAGAATGAAGAATGAAGAATGAAGAATGAAGAATGAAGAATGAAGAATGAAGAATGAAGAATGAAGAATGAAGAATGAAGAATGAAGAATGAAGAATGAAGAATGAAGAATGAAGAATGAAGAATGAAGAATGAAGAATGAAGAATGAAGAATGAAGAATGAAGAATGAAGAATGAAGAATGAAGAATGAAGAATGAAGAATGAAGAATGAAGAATGAAGAATGAAGAATGAAGAATGAAGAATGAAGAATGAAGAATGAAGAATGAAGAATGAAGAATGAAGAATGAAGAATGAAGAATGAAGAATGAAGAATGAAGAATGAAGAATGAAGAATGAAGAATGAAGAATGAAGAATGAAGAATGAAGAATGAAGAATGAAGAATGAAGAATGAAGAATGAAGAATGAAGAATGAAGAATGAAGAATGAAGAATGAAGAATGAAGAATGAAGAATGAAGAATGAAGAATGAAGAATGAAGAATGAAGAAGAATGAAGAATGAAGAATGAAGAATGAAGAATGAAGAATGAAGAATGAAGAATGAAGAATGAAGAATGAAGAATGAAGAATGAAGAATGAAGAATGAAGAATGAAGAATGAAGAATGAAGAATGAAGAATGAAGAATGAAGAATGAAGAATGAAGAATGAAGAATGAAGAATGAAGAATGAAGAATGAAGAATGAAGAATGAAGAATGAAGAATGAAGAATGAAGAATGAAGAATGAAGAATGAAGAATGAAGAATGAAGAATGAAGAATGAAGAATGAAGAATGAAGAATGAAGAAAGAATGAAGAATGAAGAATGAAGAATGAAGAATGAAGAATGAAGAATGAAGAATGAAGAATGAAGAATGAAGAATGAAGAATGAAGAATGAAGAATGAAGAATGAAGAATGAAGAATGAAGAATGAAGAATGAAGAATGAAGAATGAAGAATGAAGAATGAAGAATGAAGAATGAAGAATGAAGAATGAAGAATGAAGAATGAAGAATGAAGAATGAAGAATGAAGAATGAAGAATGAAGAATGAAGAATGAAGAATGAAGAATGAAGAATGAAGAATGAAGAATGAAGAATGAAGAATGAAGAATGAAGAATGAAGAATGAAGAATGAAGAATGAAGAATGAAGAATGAAGAATGAAGAATGAAGAATGAAGAATGAAGAATGAAGAATGAAGAATGAAGAATGAAGAATGAAGAATGAAGAATGAAGAATGAAGAATGAAGAATGAAGAATGAAGAATGAAGAATGAAGAATGAAGAATGAAGAATGAAGAATGAAGAATGAAGAATGAAGAATGAAGAATGAAGAATGAAGAATGAAGAATGAAGAATGAAGAATGAAGAATGAAGAATGAAGAATGAAGAATGAAGAATGAAGAATGAAGAATGAAGAATGAAGAATGAAGAATGAAGAATGAAGAATGAAGAATGAAGAATGAAGAATGAAGAATGAAGAATGAAGAATGAAGAATGAAGAATGAAGAATGAAGAATGAAGAATGAAGAATGAAGAATGAAGAATGAAGAATGAAGAATGAAGAATGAAGAATGAAGAATGAAGAATGAAGAATGAAGAATGAAGAATGAAGAATGAAGAATGAAGAATGAAGAATGAAGAATGAAGAATGAAGAATGAAGAATGAAGAATGAAGAATGAAGAATGAAGAATGAAGAATGAAGAATGAAGAATGAAGAATGAAGAATGAAGAATGAAGAATGAAGAATGAAGAATGAAGAATGAAGAATGAAGAATGAAGAATGAAGAATGAAGAATGAAGAATGAAGAATGAAGAATGAAGAATGAAGAATGAAGAATGAAGAATGAAGAATGAAGAATGAAGAATGAAGAATGAGAATGAAGAATGAAGAATGAAGAATGAAGAATGAAGAATGAAGAATGAAGAATGAAGAATGAAGAATGAAGAATGAAGAATGAAGAATGAAGAATGAAGAATGAAGAATGAAGAATGAAGAATGAAGAATGAAGAATGAAGAATGAAGAATGAAGAATGAAGAATGAAGAATGAAGAATGAAGAATGAAGAATGAAGAATGAAGAATGAAGATGAAGAATGAAGAATGAAGAATGAAGAATGAAGAATGAAGAATGAAGAATGAAGAATGAAGAATGAAGAATGAAGAATGAAGAATGAAGAATGAAGAATGAAGAATGAAGAATGAAGAATGAAGAATGAAGAATGAAGAATGAAGAATGAAGAATGAAGAATGAAGAATGAAGAATGAAGAATGAAGAATGAAGAATGAAGAATGAAGAATGAAGAATGAAGAATGAAGAATGAAGAATGAGAATGAAGATGAAGAATGAAGAATGAAGAATGAAGAATGAAGAATGAAGAATGAAGAATGAAGAATGAGAATGAAGAATGAAGAATGAAGAATGAAGAATGAAGAATGAAGAATGAAGAATGAAGAATGAAGAATGAAGAATGAAGAATGAAGAATGAAGAATGAAGAATGAAGAATGAAGAATGAAGAATGAAGAATGAAGAATGAAGAATGAAGAATGAAGAATGAAGAATGAAGAATGAAGAATGAAGAATGAAGAATGAAGAATGAAGAATGAAGAATGAAGAATGAAGAATGAAGAATGAAGAATGAAGAATGAAGAATGAAGAATGAAGAATGAAGAATGAAGAATGAAGAATGAAGAATGAAGAATGAAGAATGAAGAATGAAGAATGAAGAATGAAGAATGAAGAATGAAGAATGAAGAATGAAGAATGAAGAATGAAGAATGAAGAATGAAGAATGAAGAATGAAGAATGAAGAATGAAGAATGAAGAATGAAGAATGAAGAATGAAGAATGAAGAATGAAGAATGAAGAATGAAGAATGAAGAATGAAGAATGAAGAATGAAGAATGAAGAATGAAGAATGAAGAATGAAGAATGAAGAATGAAGAATGAAGAATGAAGAATGAAGAATGAAGAATGAAGAATGAAGAATGAAGAATGAAGAATGAAGAATGAGAATGAAGAATGAAGAATGAAGAATGAAGAATGAAGAATGAAGAATGAAGAATGAAGAATGAAGAATGAAGAATGAAGAATGAAGAATGAAGAATGAAGAATGAAGAATGAAGAATGAAGAATGAAGAATGAAGAATGAAGAATGAAGAATGAAGAATGAAGAATGAAGAATGAAGAATGAAGAATGAAGAATGAAGAATGAAGAATGAAGAATGAAGAATGAAGAATGAAGAATGAAGAATGAAGAATGAAGAATGAAGAATGAAGAATGAAGAATGAAGAATGAAGAATGAAGAATGAAGAATGAAGAATGAAGAATGAAGAATGAAGAATGAAGAATGAAGAATGAAGAATGAAGAATGAAGAATGAAGAATGAAGAATGAAGAATGAAGAATGAAGAATGAAGAATGAAGAATGAAGAATGAAGAATGAAGAATGAAGAATGAAGAATGAAGAATGAAGAATGAAGAATGAAGAATGAAGAATGAAGAATGAAGAATGAAGAATGAAGAATGAAGAATGAAGATGAGAATGAAGAATGAAGAATGAAGAATGAAGAATGAAGAATGAAGAATGAAGAATGAAGAATGAAGAATGAAGAATGAAGAATGAAGAATGAAGAATGAAGAATGAAGAATGAAGAATGAAGAATGAAGAATGAAGAATGAAGAATGAAGAATGAAGAATGAAGAATGAAGAATGAAGAATGAAGAATGAAGAATGAAGAATGAAGAATGAAGAATGAAGAATGAGAATGAAGAATGAAGAATGAAGAATGAAGAATGAAGAATGAAGAATGAAGAATGAAGAATGAAGAATGAAGAATGAAGAATGAAGAATGAAGAATGAAGAATGAAGAATGAAGAATGAGAATGAAGATGAAGAATGAAGAATGAAGAATGAAGAATGAAGAATGAAGAATGAAGAATGAAGAATGAAGAATGAAGAATGAAGAATGAAGAATGAAGAATGAGGAATGAAGAATGAGGAATGAAGAATGACGAATGAAGAATGACGAATGAAGAATGACGAATGAAGAATGACGAATGAAGAATGAGGAATGAAGAATGACGAATGAAGAATGAAGAATGAAGAATGAAGAATGAAGAATGAAGAATGAAGAATGAAGAATGAAGAATGAAGAATGAAGAATGAAGAATGAAGAATGAAGAATGAAGAATGAAGAATGAAGAATGAAGAATGAAGAATGAAGAATGAAGAATGAAGAATGAAGAATGAAGAATGAAGAATGAAGAATGAAGAATGAAGAATGAAGAATGAAGAATGAAGAATGAAGAATGAAGAATGAAGAATGAAGAATGAAGAATGAAGAATGAAGAATGACGAATGAAGAATGAAGAATGAAGAATGAAGAATGAAGAATGAAGAATGAAGAATGAAGAATGAAGAATGAAGAATGAAGAATGAAGAATGAAGAATGAAGAATGAAGAATGAAGAATGAAGAATGAAGAATGAAGAATGAAGAATGAAGAATGAAGAATGAAGAATGAAGAATGAAGAATGAAGAATGAAGAATGAAGAATAAAGAATGACGAATGAAGAATGAGGAATGAAGAATGACGAATGACGAATGAAGAATGAAGAATGAAGAATGAAGAATGAAGAATGAAGAATGAAGAATGAAGAATGAGAATGAAGAATGAAGAATGAAGAATGAAGAATGAAGAATGAAGAATGAAGAATGAAGAATGAAGAATGAAGAATGAAGAATGAAGAATGAAGAATGAAGAATGAAGAATGAAGAATGAAGATGAAGAATGAAGAATGAAGAATGAAGAATGAGAATGAAGAATGAAGAATGAAGAATGAAGAATGAAGAATGAAGAATGAAGAATGAAGAATGAAGAATGAAGAATGAGGAATGAGGAATGAGGAATGAAGAATGAAGAATGAAGAATGACGAATGAAGAATGAAGAATGAAGAATGAAGAATGAAGAATGAAGAATGAAGAATGAAGAATGAAGAATGAAGAATGAAGAATGAAGAATGAAGAATGAAGAATGAAGAATGAAGAATGAAGAATGAAGAATGACGAATGAAGAATGAAGAATGAAGAATGAAGAATGAAGAATGAAGAATGAAGAATGAAGAATGAAGAATGAAGAATGAAGAATGAAGAATGAAGAATGAAGAATGAAGAATGAAGAATGAAGAATGAAGAATGAAGAATGAAGAATGAAGAATGAAGAATGAAGAATGAAGAATGAAGAATGAAGAATGAAGAATAAAGAATGAAGAATGAAGAATGAAGAATGAAGAATGAAGAATGAAGAATGACGAATGAAGAAAGACGAATGAAGAATGACGAATGAAGAATGAGGAATGAAGAATGACGAATGAAGAATGACGAATGAAGTATGAAGAATGACGAATGAAAAATGACGAATGAAGAATGAAGAATGAAGAATGAAGAATGAAGAATGAAGAATGAAGAATGAAGAATGAAGAATGAAGAATGAAGAATGAAGAATGAAGAATGAAGAATGAAGAATGAAGAATGAAGAATGAAGAATGAAGAATGAAGAATGAAGAATGAAGAATGAAGAATGAAGAATGAAGAATGAAGAATGAAGAATGAAGAATGAAGAATGAAGAATGAAGAATGAAGAATGAAGAATGAAGAATGAAGAATGAAGAATGAAGAATGAAGAATGAAGAATGAAGAATGAGGAATGAAGAATGACGAATGAAGAATGACGAATGAAGTATGAAGAATGACGAATGAAAAATGACGAATGAAGAATGAAGAATGAAGAATGAAGAATGAAGAATGAAGAATGAAGAATGAAGAATGAAGAATGAAGAATGAAGAATGAAGAATGAAGAATGAAGAATGAAGAATGAAGAATGAAGAATGAAGAATGAAGAATGAAGAATGAAGAATGAAGAATGAAGAATGAAGAATGAAGAATGAAGAATGAAGAATGAAGAATGAAGAATGAAGAATGAAGAATGAAGAATGAAGAATGAAGAATGAAGAATGAAGAATGAAGAATGAAGAATGAAGAATGAAGAATGAAGAATGAAGAATGAAGAATGAAGAATGAAGAATGAAGAATGAAGAATGAAGAATGAAGAATGAAGAATGAAGAATGAAGAATGAAGAATGAAGAATGAAGAATGAAGAATGAAGAATGAAGAATGAAGAATGAAGAATGAAGAATGAAGAATGAAGAATGAAGAATGAAGAATGAAGAATGAAGAATGAAGATGAAGAATGAAGAATGAAGAATGAAGAATGAAGAATGAAGAATGAAGAATGAAGAATGAAGAATGAAGAATGAAGAATGACGAATGAAGAATGAAGAATGAAGAATGAAGAATGAAGAATGAAGAATGAAGAATGAAGAATGAAGAATGAAGAATGAAGAATGAAGAATGAAGAATGAAGAATGAAGAATGAAGAATGAAGAATGAAGAATAAAGAATGAAGAATGAAGAATGAAGAATGAAGAATGAAGAATGAAGAATGAAGAATGAAGAATGAAGAATGAAGAATGAAGAATGAAGAATGAAGAATGAAGAATGAAGAATGAAGAATGAAGAATGAAGAATGAAGAATGAAGAATGAAGAATGAAGAATGAAGAATGACGAATGACGAATGAAGAATGACGAATGAAGAATGAAGAATGAAGAATGAAGAATGAGGAATGAAGAATGAAGAATGACGAATGAAGAAAGAAGAATGAAGAATGAAGAATGAAGAATGAAGAATGAAGAATGAAGAATGAAGAATGAAGAATGAAGAATGAGAATGAAGAATGAAGAATGAAGAATGAAGAATGAAGAATGAAGAATGAAGAATGAAGAATGAAGAATGAAGAATGAAGAATGAAGAATGAAGAATGAAGAATGAAGAATGAAGAATGAAGAATGAGGAATGAAGAATGACGAATGAAGAATGAGGAATGAAGAATGACGAATGAAGAATGACGAATGAAGAATGAAGAATGAAGAATGAAGGAAGAATGAAGAATGAAGAATGAAGAATGAAGATGAAGAATGAAGAATGAAGAATGAAGATGAAGAATGAAGAATGAAGAATGAAGAATGAAGAATGAAGAATGAAGAATGAAGAATGAAGAATGAGATGAAGAATGAAGAATGAAGAATGAAGAATGAAGAATGAAGAATGAAGAATGAAGAATGAAGAATGAAGAATGAAGAATGAAGAATGAAGAATGAAGAATGAAGAATGAAGAATGAAGAATGAAGAATGAGAATGAAGAATGAAGAATGAAGAATGAAGAATGAAGAATGAAGAATGAAGAATGAAGAATGAAGAATGAAGAATGAAGAATGAAGAATGAAGAATGAAGAATGAAGAATGAAGAATGAAGAATGAAGAATGAAGAATGAAGAATGAAGAATGAAGAATGAAGAATGAAGAATGAAGAATGAAGAATGAAGAATGAAGAATGAAGAATGAAGAATGAAGAATGAAGAATGAAGAATGAAGAATGAAGAATGAAGAATGAAGAATGAAGAATGAAGAATGAAGAATGAAGAATGAAGAATGAAGAATGAAGAATGAAGAATGAAGAATGAAGAATGAAGATGAAGATGAAGAATGAGAATGAAGAATGAAGAATGAAGAATGAAGAATGAAGAATGAAGAATGAAGAATGAAGAATGAAGAATGAAGAATGAAGAATGAAGAATGAAGAATGAAGAATGAAGAATGAAGAATGAAGAATGAAGAATGAAGAATGAAGAATGAAGAATGAAGAATGAAGAATGAAGAATGAAGAATGAAGAATGAAGAATGAAGAATGAAGAATGAAGAATGAAGAATGAAGAATGAAGAATGAAGAATGAAGAATGAAGAATGAAGAATGAAGAATGATGAAGATGAAGAATGAAGAATGAAGAATGAAGAATGAAGAATGAAGAATGAAGAATGAAGAATGAAGAATGAAGAATGAAGAATGAAGAATGAAGAATGAAGAATGAAGAATGAAGAATGAAGAATGAGAATGAGAATGAAGAATGAAGAATGAAGAATGAAGAATGAAGAATGAAGAATGAAGAATGAAGAATGAAGAATGAAGAATGAAGAATGAAGAATGAAGAATGAAGAATGAAGAATGAAGAATGAAGAATGAAGAATGAAGAATGAAGAATGAAGAATGAAGAATGAAGAATGAAGAATGAAGAATGAAGAATGAAGAATGAAGAATGAAGAATGAAGAATGAAGAATGAAGAATGAAGAATGAAGAATGAAGAATGAAGAATGAAGAATGAAGAATGAAGAATGAAGAATGAAGAATGAAGAATGAAGAATGAAGAATGAAGAATGAAGAATGAAGAATGAAGAATGAAGAATGAAGAATGAAGAATGAAGAATGAAGAATGAAGAATGAAGAATGAAGAATGAAGAATGAAGAATGAAGAATGAAGAATGAAGAATGAAGAATGAAGAATGAAGAATGAAGAATGAAGAATGAAGAATGAAGAATGAAGAATGAAGAATGAAGAATGAAGAATGAAGAATGAAGAATGAAGAATGAAGAATGAAGAATGAAGAATGAAGAATGAAGAATGAAGAATGAAGAATGAAGAATGAAGAATGAAGAATGAAGAATGAAGAATGAAGAATGAAGAATGAAGAATGAAGAATGAAGAATGAAGAATGAAGAATGAAGAATGAAGAATGAAGAATGAAGAATGAAGAATGAAGAATGAAGAATGAAGAATGAAGAATGAAGAATGAAGAATGAAGAATGAAGAATGAAGAATGAAGAATGAAGAATGAAGAATGAAGAATGAAGAATGAAGAATGAAGAATGAAGAATGAAGAATGAAGAATGAAGAATGAAGAATGAAGAATGAAGAATGAAGAATGAAGAATGAAGAATGAAGAATGAAGAATGAAGAATGAAGATGAAGAATGAAGAATGAAGAATGAAGAATGAAGAATGAAGAATGAAGAATGAAGAATGAAGAATGAAGAATGAAGAATGAAGAATGAAGAATGAAGAATGAAGAATGAAGAATGAAGAATGAAGAATGAAGAATGAAGAATGAAGAATGAAGAATGAAGAATGAAGAATGAAGAATGAAGAATGAAGAATGAAGAATGAAGAATGAAGAATGAAGAATGAAGAATGAAGAATGAAGAATGAAGAATGAAGAATGAAGAATGAAGAATGAAGAATGAAGAATGAAGAATGAAGAATGAAGAATGAAGAATGAAGAATGAAGAATGAAGAATGAAGAATGAAGAATGAAGAATGAAGAATGAAGAATGAAGAATGAAGAATGAAGAATGAAGAATGAAGAATGAAGAATGAAGAATGAAGAATGAAGAATGAAGAATGAAGAATGAAGAATGAAGAATGAAGAATGAAGAATGAAGAATGAAGAATGAAGAATGAAGAATGAAGAATGAAGAATGAAGAATGAAGAATGAAGAATGAAGAATGAAGAATGAAGAATGAAGAATGAAGAATGAAGAATGAAGAATGAAGAATGAAGAATGAAGAATGAGAATGAAGAATGAAGAATGAAGAATGAAGAATGAAGAATGAAGAATGAAGAATGAAGAATGAAGAATGAAGAATGAAGAATGAAGAATGAAGAATGAAGAATGAAGAATGAAGAATGAAGAATGAAGAATGAAGAATGAAGAATGAAGAATGAAGAATGAAGAATGAAGAATGAAGAATGAAGAATGAAAGAATGAAGAATGAAGAATGAAGAATGAAGAATGAAGAATGAAGAATGAAGAATGAAGAATGAAGAATGAAGAATGAAGAATGAAGAATGAAGAATGAAGAATGAAGAATGAAGAATGAAGAATGAAGAATGAAGAATGAGAATGAAGAATGAAGAATGAAGAATGAAGAATGAAGAATGAAGAATGAAGAATGAAGAATGAAGAATGAAGAATGAGAATGAAGAATGAAGAATGAAGAATGAGAATGAAGAATGAAGAATGAAGAATGAAGAATGAAGAATGAAGAATGATGAAGAATGAAGAATGAAGAATGAAGAATGAAGAATGAAGAATGAAGAATGAAGAATGAAGAATGAAGAATGAAGAATGAAGAATGAAGAATGAAGAATGAAGAATGAAGAATGAAGAATGAAGAATGAAGAATGAAGAATGAAGAATGAGAATGAAGAATGAAGAATGAAGAATGAAGAATGAAGAATGAAGAATGAAGAATGAAGAATGAAGAATGAAGAATGAAGAATGAAGAATGAAGAATGAAGAATGAAGAATGAAGAATGAAGAATGAAGAATGAAGAATGAAGAATGAAGAATGAAGAATGAAGAATGAAGAATGAAGAATGAAGAATGAAGAATGAAGAATGAAGAATGAAGAATGAAGAATGAAGAATGAAGAATGAGAATGAAGAATGAAGAATGAAGAATGAAGAATGAAGAATGAAGAATGAAGAATGACGAATGAAGAATGAAGAATGAAGAATGAAGAATGAAGAATGAAGAATGAGAATGAAGAATGAAGAATGAAGAATGAAGAATGAAGAATGAAGAATGAAGAATGAAGATGAAGAATGAAGAATGAAGAATGAAGAATGAAGAATGAAGAATGAAGAATGAGAATGAATGAAGAATGAAGAATGAGAATGAAGAATGAAGAATGAAGAATAAAGAATGAAGAATGAAGAATGAAGAATGAAGAATGAAGAATGAAGAATGACGAATGAAGAATGACGAATGAAGAATGACGAATGAAGAATGAGGAATGAAGAATGACGAATGAAGAATGACGAATGAAGTATGAAGAATGACGAATGAAAAATGACGAATGAAGAATGAAGAATGAAGAATGAAGAATGAAGAATGAAGAATGAAGAATGAAGAATGAAGAATGAAGAATGAAGAATGAAGAATGAAGAATGAAGAATGAGAATGAAGAATGAAGAATGAGAATGAAGAATGAAGAATGAAGAATGAGAAGAATGAAGAATGAAGAATGAAGAATGAAGAATGAAGAATGAAGAATGAAGAATGAAGAATGAAGAATGAAGAATGAAGAATGAGGAATGAAGAATGACGAATGAAGAATGACGAATGAAGTATGAAGAATGACGAATGAAAAATGACGAAATGAAGAATGAAGAATGAAGAATGAAGAATGAAGAATGAAGAATGAAGAATGAAGAATGAAGAATGAAGAATGAAGAATGAAGAATGAAGAATGAAGAATGAAGAATGAAGAATGAAGAATGAAGAATGAAGAATGAAGAATGAAGAATGAAGAATGAAGAATGAAGAATGAAGAATGAAGAATGAAGAATGAAGAATGAAGAATGAAGAATGAAGAATGAAGAATGAAGAATGAAGAATGAAGAATGAAGAATGAAGAATGAAGAATGAAGAATGAAGAATGAAGAATGAGGAATGAGGAATGAGGAATGAAGAATGAAGAATGAAGAATGACGAATGAAGAATGAAGAATGAAGAATGAAGAATGAAGAATGAAGAATGAAGAATGAAGAATGAAGAATGAAGAATGAAGAATGAAGAATGAAGAATGAAGAATGACGAATGAAGAATGAAGAATGAAGAATGAAGAATGAAGAATGAAGAATGAAGAATGAAGAATGAAGAATGAAGAATGAAGAATGAAGAATGAAGAATGAAGAATGAAGAATGAAGAATGAAGAATGAAGAATGAAGAATGAAGAATGAAGAATGAGAATGAAGAATGAAGAATGAAGAATGAAGAATGAAGAATGAAGAATAAAGAATGAAGAATGAAGAATGAAGAATGAAGAATGAAGAATGAAGAATGACGAATGAAGAAAGACGAATGAAGAATGACGAATGAAGAATGAGGAATGAAGAATGACGAATGAAGAATGACGAATGAAGTATGAAGAATGACGAATGAAAATGACGAATGAAGAATGAAGAATGAAGAATGAAGAATGAAGAATGAAGAATGAAGAATGAAGAATGAAGAATGAAGAATGAAGAATGAAGAATGAAGAATGAAGAATGAAGAATGAAGAATGAAGAATGAAGAATGAAGAATGAAGAATGAAGAATGAAGAATGAAGAATGAAGAATGAAGAATGAAGAATGAAGAATGAAGAATGAAGAATGAAGAATGAAGAATGAAGAATGAAGAATGAAGAATGAAGAATGAAGAATGAAGAATGAAGAATGAAGAATGAAGAATGAAGAATGAAGAATGAAGAATGAGGAATGAAGAATGACGAATGAAGAATGACGAATGAAGTATGAAGAATGACGAATGAAAATGACGAATGAGAATGAAGAATGAAGAATGAAGAATGAAGAATGAAGAATGAAGAATGAAGAATGAAGAATGAAGAATGAAGAATGAAGAATGAAGAATGAAGAATGAAGAATGAAGAATGAAGAATGAAGAATGAAGAATGAAGAATGAAGAATGAAGAATGAAGAATGAAGAATGAAGAATGAAGAATGAAGAATGAAGAATGAAGAATGAAGAATGAAGAATGAAGAATGAAGAATGACGAATGACGAATGAAGAATGACGATGAAGAATGAAGATGAAGAATGAAGAATGAAGAATGAGGAATGAAGAATGAAGAATGACGAATGAAGAAAGAAGAATGAAGAATGAAGAATGAAGAATGAAGAATGAAGAATGAAGAATGAAGAATGAAGAATGAAGAATGAAGAATGAAGAATGAAGAATGAAGAATGAAGAATGAAGAATGAAGAATGAAGAATGAAGAATGACGAATGAAGAATGACGAATGAAGAATGAAGAATGAAGAATGAAGAATGAGGAATGAAGAATGACGAATGAAGAATGACGAATGAAGTATGAAGAATGACGAATGAAAAATGACGAATGAAGAATGAAGAATGAAGAATGAAGAATGAAGAATGAAGAATGAAGAATGAAGAATGAAGAATGAAGAATGAAGAATGAAGAATGAAGAATGAAGAATGAAGAATGAAGAATGAAGAATGAAGAATGAAGAATGAAGAATGAAGAATGAAGAATGAAGAATGAAGAATGAAGAATGAAGAATGAAGAATGAAGAATGAAGAATGAAGAATGAGAATGAAGAATGAAGAATGAAGAATGAAGAATGAAGAATGAAGAATGAAGAATGAAGAATGAAGAATGAAGAATGAAGAATGAAGAATGAAGAATGAAGAATGAAGAATGAGAATGAGAATGAAGAATGAAGAATGAAGAATGAAGAATGAAGAATGAAGAATGAAGAATGAAGAATGAAGAATGAAGAATGAAGAATGAAGAATGAAGAATGAAGAATGAAGAATGAAGAATGAAGAATGAAGAATGAAGAATGAAGAATGAAGAATGAAGAATGAAGAATGAAGAATGAAGAATGAGAATGAAGAATGAAGAATGAAGAATGAAGAAGAATGAAGAATGAAGAATGAAGAATGAAGAATGAAGAATGAAAGAAGAATGAAGAATGAAGAATGAAGAATGAAGAATGAAGAATGAAGAATGAAGAATGAAGAATGAAGAATGAAGAATGAAGAATGAAGAATGAAGAATGAAGAATGAGAATGAGAATGAAGATGAGAATGAAGAATGAAGAATGAAGAATGAAGAATGAAGAATGAAGAATGAAGAATGAAGAATGAAGAATGAAGAATGAAGAATGAAGAATGAAGAATGAAGAATGAAGATGAAGAATGAAGAATGAAGAATGAAGAATGAAGAATGAAGAATGAAGAATGAAGAATGAAGAATGAAGATGAAGAATGAAGAATGAAGAATGAAGAATGAAGAATGAGAATGAAGAATGAAGAATGAAGAATGAAGAATGAGAATGAAGAATGAAGAATGAAGAATGAAGAATGAAGAATGAAGAATGAGAATGAAGAATGAAGAATGAAGAATGAAGAATGAAGAATGAAGAATGAAGAATGAAGAATGAAGAATGAAGAATGAAGAATGAAGAATGAAGAATGAAGAATGAAGAATGAAGAATGAGAATGAAGAATGAAGAATGAAGAATGAAGAATGAAGAATGAAGAATGAAGAATGAAGAATGAAGAATGAAGAATGAAGAATGAAGAATGAAGAATGAAGAATGAGAATGAAGAATGAAGAATGAAGAATGAAGAATGAAGAATGAAGAATGAAGAATGAAGAATGAAGAATGAAGAATGAAGAATGAAGAATGAAGAATGAAGAATGAAGAAATGAAGAATGAAGAATGAAGAATGAAGAATGAAGAATGAAGAATGAAGAATGAAGAATGAAGAATGAGATGAGAATGAAGAATGAAGAATGAAGAATGAAGAATGAGAATGAAGAATGAAGAATGAAGAATGAAGAATGAAGAATGAGAATGAGAATGAAGAATGAAGAATGAAGAATGAAGAATGAAGAATGAAGAATGAAGAATGAAGAATGAAGAATGAAGAATGAAGAATGAAGAATGAAGAATGAAGAATGAAGGAGATGAAGAATGAAGAATGAAGAATGAAGAATGAAGAATGAGAATGAAGATGAAGAATGAAGAATGAAGAATGAAGAATAGAGAATGAAGAATGAAGAATGAAGAATGAAGAATGAAGAATGAGAATTGAAGATATGATGAAGAATGAAGAATGAAGAATGAAGAATGAGAATGACGAATGAAGATGAGAGAATGAAGAATGAAGAATGAGAATGAAGAATGAAGAATGAGAATGAAGAATGAAGAATGAAGAATGAAGAATGAAGAATGAAGAATGAAGAATGAAGAATGAAGAATGAAGAATGAAGATGAGATGAAGAATGAAGAATGAAGAATGAAGAATGAAGAATGAAGAATGAAGAATGAAGAATGAAGAATGAAGAATGAAGAATGAAGAATGAAGAATGAAGAATGAAGAATGAAGAATGAAGAATGAAGAATGAAGAATGAAGAATGAAGAATGAAGAATGAAGAATGAAGAATGAAGAATGAAGAATGAGAATGAAGAATGAAGAATGAAGAATGAAGATATGAAGAATGAAGAATGAAGAATGAAGAATGAAGAATGAAGAATGAAGAATGAAGAATGAGAATGAAGAATGAAGAATGAAGAATGAAGAATGAAGAATGAAGAATGAAGAATGAAGAATGAAGAATGAAGAATGAAGAATGAGAATGAAGAATGAAGAATGAAGAATGAAGAATGAAGGAATGAAGAATGAGAATGAGAATGAAGAATGAAGAATGAAGAATGAAGAATGAAGAATGAAGAATGAGAATGAAGAATGAAGAATGAAGAAAGAGAATGAAGAATGAAGAATGAGAATGAAGAATGAAGAATGAAGAATGAAGAATGAGAATGAAGAATGAAGAATGAAGAATGAAGAATGAAGAATGAAGAATGAAGAATGACGATGAGAATGAAGAATGAGAATGAAGAATGGAAGGAATGAAGAATGAGAATGAAGATGAAGAATGAAGAATGAAGAATGAAGAATGAAGAATGAAGAATGAAGAATGAAGAATGAAGAATGAAGAATGAAGAATGAAGAATGAAGAATGAAGAATGAAGAATGAAGAATGAGAATGAAGAATGAAGAATGAAGAATGAAGAATGAAGAATGAAGAATGAAGAATGAAGAATGAAGAATGAAGAATGAAGAATGAAGAATGAAGAATGAGAATGAAGAATGAGAATGAAGAATGAAGAATGAAGAATGAAGAATGAAGAATGAAGAATGAAGAATGAGAATGAAGAATGAGAATGAAGAATGAAGAATGAAGAATGAGAATGAAGAATGAAGAATGAAGAATGAAGAATGAAGAATGAAGAATGAAGAATGAAGAATGAAGAATGAGAATGAAGAATGAGAATGAAGAATGAAGAATGAAGAATGAAGAAGAAATGAGATGAAGAATGAAGAATGAAGAATGAAGAATGAAGAATGAAGAATGAAGAATGAAGAATGAAGAATGAAGATGAAGAATGAAGAATGAAGATGAGAATGAAGAATGAGAATGAGAATGAAGATGAAGACTGAAGAATGAAGAATGAGAATGAAGATGAAGAATGAAGAATGAAGAATGAAGAATGAAGAATGAAGAATGAAGAATGAAGAATGAAGAATGAATGAAGAATGAGAATGAAGAAGATGAAGAATGAAGAATGAAGAATGAAGAATGAGAAGAAGAATGAAGAATGAAGAATGAAGAATGAAGAATGAAGAATGAAGAATGATGAATGAAGAATGAAGAATGAAGAATGAAGAATGAAGAATGAAGAAGAAGAATGAAGAATGAAGAATGAAGAATGAAGAATGAAGAATGAAGAATGAAGAATGAAGAATGAAGAATGAAGAATGAAGAATGAAGAATGAAGAATGAAGAATGAAGAATAAATGAAGAATGAGAATGAAGAATGAAGAATGAAGAATGAAGAGAATGAAGAATGAAGAATGAAGAATGAAGAATGAAGAATGAAGAATGAAGAATGAAGAATGAAGAATGAAGAATGAAGAATGAAGAATGAAGAATGAAGAATGAAGAATGAAGAATGAAGAATGAAGAATGAAGAATGAAGAATGAAGAATGAGAATGAAGAATGAAGAATGAAGAATGAAGAATGAAGAATGAAGAATGAAGAATGAAGAATGAAGAATGAAGAATGAAGAATGAAGAATGAAGAATGAAGAATGACTATGAA
>OY019134.1:19452129-19791669 GCA_955652365.1 Eristalinus aeneus
GAATGAAGAATGAAGAATGAAGAATGAAGAATGAAGAATGAAGAATGAAGAATGACGAATGAAGAATGAAGAATGAAGAATGAAGAATGAAGAATGAAGAATGAAGAATGAAGAATGAAGAATGAAGAATGAAGAATGAAGAATGAAGAATGAAGAATGAAGAATGAAGAATGAAGAATGAAGAATGAAGAATGAAGAATGAAGAATGAAGAATGAAGAATGAAGAATGAAGAATGAAGAATGAAGAATGAAGAATGAAGAATGAAGAATGAAGAATGAAGAATGAAGAATGAAGAATGAAGAATGAAGAATGAAGAATGAAGAATGAAGAATGAAGAATGAAGAATGAAGAATGAAGAATGAAGAATGAAGAATGAAGAATGAAGAATGAAGAATGAAGAATGAAGAATGAAGAATGAAGAATGAAGAATGAAGAATGAAGAATGAAGAATGAAGAATGAAGAATGAAGAATGAAGAATGAAGAATGAAGAATGAAGAATGAAGAATGAAGAATGAAGAATGAAGAATGAAGAATGAAGAATGAAGAATGAAGAATGAAGAATGAAGAATGAAGAATGAAGAATGAAGAATGAAGAATGAAGAATGAAGAATGAAGAATGAAGAATGAAGAATGAAGAATGAAGAATGAAGAATGAAGAATGAAGAATGAAGAATGAAGAATGAAGAATGAAGAATGAAGAATGAAGAATGAAGAATGAAGAATGAAGAATGAAGAATGAAGAATGAAGAATGAAGAATGAAGAATGAAGAATGAAGAATGAAGAATGAAGAATGAAGAATGAAGAATGAAGAATGAAGAATGAAGAATGAAGAATGAAGAATGAAGAATGAAGAATGAAGAATGAAGAATGAAGAATGAAGAATGAAGAATGAAGAATGAAGAATGAAGAATGAAGAATGAAGAATGAAGAATGAAGAATGAAGAATGAAGAATGAAGAATGAAGAATGAAGAATGAAGAATGAAGAATGAAGAATGAAGAATGAAGAATGAAGAATGAAGAATGAAGAATGAAGAATGAAGAATGAAGAATGAAGAATGAAGAATGAAGAATGAAGAATGAAGAATGAAGAATGAAGAATGAAGAATGAAGAATGAAGAATGAAGAATGAAGAATGAAGAATGAAGAATGAAGAATGAAGAATGAAGAATGAAGAATGAAGAATGAAGAATGAAGAATGAAGAATGAAGAATGAAGAATGAAGAATGAAGAATGAAGAATGAAGAATGAAGAATGAAGAATGAAGAATGAAGAATGAAGAATGAAGAATGAAGAATGAAGAATGAAGAATGAAGAATGAAGAATGAAGAATGAAGAATGAAGAATGAAGAATGAAGAATGAAGAATGAAGAATGAAGAATGAAGAATGAAGAATGAAGAATGAAGAATGAAGAATGAAGAATGAAGAATGAAGAATGAAGAATGAAGAATGAAGAATGAAGAATGAAGAATGAAGAATGAAGAATGAAGAATGAAGAATGAAGAATGAAGAATGAAGAATGAAGAATGAAGAATGAAGAATGAAGAATGAAGAATGAAGAATGAAGAATGAAGAATGAAGAATGAAGAATGAAGAATGAAGAATGAAGAATGAAGAATGAAGAATGAAGAATGAAGAATGAAGAATGAAGAATGAAGAATGAAGAATGAAGAATGAAGAATGAAGAATGAAGAATGAAGAATGAAGAATGAAGAATGAAGAATGAAGAATGAAGAATGAAGAATGAAGAATGAAGAATGAAGAATGAAGAATGAAGAATGAAGAATGAAGAATGAAGAATGAAGAATGAAGAATGAAGAATGAAGAATGAAGAATGAAGAATGAAGAATGAAGAATGAAGAATGAAGAATGAAGAATGAAGAATGAAGAATGAAGAATGAAGAATGAAGAATGAAGAATGAAGAATGAAGAATGAAGAATGAAGAATGAAGAATGAAGAATGAAGAATGAAGAATGAAGAATGAAGAATGAAGAATGAAGAATGAAGAATGAAGAATGAAGAATGAAGAATGAAGAATGAAGAATGAAGAATGAAGAATGAAGAATGAAGAATGAAGAATGAAGAATGAAGAATGAAGAATGAAGAATGAAGAATGAAGAATGAAGAATGAAGAATGAAGAATGAAGAATGAAGAATGAAGAATGAAGAATGAAGAATGAAGAATGAAGAATGAAGAATGAAGAATGAAGAATGAAGAATGAAGAATGAAGAATGAAGAATGAAGAATGAAGAATGAAGAATGAAGAATGAAAATGAAAATGAAAAATGAAAAATGAAAAATGAAAAATGAAAATGAAAAATGAAAAATGAAAATGAAAATGAAAAATGAAAAATGAAAAATGAAAATGAAAAATGAAAAATGAAAAATGAAAAATGAAAAATGAAAAATGAAAAATGAAAAATGAAAAATGAAAAATGAAAAATGAAAATGAAAAATGAAAATGAAAATGAAAATGAAGAATGAAGAATGAAGAATGAAAAATGAAAATGAATGAAAATGAAATGAAAAATGAAAAATGAAAAATGAAAAATGAAAAATGAAAAATGAAAAATGAAAAATGAAAATGAAAAATGAAAAATGAAAAATGAAAAATGAAAAATGAAAAATGAAAAATGAAAAATGAAGAATGAAGAATGAAAAATGAAAAATGAAAAATGAAGAATGAAGAATGAAGAATGAAGAATGAAGAATGAAGAATGAAGAATGAAGAATGAAGAATGAAGAATGAAGAATGAAGAATGAAGAATGAAGAATGAAGAATGAAGAATGAAGAATGAAGAATGAAGAATGAAGAATGAAGAATGAAGAATGAAGAATGAAGAATGAAGAATGAAGAATGAAGAATGAAGAATGAAGAATGAAGAATGAAGAATGAAGAATGAAGAATGAAGAATGAAGAATGAAGAATGAAGAATGAAGAATGAAGAATGAAGAATGAAGAATGAAGAATGAAGAATGAAGAATGAAGAATGAAGAATGAAGAATGAAGAATGAAGAATGAAGAATGAAGAATGAAGAATGAAGAATGAAGAATGAAGAATGAAGAATGAAGAATGAAGAATGAAGAATGAAGAATGAAGAATGAAGAATGAAGAATGAAGAATGAAGAATGAAGAATGAAGAATGAAGAATGAAGAATGAAGAATGAAGAATGAAGAATGAAGAATGAAGAATGAAGAATGAAGAATGAAGAATGAAGAATGAAGAATGAAGAATGAAGAATGAAGAATGAAGAATGAAGAATGAAGAATGAAGAATGAAGAATGAAGAATGAAGAATGAAGAATGAAGAATGAAGAATGAAGAATGAAGAATGAAGAATGAAGAATGACGAATGAGGAATGAAGAATGAAGAATGAAGAATGAAGAATGAAGAATGACGAATGAAGAATGACGAATGAAGAATGAAGAATGAGGAATGAAGAATGAAGAATGAAGAATGAAGAATGAAGAATGAAGAATGAAGAATGACGAATGAAGAATGAAGAATGAAGAATGAAGAATGAAGAATGAAGAATGAAGAATGAAGAATGAAGAATGAAGAATGAAAATGAAAATGAAAAATGAAAAATGAAAAATGAAAAATGAAAAATGAAAAATGAAAAATGAAAAATGAAAAATGAAAAATGAAAAATGAAAAATGAAAAATGAAAAATGAAAATGAAAAATGAAAAATGAAAAATGAAGAATGAAGAATGAAAATGAAAAATGAAAAATGAAAAATGAAAATGAAAAATGAAAAATGAAAAATGAAAAATGAAAATGAAAAATGAAAAATGAAGAATGAAGAATGAAAAATGAAAATGAAAATGAAAATGAAAAATGAAGAATGAAGAATGAAGAATGAAGAATGAAGAATGAAGAATGAAGAATGAAGAATGAAGAATGAAGAATGAAGAATGAAGAATGAAGAATGAAGAATGAAGAATGAAGAATGAAGAATGAAGAATGAAGAATGAAGAATGAAGAATGAAGAATGAAGAATGAAGAATGAAGAATGAAGAATGAAGAATGAAGAATGAAGAATGAAGAATGAAGAATGAAGAATGAAGAATGAAGAATGAAGAATGAAGAATGAAGAATGAAGAATGAAGAATGAAGAATGAAGAATGAAGAATGAAGAATGAAGAATGAAGAATGAAGAATGAAGAATGAAGAATGAAGAATGAAGAATGAAGAATGAAGAATGAAGAATGAAGAATGAAGAATGAAGAATGAAGAATGAAGAATGAAGAATGAAGAATGAAGAATGAAGAATGAAGAATGAAGAATGAAGAATGAAGAATGAAGAATGAAGAATGAAGAATGAAGAATGAAGAATGAAGAATGAAGAATGAAGAATGAAGAATGAAGAATGAAGAATGAAGAATGAAGAATGAAGAATGAAGAATGAAGAATGAAGAATGAAGAATGAAGAATGAAGAATGAAGAATGAAGAATGAAGAATGAAGAATGAAGAATGAAGAATGAAGAATGAAGAATGAAGAATGAAGAATGAAGAATGAAGAATGAAGAATGAAGAATGAAGAATGAAGAATGAAGAATGAAGAATGAAGAATGAAGAATGAAGAATGAAGAATGAAGAATGAAGAATGAAGAATGAAGAATGAAGAATGAAGAATGAAGAATGAAGAATGAAGAATGAAGAATGAAGAATGAAGAATGAAGAATGAAGAATGAAGAATGAAGAATGAAGAATGAAGAATGAAGAATGAAGAATGAAGAATGAAGAATGAATGAAGAATGAAGAATGAAGAATGAAGAATGAAGAATGAAGAATGAAGAATGAAGAATGAAGAATGAAGAATGAAGAATGAAGAATGAAGAATGAAGAATGAAGAATGAAGAATGAAGAATGAAGAATGAAGAATGAAGAATGAAGAATGAAGAATGAAGAATGAAGAATGAAGAATGAAGAATGAAGAATGAAGAATGAAGAATGAAGAATGAAGAATAGAATGAAGAATGAAGAATGAAGAATGAAGAATGAAGAATGAAGAATGAAGAATGAAGAATGAAGAATGAAGAATGAAGAATGAAGAATGAAGAATGAAGAATGAAGAATGAAGAATGAAGAATGAAGAATGAAGAATGAAGAATGAAGAATGAAGAATGAAGAATGAAGAATGAAGAATGAAGAATGAAGAATGAAGAATGAAGAATGAACAGTCGTTCACAGACCTCAGTGGAGTGCATACGTGTTTCGGCTTCATAATAAAATCAGTAAGTGTGCTTAGTGCGCAAAAGGATAAAGTTCAATTAGGTGGAGCGGTAGCTCAAGTGGTAGAACACCAGTGCGGTGATTCCAGTAACCCGGGTTCAAATCCCGGTTGCGGAAAAATAAAAATCTTTTTTTTTTAATTAAAACAAAGTGAAAAGACACTAAGTGGCAGTGAGGGACATGGAGAGTGACGAGCGACCCGAGCTCAGCAAATCGGGTGATTTTAAATCACCGGTGGCGGGGACATCAGGCCACCAAAGTAGTGACGGAAGCATCCGCGTGGCTAGCCCCACGAGTCGGACGACCGAAATTAAAAAGAGAAGAAAGAAGCTGCAGCCGCAGCCCACTGTCACAAAGCACCGAGCAGAGGCGGATCGGTGGCGGCCAGGAAAACACCGCCAAAGACAAAGGCAACAACAACGGCTGCAATCGATATAGATGCCCTCCAATGCGAATCAGAGGGCAACGAATGTCGATTCTCGTATAGGGGGAGCGACAATTCGTTCCAAGTTCTCGCCACATCCGATGCTGACGATGAGGCAGAACTAATAAAGGAGAAGGAGCAAAAACTGCAGAGGCTCGACGAGGAAAGGGCAAAGCTCGACGCCCACATTAAGTTTCTCTACGACAGGTCGACTGCAAGAAGAGCTGCTGAGAAAATAGCCAAAGAGAATGCACAACATAAAGAGCTTCTGGAGCTGCAACAAAAAAGGCAGCAATTGAAGAAGAAGGAACAGCAGTTAGAACCTACACCTTCAACTTCTAAAGCAGCGCAAGAGTTGCAAAAAGCGCAACAGACACAAAGAGTGCAACAACATCAGCAGCAGCAAAAGCAAACGCGATCAACAACATTAAAAGCAGCTCAACAAAAACAACAAGCGCAGCAGAAACAACAGAAGCAGGAAGAACATCAGCAGTCACAACGAAAACAACAACAAAAGCAACAGGAGCTACAGCAACAGCAGCAGAAGTAAAAAGGTACGCTGCCCACCGATCAACGTCTTTGGGATGGGGACTGACGAGTTGGAGACACTATGTGAGTTGGCCCTAGGGAAAAATAATTTTTGTATTAAATATAAGACTCCACAAACTCACACAGTCCATTGCCTAACAATGGATGGGTTTAAGTTTTTAAAAGAGAAGTTAGCGGCATCGAACGCTGACTTCTACACGTACACTCCCAAAAGGGGAGAGGCCACAGACCTTGCTCCTCAAAGGTGTAAATCCCTCTACTGACCCGAAGGTCCTCCTCAACAAGCTGCGCCAAGTTGAGAGCGACGAGGTCCAATTCGTAGGGGTTAAGCCTTTTAACACTGCGGCTGCGAAAGCGAAGAAGAAGGCACTTCCCTTCTTCTTAGTTCAGGTATCCCACGGCACTAAAATTGACAACCTACGGAAAATCCGTTTCGTAGGTGGTTTGTGCGTAAAGTGGGAAAAATTAAATAAAACTGACCACGTACTCCAATGTGCGAAGTGTAGAAGGCTGGGTCACGTCGCGGAGAACTGCAATATGGAGTTCCGCTGCGCACGACGCACATTCAGCCACAACAAAGGGGAATGCCCTTTAGGGACGGAAGAAGTAAAGGACAAGACGCTCCTCAAATGTGTACTCTGCGGAGGAAATGGACACCCCGCAACCTATTTGGGGTGTCCGCGAATCAAAGAGCTCCGCCAGAGAGTAAAGGATGTAAGGAACAAAAAAAAAAGTAGAAGCCAGGCCAGTAGCCCGCGCTGTAGCTACTACTGTTACGCGTGGTATCTCCTACGCCCAAATGGTGTCAGGCAGACAACCGGCACAACAGACAGTGCCGAAGGTTGCCCCGGCTCCTATGGCCAGGCAATCTGAAGCTGAGCCCTCCATAAGGGATGTAATGTCTTCCATCCAGTCGATGCAAGCGCAGATGATTGCCTTGCAGAAACAGATGGTCGAACTACAGACCAGTTTCCTTACGCAGACGGCTAGAGTAGATTTCCTCTTCTCTCAGCTGCCTGCAGACAAGCGCGCTCAGATATAATGGGCTCACGCGAGGTAAGAACCCTTAAAATCCTTGCAGTGAATGTAAATTCGCTGATAAGGATCGAGCGAAAACTATCGCTCTCTAATTTGTTGCAAACTCACAAACCTGACGTGCTGATGGTTAGCGAAACTAAGCTAAGCCAGACGCGCAATCTCAGGTACAAAAATTACCATATAATTAGAAGAGACCGACCCCAATCCACTAGAGGTGGCGGGGTCGCCCTCTTGATAAAAAGTAACATTTATCATGAGGTTATATATAGCAATGATTTAGTGTGCTAGAAGCAGCGATTGCACGCATCTCTCTCCAAGGTGGAAAGAAGTTGTTCGTGATCGCTGCTTACGCATCAGAACCTCGAAACCCTAACTTTCTCTCTGAGCTCGAGGCTCTCTTCTCTAGCCTCCGATTAAATTCGGAAGAAAATTATTATATTTTAGCCGGGGATCTGAACGCTAAACATGGTGATTGGGGTAACACTGTTCCGAATGAGCGAGGAAGCGCTCTCTTAGAGTGGATGGAGCAGAACAATATCGAGTTCAGGCTAGATCTGCTTGCAACTGATAGACCATCCTTTCCTAGAAGCGGGTCCTATCTGGATGTGATGATAATAGACAGACGACTTACGTTACTAAACGTGGATCGACACACGAGGAACTGTTTAACTACGGTCGAGTACGACAGTGATCACTGTGGTCTCGCCGCGGTAATACAGCTCCCGAATAAGCTGGAGGAACTGGAGGAATATGTCCAAACGCATCCTTATAATTACAATAAAGCACGCTGGTCACGTTTCTCTAGAACCTTAGCCAGAGAAATAAGTTCGAGTGTGATCAATCCTCCTACGAACAGAAACCTTACGAACGAAGAGGTTGATGGGTACCTCATACAAATGGACGAAGCTATTAAACGTACAATGGACAAAACTATTCCGAAGGTAGCACATACCGATGATGGCGACATTTATCGGAATGCTACCATCGATGCACTTCACGTGCAAAAAAGTAGACTCTTGTCAAGGCTTAAACTCTTGTGCAGGAGGTTTACAGATCCACAAAATGCGGAGATTCGCTGTCTGAAGTCACAGATCAAAGTACTCCAACAGTTAATTCGGCAAAATTACAGTCTTTCTGTAAGCTTGCATTGGGGCAATAAGATTCGGGCTGTAAGAACCAACAACCCGAGCATGTTCCCGCAAGTAAATAAAATCTTTCGGAGGAAAGATCATAACGATATTCAGAGCGTTCGACTTGAAAGAACAACAGACAACGCGAACCTACTGACTTCAGTTGGCATCGATCCTGATAAGGCAGTGCTTGACAACGACTATTTCGTAGTTGAGGATCCCCAGGAGAAGGTGAAAGCAATTGGTGCTGTTTTTCAGAGAGTGTATACGGTGAACGAGACTCGTAGTCCGAATCACGACCTGGAAAACGGAGCCTCGCTGAACCATGTCTCTCTTCGCAATGAAATAAGTCAATGGCGATCCGAGAACTCTGGCTTCACCAGGTTCAATGACGATCTTCCGGCAAATAATGTCTTCGCCGATGATGGAAACAACTCCATCCTTATTTCTAAAGACGAACTCCAAGGTATCCTCCACTCACTGAAAAAGAAGAAGTCAGTTGGAATAGATGGGATACCAAATATTGTTCTGCGACATTTACCCTCTGAGGCGGTGGACGTATACACAACCTTGTTCAACAATGCGCTGAGTAATGCATATTACCCGGTGCATTGGAAAACAGCTGTGGTACAGCCCATTCCGAAACGGGGCAAAGATACCTCCATCCCGACGAATCTCCGTTCTATAAGTCTTCTTCCGTGTATAAGCAAGGTATTTGAGAAGATAGTCATTAGAGCTCTGAAAGAATGGGTTGAGGAAAAACAATTAATACCGGAAAACCAATTTGGCTTCAGGGCGGGGCACGACACCATTCATGCCGCGTCTAAATTGGTTTCCGACATTCAGTGGAATAGAAACAAAACACAGTGCACAGGAGCCTGCCTGATTGACATGGAAAAAGCATTCGACACCGTATGGTTAGAAGGTCTTTTCTTTAAGTTAGTCAGGCTCGGCATTCATAAAACATTGCTATATATGATCTATGACATGATAACAGGTAGGAAGTTCGTTGTGAAAAATGGCAACGAAATTTCCACCACTGTGTTCCATATAAAAAATGGGTTGCAACAAGGGGCGGTTGGTTCGCCGATCTTGTTCACTATATTCATTAGTGATCTTATAGGTTCTATGCCCAACTTAATAGCGTTTGCCGATGATCTAATCGCGTACAGATCAGGGCCAAAGGTAGAAGAAATAAATGGTTTGTTGCAGAGTGACTTCGATGCAATTCAACGATTTTGCGACGACTGGAAGTTGAAAATCAACTACCAGAAGTGTGAAACTATCCTTTTCAGAACCCCGCTGTCCAGAGCCTCAAGGGACACGAAAATTAACTGGCGCAAGTTCGGCATAGTTGACCCACTGGGACAGCCCTTGACCGTGAAGAATGTAGTAAGATACCTGGGCATCTGGTTGGACCAGTATCTATATGGTGGTATCCATGTGAATACAACTCTGACCAGAGCTAAGAATGCCTTCGCTATGGCAAGAGGGCTGTTTTACAGCAGCCAACTTGACACCAGAGTGAAGGTAATCTGCTACATGGCCCTTATCCGGCCGATCATGGTATATGGTTGTCCTGTGTGGTTCAACGTGAGTCCTTTCCAAATGGAAAAGATGAGGGTATTCGAGAGGCGGTGCCTTCGGGCCTGTCTTCGTTTATATCGAACACCAGAATCGCAGTACAAGAAATTCTATCCTAACGAGGTTCTGTACAACGAGGCAAACCTTATAAGGATAGATAATTTTATTATTAAGTTGATTCGTAGTCACACTGCTCGAGCTATGGCTTCAACCAACAGCCTGATCTTTGGGGCTTACTACCCTAATGAAATGTATCATGAACGAGTGCGTCTTAAGGGCTTCATTCCACCTGAAGCTTTCCCCTACTTGGACACTAAAGGCCTGATTCAAGATAGGGAAGGCTGCCCTATCATCTTCCATGTCGTACGCCGAACAGTGGAAAGGCGACTTCAATACGAGCCGGACGTCGCTCGCAGCCACGAGGAACTCCTACGGTTCAGTAGAGCGATTTCTGCCCGCGACAGAGCAGTCTCCGCAAAGGAACGGCTATTTTATTGGTGGTTGCACCAGAACCAGCCTTCGGAGCCGCTAAGTTCTTAAAATAAAAGACGGGGTAGCTGAGTCTGCAGGGCCAACTCGTATAGACTAAGTCAGATCTAAGGCATTTTATAGAAAAAAAAAAAAGAAAAAATTAAAAATAAGAAAATTAACAAAAAAAAATAAAAAATACAAAAATAAAACAAAAAAAAAAAATACAAAAATACAAAAAAACAAAAAACAATAAAAAACTTTAAAAAAAAGGTGCTCCACGGCGTATTAGATATCAATGTTCAGCATATAAATAACATATACGCCCTGGGGTATGCGTCCGTAACGTTATACGGACATAGTTAAGATTATAGTTACAGTTATCTGTAAATAGTTAAATAGATTTAAGTTTTAAGTTATTATCGTACATATTTAAGTTAAGTTTTTGTTAATTTTTAAGGTCACATAGTTAGGATATAAGGGTTTAGTTACGTTAAGAATAATATATTTCTGAATTCCAAGTTTTTTTTTTTTTTTTTTTCAATTTTCTTGGATAAAATTAAAAATTGATATACGTTTTTAATGCTAAACTTTAAAAATAGAAGAAGCCGAAAGGCATAACGCAAAAAATCTAGATTAGCTTAGAGTACTCATGAAGAGTCAGTAAGTTCGAGTTAAGATCATTTGATTGTACATGTAAGCTAGTTTAAGTATTTTTGTCTAGCATGTAAGAAAATGAATTAGGAAAAATAAAAATACATTGAAATAAAAAAAAAAAAAAAAAAAAATGAAGAATGAAGAATGAAGAATGAAGAATGAAGAATGAAGAATGAGGAATGAAGAATGAGGAATGAAGAATGACTAATGACGAATGAAGAATGAAGAATGAAGAATGAAGAATGAAGAATGAAGAATGAGGAATGAAGAATGAGGAATGAAGAATGAAGAATGAAGAATGAAGAATGAGGAATGAAGAATGACGAATGAAGAATGAAGAATGAAGAATGAAGAATGAAGAATGAAGAATGAAGAATGAAGAATGAAGAATGAAGAATGAAGAATGAGGAATGAAGAATGAAGAATGAAGAATGAAGAATGACGAATGAAGAATGAAGAATGAAGAATGAAGAATGAAGAATGAAGAATGAAGAATGAAGAATGAAGAATGAAGAATGAAGAATGAAGAATGAAGAATGAAGAATGAAGAATGAAGAATGAAGAATGAAGAATGAAGAATGAAGAATGAAGAATGAAGAATGAAGAATGAAGAATGAAGAATGAAGAATGAAGAATGAAGAATGAAGAATGAAGAATGAAGAATGAAGAATGAAGAATGAAGAATGAAGAATGAAGAATGAAGAATGAAGAATGAAGAATGAAGAATGAAGAATGAAGAATGAAGAATGAAGAATGAAGAATGAAGAATGAAGAATGAAGAATGAAGAATGAAGAATGAGGAATGAAGAATGAAGAATGAAGAATGACGAATGAAGAATGAAGAATGAAGAATAAAGAATGAAGAATGAAGAATGAAGAATGAAGAATGAAGAATGAAGAATGAAGAATGAAGAATGAAGAATGGAGAATGAAGAATGAAGAATGAAGAATGAAGAATGAAGAATGAAGAATGAAGAATGAAGAATGAAGAATGAAGAATGAAGAATGAAGGATGAAGAATGAAGAATGAAGAATGAAGAATGAAGAATGAAGAATGAAGAATGAAGAATGAAGAATGAAGAATGAAGAATGAAGAATGAAGAATGAAGAATGAAGAATGAAGAATGAAGAATGAAGAATGAAGAATGAAGAATGAAGAATGAAGAATGAAGAATGAAGAATGAAGAATGAAGAATGAAGAATGAAGAATGAAGAATGAAGAATGAAGAATGAAGAATGAAGAATGAAGAATGAAGAATGAAGAATGAAGAATGAAGAATGAAGAATGAAGAATGAAGAATGAAGAATGAAGAATGAAGAATGAAGAATGAAGAATGAAGAATGAAGAATGAAGAATGAAGAATGAAGAATGAAGAATGAAGAATGAAGAATGAAGAATGAAGAATGAAGAATGAAGAATGAAGAATGAAGAATGAAGAATGAAGAATGAAGAATGAAGAATGAAGAATGAAGAATGAAGAATGAAGAATGAAGAATGAAGAATGAAGAATGAAGAATGAAGAATGAAGAATGAAGAATGAAGAATGAAGAATGAAGAATGAAGAATGAAGAATGAAGAATGAAGAATGAAGAATGAAGAATGAAGAATGAAGAATGAAGAATGAAGAATGAAGAATGAAGAATGAAGAATGAAGAATGAAGAATGAAGAATGAAGAATGAAGAATGAAGAATGAAGAATGAAGAATGAAGAATGAAGAATGAAGAATGAAGAATGAAGAATGAAGAATGAAGAATGAAGAATGAAGAATGAAGAATGAAGAATGAAGAATGAAGAATGAAGAATGAAGAATGAAGAATGAAGAATGAAGAATGAAGAATGAAGAATGAAGAATGAAGAATGAAGAATGAAGAATGAAGAATGAAGAATGAAGAATGAAGAATGAAGAATGAAGAATGAAGAATGAAGAATGAAGAATGAAGAATGAAGAATGAAGAATGAAGAATGAAGAATGAAGAATGAAGAATGAAGAATGAAGAATGAAGAATGAAGAATGAAGAATGAAGAATGAAGAATGAAGAATGAAGAATGAAGAATGAAGAATGAAGAATGAAGAATGAAGAATGAAGAATGAAGAATGAAGAATGAAGAATGAAGAATGAAGAATGAAGAATGAAGAATGAAGAATGAAGAATGAAGAATGAAGAATGAAGAATGAAGAATGAAGAATGAAGAATGAAGAATGAAGAATGAAGAATGAAGAATGAAGAATGAAGAATGAAGAATGAAGAATGAAGAATGAAGAATGAAGAATGAAGAATGAAGAATGAAGAATGAAGAATGAAGAATGAAGAATGAAGAATGAAGAATGAAGAATGAAGAATGAAGAATGAAGAATGAAGAATAAAGAATGAAGAATGAAGAATGAAGAGAATTGAAGAATGAAGATGAGTGAAGAGTGAAGAGTGAAGAATGAAGAATGAAGAAGATTGAAAAATGAAGATGATTGAAAAATGAAAAACGTCGTAAAAGCGATATATACGGTAGAAATTACATAATCTAGTTGGGTCGGCGTACGGCGTCACCGATGAATGGAATCTCAGGTTCGTTTTTCAGTCCTTCTACTGCGCCAGCTATTAACTTCGGTTAAAACATGCTCTATGTGGTGGTCGCCGTGGCGTAGTGGTTCGGGTGCGACGCTCACATGCCGCAGAGTCTAGATTCGACTCCTAGCTCGACACCCACTTTTAGTATTTTTCATGGCAAAACCTCTTTCGAGCTGCTGACAACACTCAAAGAGTAATAACTGTTTAAGAAAGCTTCTCAAATCTCGCCGTTCGGAGACGGCAAAAAACTGTAGGTTCCTTCTTCTCGTGAAAGAACAGTAGCACGCACAACATGAGTAGTTGATGAGCAAGCTAGGCCCTGGTCCCCTTTTGCACTGTAGCGTCAACAATTATGATCTTTGGCCCATTAACTCCAAAATAGACGTGATCAGCGAGAGTTAAATCTGATCATTTGGGATTGAAGCGGTAGCATCTGAACCGGGTCTAGCGGTGAATGAAAGTACAAGGATGGCTGTACAACATCATATTCTTGGCCAGAACACCATGTAAGGCAATAGGAAAGTCGAGATAATTCAGTCGAAAGGCTAAGCTGATTTTGTATACCTTGTGGCTAAGCCATATGAGCGTATGGAGACCATTACTCTGGCGTTAAAACTTTTCGAGCCCTACGCAACAGATGACAACCTAAGTTGAGATGGCACACACAAGTGCAGAATGACCTCGACGAACTTGGAGTACGCAATCGGAAGCAGGTAGTAAGATATAGTTCATAAATCATTGCTTAAACACTTCCCTGAACTAAACAGAACAGTGAAAATAATAATAATTATTAAATGAAGCTTCTACTCTTTTGCGTTCCATAGGTCGCTCCTCCAATTGCAATTACTGGTATGCATATACATAATATATATCACTGACGGTCGTTTGCGTTGGAGCACTTCAGTTCGTTTACAGAAGTGTATAAGGTAAACATCCGCATCGTTGTTTTAAATGTCGGATTGAATTTCACACGGGAAGTGTTGATCTCGCTATTTTGACTGTGAGATGCGAGCACGTCTTCAAATAAATCGAAGAAATAAAGCCAGTTATATACAGGAACTGAAACCCTTCGGTTGTTTTATTCCTGCATAACAAATTTGGTGACAGCGGTAAGATATAGATAACGAGAATTATTGCTAAATTTCTCTGCAGTAGTTCGCGAATTCGCTAAAGTCTATAAACGGTCGTGAATTACACAACGGGAATATTTGCTATATTTCCCTGCAAGAATTCATCAATTCGTAAAGTCTATAAACGGTTGCAAACACACACGGGAATTATCGAAACGTTTTTTATTGATTGCTTATTAATCATTATCTGCCTGTTTATTTGTAAAAGTTGAAGAAACAAATAATCGCTACTATCGCGCAGTGTTTCTTCTATGCAATTGAATGGAAGTGCACAGAAAACAAAAGTGTAAAATTACAAAAAAGGTTTTGCAGAAGTAACAAAGAAATCAGTTATAGTACATAGAACAGTTATAGACATTCATTAAAGAACTCCTGGATGGATTAAGTTTGCTAGAAATTGCAGCAACACAAGAAAAAAAAAACAGGAGCAGCAAAGTTACTAAAGTAGTATAATGTCAACAAACAGGTCAACAAGCAGTATAATGAAAGTAGTCAAGTCAAAGAATTTCAACGACATATCCAAGAAATATATTTTCGTTAGTTTTAGAGGATGATAAGAAAACAGTAAAAATGGAAGAGGCAGTGCGTAAAGCAGTTAAAGAAAAAGAACAAACAAAAGCAGGTACTTCTAAAATCTCAACCGAAATTAAGAATTTAAAGTACTTGGAAAATAAAAATACAATCTTAAAACTAAATCAGGAAACAATGAATAAAGATCAATTACCAGGTATACCGGTATGAAACGAGCGTTTTTTTTTAATAAAACACTAATTATTAATGGGAAAGTAAAAACATTTTATTCAAAGTATTGGCCATTGTTTTCTACACATTTTGACCACCTTACTGGCAATTTGTGAATACCACGCCAATAAAATTGTTCGTCATTTAAAGCAAACCAATCAGACACCCAATTTTCGACCTCCTCGTAGAAATCAATGTGCTGCTCAGCCAATGCGTGTCCAATCGATGAAAACAAATGGAAGTCGGATGGAGCCAAGTCTGGTGAATACGGTGGGTGGGGTAGCTGCTCCCAGCCAAGTGTTTTGATTGTATCCTGAACCGGTTTTGCTTTGTGTGCGGGAGCATTGTTTTGGAGCAAAATTACCTTGCATTGTCTTCTGACCCATTCTGGTCGTTTCTCGATCAATGCATGGTTCAAATTGATCATTTGTTGTCGGTAGCGATCAGTTTTAACACCTTTCTGGTCCCACCAAACACACAGCATTGTCTTCTTGCCGAATCGATCTGTTTTTGCAGTCGATGTTGATGGTTGTCTCAGATTAACCCATGAGTTTTCCGTTTAGGATTCTTAAAATAAAGCCATTTTTCATCGTCAGTAACAATCCGATGCAAAACCGATTTTCTTTCGTACCTTTGAAGCAAAATTTCACAAGCGTTTTTCCGGTTTTCCATCTGTCTTTCATTCAATTCATGTAGCACCCATTTTCCACACTTTTGGATCTTTCCCATAGCTTTTAAACGGTCAGAAATTGTTTGTTGTGCAACATTTAACATTGCTGCCATTTGCGTTTGACTCAAAGTGTCATCTCCATCCAATATCGTTTGCAATTCGGGGTCTTCAAACTTTTTTGGTGGTCTTCCACGTTCTTCATTTCTCACATCACAATCATTATGTCTGAACCGTTGAAACCATATCTTTTGCATGTTTCTTCTGATAGAGCATGATCACCATATACCTCGACAAGCATTCGATGCGACTCTGCAGCACTTTTCTTCAAATGAAAACAAAAAATGAATGCTTACCGCAAATCATCACTTTCTGGTACAAAATTCGACATTTTTAACACGATGGAAAAATATGATGTTGTCTGTTCAATGACTTGATGTTACTATATATACAAAAATCAACAACATTGATCAGAATTCTGTCAAAAGGAGTTTGGTACCAACTTTTGTTTGGGGGGATAGCTCCCCATAGAGATGAAGTTGGGGCCTATGTTCAAAGTTCCGCTGATCCTTTCGAAACTTTGGCCAGTTTGTTCTCCTAGGGTTCCTGCTCCTCTGCGAGACATTGGTCTCGCATTCGATTCGGAACTCTATGTATCTATGGTCCGACATGGACACTTCCGACAGAACTTTCCAGTCTGTGATCTCCTTAAGATATCTATTTGATAACGTTAAGTCAATCACCTCCTGTCTTCTTGTCGTGACAAACGTTGGTTGCGATCCAACGTTCTTTATGGTCAAGCCAGACGAAAGTGCGAAATCGAGAAGATGCGACCCTCTTCTGTTACACTTGCTGCTGCCCCAGAAGATGTTCTGAGCATTATCGTCACAACAGATAACGAGACCCATCTTTTTCGATTCGCGGTAATCTGCGAATTCCGCTACTTCCCTTGGTGGAAGTGGTAGGACGGAATCGTAGGGAAAGTAGGCCGAAGCCACGACAAAATTATGCCTGCTTTGTAGTTTATAACAGCAGCAACTAAATCTTGTCCACAGAATTGTTCAAGCTTGGTTGCTGGGAGAAGATTCGGCACAATAAGACAAGCTCTCGGTCTTTCCGATTGCTCATCGTAGAATGGGGAAAAGCCTCGTAGACTACCAAACCCACAGATGCGATTTTTCCACACTCATGGTTCCTGGATAGACACGATGTGTGATTTTGTCTTCATCATGGAAAGTCTGCTACATAGGATTGCATTAGCATCCTTAGAATGGTGAAGGTTGATCTGGGTAAACAGTGACATGTAGCGTTACCGTGGAAAGCATCCCTTATTCGCAAACCTTGGACATGAGGCGAAAGTTAATCCGTCCAAGGTGCAGATAGGGATGAGAGCCGTATCTGGAGACGATGGTCTCAACCGAAGGTCGGTCCAGGCCCACAACGAGAGTAGAACCGTCTTTCCTTTCCCGGTTCTTGCTCTCCCTGTGGGAGAAAACCTTCCACCTTCTGGTTTCGAGACCAGGGTTCTGGATGCGGAGACGCGCCAGCACATCCGCCGTGTTCCTCAGTGGCCCTGGGATCCAGCAGATGGCGCGCGTAAGTTTTATGGGCCTGAGAACCTCAAAGCTTGTGGTTCCCAGGGTGGGAATTTTCGGCACAGAAGTGCTCAGCCACTCAAGAGATTGCTGTGTGGAGCACTTCACCAAAAAGGTTCCGTTTTCCAGAGCACAGCCCTCCACTTGGAAGCAAGCGTTCTCTGCCTTAGCCAGCTCCCACAGCTGATCTTCGCAGTATTTGCATTCTGCGTCGGTCATGATGTCGTCATTGCCAACTTTCCCTATTCGCAGCAGCAGAGAAGAGATAGCAGCCTTCTTATAGGGCTGCGGATCTCGTTTTCCGCTTGTCGCGAGTTTGAGTCTATTGGCAGGCTTCAATTTCCGCTTATCCGACCCACAGCCAAAGTTACGTGCGGCACCGTTGTCTTGCGGTCCTTGCGTACGGGCAGTGCTGCGAAGACGTTTTTCGCTTTTTTCTTTGAAAGCCAGAGGAAGAGGGGGCGGCGTTGGTTTCGGATGATTGGCCAGTTTCGGTTGGTGATACTTCTACTGACCTGATCCTCTTTGCCTTCGCCATTGAAGGGGTACTGCCTTCGACGCTTGCGCCTTCAACCACTTTCGTGATCTCTTTGCGCCGCTCGGTGGCAACCTTCCTTCTCCTCCTATTCCTTTGGCTCTTGGTCAGGGGCCCCCCAGATACCGGATCTTTTGGGGCTCGTTCCTCCTTTTCGGATTCCTGAGTCGCGCCATTAGGAGTGGCACTCTGGCAAGCTCTCCGACACAGTGCCAGGAGATTAGGCGTATCAGGCTGAGCCTCTCCGCCGCTTTCTCCGGTATTCCAACTCATTCTGCTGAGGGCATCGTAGAGTGAGTGGCAAAAGTCACTACTTTCAGCGCCACAGCGGGCGGAGGGTGTTTTAGGTATGGTGGTTGGGGCCTCCAGAATCCTTGCCCCGGACGATGTCGAAAACACAACGGGTGGATTATCGCAGTCGCGAGTACCACCTGGAGTAGTTAAATCCTTTGGGTTTGCCTCCATACAGTCTTTATTTAGGACGTCCAAAGACAAGACGTTTCTGGACTTGAGTTCGACGTCTCACCTGGGATCTGTCGAACAGAGGTTCATTGACTCTTAAGCCCTTCCGCCGCGACAAAGCATCCAGAAAGGGAAGGGTAATATAAACCTTACTACTGAAAATACAATTGTTTTACAAGTAAGATATTCAGTTCGGTAAGTTGAATCAATCTTGGAGGAAAAACTATTGAAAAAAAACATCCATTTAAAAGAAGGAAAAAGAGATATAAACAAATAATTATATAAAAATAATAAATAATAAATAATAATAATAATAATTGTTGGCGCTACAGTCCAAAGGGGGACCAGGGCCTAGATTGCTCATCAACTACTCGCGTTGTGCGCGCTACTGTTCTCTCACGAGTAGAAGGGACCTACAGTTTTTTGCCGACTCCGAACGGCGAACTTTGAGAAGCTTTCTTAACCAGTTATTACTCTTTAAGTGTTGTCAGCAGCTCGAAAGAGGTGGTGTCGTAAAAAATTGGAAAAATTGGTGTTGAGCTGGGAGTTGAACCTAAACCCTTCGGCGTGGGAGCGTCCCACTCTACCCACTACGCCACGGCGACCACAATAAATAATAAATAATACATAATAAATAATAAATAATCTATATAAATAAAAATCAATATTTGTTTGTTTGTTTTTTCCTTTATAAACTCTTAACTGGTAAGAGATAGAGCATTGATGTTTTTGGCAACTTTGTTCAGAATTCTGTCAAAAGGTTTTTTGTACCAACTTTTGTTTGGGGGGATAGCTCCCCATAGAGATGAAGTTGTGGCCTATGTTCAAGTTCGGCTGATCATTATCATATCATATCTATCATATCACTGATCCGAGTGATATATCAATCAAAAGGTCTTTGAAAATAATATTGAGCTTTGCTTCGCAGTTTTTCGGTGGAGAGTACCGTTAGAAAGATATGAAGTCTTAAAAAATTTGACCGCCTCTAATTTCCACACACTTGTGCCCACAAATCTGGAAAAATCATGGAAAATCCGTCTCAATGACTACTTTCAACTAGAATTAGTTCAAGCATTCAGGCTTAGACACTTTGGGAGTTATTGGACAAAATCTTTAAAACATCAATATGCAAATTTTGGAAAATTAACGCAGTATTGAAGATCTGGGCCAATGCGCTAAGGGAACATAATTACCCAACCATCGTTTCGAATAATAAATTGGAGATATCGAAAGTTAAATGCTTTTTGTTTCCCATATATTTTTCTCGCTGTAACCAGTGAACCGACACGAGCCTCAGTGTAGTCATACACATTGTACAATTCAACCTCTAAATACACACTCAACGCACACTAGAAGAAGCGATCGTGTGTTGTTTTGGGAAGTATATAGGTTATAACCACAGAAAATACAAACCGAATTTTTTAGTTTGTTTGTAAACAAAAGAAATAGAATCAAATTCATATTGCACTATTGAAAATTAATTTGATCCCATTTCCTGTTATTCTCATTAAGATAAACCATAAACAAGAATAAAATGCTGACAAAGTGTTTGTCACGAAAAATAAAAGAATTAAAAGATAAAACGATAAAACGATGACAAAGAATTTGTCATCGAAACACACTAGCTATCTGCGATAGTTTAGTTAGTTCTTAAGATACTCACAAGGAATAAAGAGCTCCGCTCTTTAATTAAATTTAAAAAGAAAAATAGATTATTAAACCTCAATTAAAATTGGCGCAGTCGGTAGGATACACAAAATATAATATGTGTATCCCTTGAAAATAAGAATCTACTAAAAGTTTATAAACTACGGTCAACCCATGAAAGGGAATATTAGCATCGTATTTTTAAAAAATTTTTGTTGTGATTATATTCGTGTAAGACTCTACGAAAAAGAGCATACGCAATAAAATATACATATATGTATGTTAATTAAATTTAAAAAAAAAATAGATTATTAAATCTCAATTAAAATTGGCGCAGTCGGTAGGATACACAAAATATAGTATGTGTATCCCTTGAAAATAAGAATCTACTAAAAGTTTATAAATTACGGTCAACCCATGAAAGGGAATATTAGCATCGTATTTTTAAAAAATTTTTGTTGTGATTGTATTTGTGTAAGACTCTACGAAAAAGAGCATACGCAATAAAATAAACACACGGTTTATTCAAAGTGTATCCCTATCCCTATCGTTCAAGTGTACTACTTAATAGTTAAATAAAAATTAATTTTCTACAAAAAGAAAGAAAATATTTTAAATTAACCTGTACCCGTATAAAAGTGAAATTAATATCCAAAATTCTATGAAAAAGAAAACTTTGGAATTAATAACTTAAAATCGGACTTAAGCGATATTGCAAAATACTTCAGTGAATAATTTCAGTTAGTAGTTCACGTCAACGCAAATGACAATACTACGAATTCCATAGAGGAAACTGATTTAAAAAAAAAAACAAAAACAAGACAAATAATAAAACTAATATAAAAGAACAATGCTGTAAAATCAACCGATGAGCTTCACCAAAAAATTAAGAAAGACAAGGAACAAAAAACCAACACCCTACTCTGGACACACGGATGAATCATCAGACGAAGAATACCTAAACCAGAGAATAAATACAAACTATAATAGGAATAATTTAAGTTATATTATAGAACCAAATTTAAGATTTACAAGTGAAAATATTATAAATAGTTTGTCAGAAAAAACAAATAACAAAATGTCTCTAACGCTAACTCTTGACCCATTAAAATATATAGAAAAGTTGAACACTTTTGACGGACGAAGAGAGGACTTATATACATTTATAGTAAACATAGATGGCATACAACCGACATTAGAAAAATATGACGACCAGAGTCAACAAATGTGCATAAATATTTTAAAATCTAAACTAATTGGTAAAGCCAATTAGTTTACATTCATGCCCACCTAACCAGATGGACAGACATAAAAGCACTTTTAATTTCAAATTTTGGAGGATTTAAAAGTTCCTTCCAATTATATGACGAATTAAGACAAATTTCATACAAAGGAAGCGTAACGAACTTTTATAACGACATCCAAAGGGCATTGTGTGAACTGAATCAAATCTGAAATCCCTTACAATACGGAAACAGCCCTTAACATATTTAAAGAACGTTTACCTGTTCATATGAGAACAGTTTTATTTGCTTTAAAACCACAAAGTTTACAAGCAGCTTTACACGAGCTAACACAAGCAGGTTTTATAGACGATAAATCTGAATTGACTAATAAAAAATTATTAGAAACCTCTAAACTTACAACTTATCCAAATCAAAGACCACAAAATAATTTTAAACATTACCAAAATCAAAACAATTTCATTCCCAAAAATCCAATACATATTAAACCCCCATTTAATCATAATCCTAATCCAAATTACAAAGGTAATAATTATAACCCAAATTACAAACCTCCCAGTAGACAATATAAACCTATGGAAGTTGACCCAACTTCTAGTCAATTAGAGAGGATCCAAAGAAACTACAATGAAAGTGATCAAAATAAAACGGTTTTTCCGAACGTAGCCTCGGAAACTTATCGACACAACAAGACAACAAACTCCCTTTTATTAGGTTAGACAAAAATAACGAAACGTTGAGACTATTAATTGACACAGGAGCCACTAATAGTCTAATAAACAAAGAAAAAGCTCCAGAAATCTACATACATACACGAAAGTACCCATTAGAGATCAAAACAGTAGGTACATCCATATTTGTAAACAAGGAATTAGTTATACCAAAAGAAAAATTTGCACTCAAATCTCGCGTAGATTGCATTTTTCAAATCCACAACTTTAATGTCAATTTCGATGGATTAAGTGGAAACAATATATTATTTCCAAATAATGCCAGTATTCATTTCAAAAACAAAATACTAAAACTAAATGAACAAATTATTCCACTGTTCTTCTCTGTGGAAGATGAACAGGAATATCAAAAAGAAATAAATCATTTAAACAATTTGATTCCGCCAGACACATTTACTTTCGAAAATTTGGAAAGTCAAAGAATCTCACATCTAAACGATGAGGAACATAGAAGTTTATTTAATTTATTGAAAAAACATCAAAAGGTTTTTTACCAAAAAGGAGATGATTTAAGTTTTACCAATCATGTAAAACATAAAATTCCCACAAAAAATGAAGAACCTATCTTCACACGGATATATAGATATCCCGAAATCCACAAAAAAGAAGTGGACAAACAAATCAAAGATCTGTTAGATCAAACAATTATCAAACCAAGTACTTCACCTTACAATGCTCCAATCTGGATTGTGCCCAAAAAAGAGGACAAGTTAGGAAACAAAGAATGGAGGATAGTCATCGACTATCGGAAATTAAATAATGTAACAAAAGAGGATAAATTCCCTATTCCTCTTATTGATGATATATTAGATAAATTAGGAAAAGCAAACTATTTTTCCACACTAGATTTAACAAAAGGCTTCCACCAAGTCGAAATTAACCCCGAAGATAGAGAAAAAACAGCCTTTTCAACACTATCAGGACACTATGAATGGCTAAGAATGCCAATTGGTCTTAAAAATGCCTCCGCCACATTCCAACGAATGATGAACGAGGTCTTACAGGAATATGTAGGAAAAATCTGTTATGTCTACCTCGACGACATAATAGTATTCTCAACTTCATTGGATACTTCACTAAATAAAATTTTCACCAAATTACAGTCTGTAAATTTAAAGGTATCCCTTAATAAATGCGATTTTATGAAAAAAGAAAGTGAATTCTTAGGTCATATAATTACCCCAGACGGAATTAAACCTAATCCCAAAAAAATAAACTTCTTCTTCTTCTTCTTGTGGCGCTACAGTCCGGGGTGGACCTGGGCCTCAACCAACATGCCTCTCCAGCCAGCACGATCTTTCGCCAGCTGTCTCCAGTTGCGCACTCCAAGTTGGTTGAGGTCCTTCTCTACTTGTGTGCGCCACTTCAGTCTAGGTCGTCCTCTGTTGCGTTGTCCCAATGGCTCGGATTCAAAGACTTTTTGAGCGAAGCGGTGGTGTCCATACGCTCTACGTGGCCTAACCGTCTTAAGCGTTGTATCCGTAGACGCTTGACTAGCCGCATGTCGCTGTACAGCCCATAGAGTTCGTCATTAAATCTTCTCCTCCAGATGCCATCAACGCAAACAGGACCAAAAATCGCACGCAAAACTTTTCTCTCGAAAAGGCTAAGGGCTTCCTCATCCGCCTTTGCTAACGTCCAAGATTCTGCGCCATATAGTAGGACGGGGATGATCAAGCTGTTATATAAAGCTAGTTTAGTCCTTCGAGAGAGGGCTTTATTACTCAATTGCCTCTTGAGCCCAAAGAAACAGCGGTTGGCAAGAGTGATTCTGCGTTTGATTTCGGTACTGATGTTGTTGTCCCTATTTACCGCGGAGCCGAGGTAGACGAAGTCCTTAACTACCTCGAAGTTTCTGCTGCCTAGTGTGACGCTCCGTTCGAGACGTCGATGTTGTGTGTCCTTCCTTGATGACAGCATGTACTTCGTTTTGCGCTCATTTACCGCAAGACCCATTTTAGCCGCTTCCGCTTCAATGCCAGCAAACGCCTCATTGACGGCTCGCTGTGTTCGTCCAATCACGTCAATGTCATCAGCGTAAGCTAACAATTGAACTGACTTCTGGAAGATCGTGCCTCTGGTGTTGACTTGTGAGTTACGCACGATCTTCTCGAGGATGATGTTAAAGAAGTCACATGACAGTGCGTCGCCTTGTCTAAAACCTTTTTTGACATTGAAGGTCTCGGTGAGTTCGGTACCGACCTTGACGGAGCAGCGAGAGTTCTCCATCGTCATCCTACACAATTTGACGAGTTTGGTATGAATGCCAAAACTAGACATGGCACTGTATAGCTCGTCTCTATGCACACTGTCATATGCAGCCTTGAAATCGACGAATAGGTGGTGAGTGTCAATTTGCATTTCTTGGGTCTTTTCCAGGATCTGCCGTAATGTGAAGATCTGGTCTATTGTGGACTTCCCTGGTCTGAAACCACACTGATAGGGACCTATCAGGTCATGGACAAATGGTTTCAGACGCTCACACAATACGACAGAGAGGATCTTGTATGCGATGTTCGGGAGACTAATCCCTCTGTAGTTGGCGCAGTCAAAGGGGTCTCCTTTCTTTTGGACCGGGCAAACGACGCTGAGATTCCACTCATCGGGCATGCTTTCCTCCGACCATATCTTACAGATGAGCTGGTGCATGCACCCAAGCAGGTCATCTCCAGCTGCTTTAAATAGTTCTGCGGACAGTCCGTCCGCAGCTTTGTTCGACTTTAGCTTGGATATTGCTATCCTCACCTCGTCTAAGTCGGGGGGACGGAATGCTTGTCTATCATCGTCCAAATTGAGTGGAACATTCTGCCTAACACCGGGATTTGGGTCGTCATCGCCGTTTAGGAGTCTGCAGAAATGATCCTTCCAGATTCTCAGCACAGACTGCGACTCTACTACGAGTTGTCCATTTTGATCCCAGCATACCTTGGTCCGAACCTTGTATCCTCCGGATAGCTGTTTTACCTTTCGGTAAAATTTTCGGACTTCATTCCTGCCAAAGCACCTTTCCATTTCCTCGACCGCGCGCTTCTCATGCTCCTTCTTCTTCCTTCTGAGAAGCCGGTGCTCTTCCCTTCTTCTCTGTTCGTAGAGTTCACGAACAGCTCGCGTTGTTCGATGCAGCGTCGCTTTATAGGCGTCTTGTTTAGCTGCGTGCGCTTGCCTGCACTCGTCGTCAAACCATGGGTTCCTTCTGGGTGGTGACGTGAAACCCAGCACATCAGTGGCAGCATCTTTGATGGCTTCTTGACAACGTTTCCATTCTTCTTCTATGCTTAGTGCAGGAAGCGTCGAACTCTGGGCGAGTTTCCGGGAGACTCGGTCGGCAAAGTTCCCAGCAATCAGCTGCGATTGTAGCTTTTCGACGTCAAACCGTTTTTGGCCTTTCTCGACTCCGTTGCTCTCTCGATATCCGGGTTCTTACCTTGGCTACAACAAGGTGATGATCCGAGTCAATGTTTGCACCTCGGAAGGTTCGGGCATCGAGAATACTGGAGGAGTGTCTGACGGCGATCGCAACGTGATCAATCTGGTTGACGGTTGATTGATCAGGAGATCGCCAGGTTCCTTTGTGAATGTTCAGGTGTGGGAACCGCGTGCTAGCCACAGAGAGGTTTCACCCCGAGGCGAAGTCCAACAGCCTGAGTCCGTTTCCGGATGTGTTGTCGTGCAGGCTGTGTTTACCGATGACTCCAGCAAAGATGTCCTCCTTTCCCAGCTGAGCGTTGAAATCTCCTAGAACGATCTTGGTGTCATAGCTGGGGCATCGATCGTATGTTCTTTCTAGGAGATCATAGGAGTCATCCTTGATGTTGTCATCCTTCTCCTCTGTCGGGGCGTGAGCGCATATTAGGCTGATGTTCCCGAATTTAGCCTTGATGCGGATTGTCATGAGGCGTTCGCTGACTGGGTCGTAGCTCAAGACTTTTTGTCTAAGTCTGCCTCGAACAACAAATCCGCATCCGAATAAGCGCTGCCTTCTCTCTCTATAGCAATTGCTGTAGTAGATATCGCAGTTCTTCATCGCTTTTATGCCGGGCCCATCCCATCGCACTTCCTGGATGGCGGTTATGCCAGCTTTGTAGCTGTCAAGGGCCTCCGCAAGTTGTTCGGCTGCACGTGGCCTGTTAAGGGACCTCACATTCCACGTGCAAAACCGAAAATCTTTGTCCTCGAAACGTTTGCTGGGGTCGTCAACAGTTGATCCGTCCTTATCCGAGGCATGTTGTTGTCTCTGAACTTCTGGTTTTTACGTGGTGAGGAAGTTACCCTCACGCACAACCCACGGACTGGTAGGCCAGGCCCATTATTTAAATCCTCGGGCAGAGGGGGTCGCTGCATACATTAGTTCACCATACAACGGGTGTTGTGATGGCTATCCAGGGGGCGCCACTTGGAGGCTGTATGTCAACTTGACCTGTGCACTAACGAGGATTGCCTTGGCAGCTCGCCATGTTGAGCGCAATCAACGACGTTACCTCGCGTGCATAGGCCCATGCCCCATAAACACAATACAAAATTTTCATATACCAAAAACTATCAAGGAAATCCAATCTTTCCTAGGCCTAACAGGATACTACAGAAAGTTCATCCATGATAACGCGAAAATCATAAAACCACTAACTCTCTGTTTAGGAAAGGATAAACAAATAAATATAAACAATAAAGAATATAAAGAATCATTCGAAAAATTAAAATTAGCTATGTCAGACGACTTATTAAACAGACATCCTGACTTTAATAAAGAATTTATATTAACCACAGATGCATCCAATTTTGCAATTGGAGCTGTACTAAGTCAATCACATGGACCATTATGCTTCGCGTCCAGAACTTTAAACAAACATGAATCCAATTATTCAGCTATAGAAAAAGAACTTTTAGCCATATTTTGGGCAACCAAACAATTCCGCCATTACCTATACGGTAGACACTTTAAAATACAAACTGATCATCGACCATTAGCATGGTTGCATAACCTAAAAGAACCCAACTCTAAACTTCAAAGATAGAAGATAAAATTGGAGGAATACGATTTTCAAATCGAACACATCGCAGGAAAAGAAAATGAGGTAGCCGACGCGCTATCAAAAATAAGAATAGATAAAACAAGTTCACAGGAGAAAAATAGAGCTAGTACAAGGATTAATACAAATTTCGAGAATGTATTAAACATTTTAGAACTCGCTTCTACACAACACTCAAATGAGTCAGATAGTTCAAATCTAATTCCAATTACCGAACAAAGTTTAAATATATCTATTCGACAAATTATCATAGAAACAGGAATACAAAATGATGAAACCATAACCTTTCCTTTTAACAAAAGAAGAATAAAAATAATTAAGAAAAAATTCAAAGAAATAGATTTTGAAAAAATCATATCAGAAACTGACGTAAATTATAAAAACTTTTTATATTGTAACAACGATAAATTATTTTTAGAATTCCAAACGTACTGCAAAACGCACCACAACAACCAAATTTTGATCAGAACTCATACATTCTTAGAAGATGTTTACGATTTAACTGCACTAGAAGAAATCATACATAAAAAACATAAGGAATTAAATCACGTAGGAATAGAAAAATTATACTTAGATTTAAAAAGAAAGTATTATTACCCAAACCTTAAAACACAAATAACTAAAATCATAAATAATTGTGATATCTGCAATTTGAAAATAGAAAGAAACCCTATTTAATTACCATTTGAAAAAACAGAAACGCCCTTAGAACCACACATTCACTACCATATGGACATATGGATCCTACCCAATAGCAACAAATATTTATGTTGTATCGACAAGTTCAGCAAGTTTGCTTCAGTAGAAAAACTTAAATCAAAAAACCAAAAAGACATTTTAAATGCTATGGAAAAACTATTCTCATACATGTCTGAACCAAAGAAATTAACAATGGACAATGACCCCGCTTTCAAAACTTACTCTATTGAAAATTATCTAAAAGAAAAGAATATACTAACATATTTCACCACCCCCTGTAGACACACCGGAAATTCGGATGTGGAACGCCTGCACAGCACCCTAAATGAACATATTAGAATACTAGAGAAAACTGAAAAACTTTTTGATTTAGTAACAAAAGCAGTAAATACGTACAATAAAACTATATCACTACCAAAGAGAGACCCTTAGATATACATCTAGGCAAAGTAGATAACAAAACAATATATGATAGAATAGAAACAAACAAGAATAAAATCTTGAATAAAATAAATAAAAATCGATTAAACATTGAAGTGAATCCAAACTTTACAAAGATAAACAACCCAGAACAATTTAATAAACTAAAAACCAAGCACAGGAAAGTAAAACCCCTTAAAACAATTGGTAAAAAAATACTAATCAAACCCCACATAAGAAAACAACTTTTACACAAAGACCAATTCAGAAAGAAAAAGAAATTCACCAAAACACAAAATGAAGACAACCAAGATATTAGCAATTATGATAATGATTCTCTTATTAACAACGTCAGTGAAAGCCAATGATATTAAAATAACAAAGATTGATAGAAAATTTTTAATCATACAAGGACAAGTAAAACTTATAAATAATTACGACATCCTATTACATGTAATTAACCTTACAGAATGCCAATTCTTAATAAACCAGTTAAAATCTCAATACCATTTACTAACAAATCCTAACGATTTACAAAAACAAAAGATAAACACATTAGAAATAAAACTTCAAACAATCATTCCACATCATATTATTCATAAGAGAGGATTATTAAATATTGTAGGTAAAGGAATGAAGTACATATATGGAACTATGGACGACGACGACAGACAAGCCATAGAAGAAAGATTACAAAATTTAGAAGATAGTAACAAAGAACTTTTAACAAATTATAACAAACAAGTTATCATTAACAAACAATTCAATGAACAATTCTTTCAATTACAAGACACACTAAAACAAAGTTCAAAAACACTAACTAAATACAAAGACATCAAATCAGAAATAAATACTTTACGCATGGAATTAGAATTCAATAAAAACTTAGTAGAAGTACAACAAATAGTAGAAAAAATTGACAATATCATAATGACCAGTAGGACAGGAATATTAATTCAAGATATACTAACTATAAAAGAAATTTACGACTTCGATATAAACTTAGAAAAACATAAGGAGATTAAATTGACTTTAGCTGTCTATAACGAAAACTTACTTATAATTTTAAGTATACCAAGCTTTAATGAAAACTTATATAATGAAATATGTATCCATACCCTTCCGGTAAAAGATAAAATCATTACAATACCTAATGATGAATTTATAGAACTTAATAAAACTATGTATTATGTAAGTAAAGAAATAAAAAATCTAACAAAAATTAAAGACAATTGTATTGAAAACATATTTAAAGACAATTCGAAATTAAACTGTAAAGTTAAAGATTATAAAGATGAAAATGTTATAATCAATAAAGAAAAATATTTAATTGTAAAAAACATAAAGAATGAAAAAATAGAACAAGATTGTAATACCTTAGATTATACTTTACAAGGAAACTATATTTTGGAATTTGAAAATTGTAAAATAAAAATAAAAAATGTAACATACAATAGAAAATTATATCAAAATAACTATAAAATAATACCATTGATTAATTACAACTTTTCAGACAATTATTTTAAAGAATTAAATTTCAAACCAATAAATAATATTGAAATATTAGAATCAAAAATACATACAAAACATGTAACATATAACATAATAACTATCGTAATAATAATGTCGATAACACTTTTTGCATTCTTGTATTTAAAAATAAAATTAAAGCATAAAAAATCTATTACAAATATTAGCCTTCCAACGGTCACTTTCCAACCGTTAGAACACTCGAAAGAGGGAGGGGTTATAACCACAGAAAATACAAACCGAATTTTTTAGTTTATTTGTAAACAAAAGAAATAGAAAAGAAAAAGAAAATAGAAAATTCATATTGCACTATTGAAAATTCATTTGATCCCATTTCCTGTTATTCTCATTAAGATAAACCATAAACAAGAATAAAATGCTGACAAAGTGTTTGTCACGAAATATAAAAGAATTAAAAGATAAAACGATAAAACGATGACAAAGAATTTGTCATCGAAACACACTAGCTATCTGCGATAGTTTAGTTAGTTCTTAAGATACTCGCAAGGAATAAAGAGCTCCGCTCTTTAATTAAATTTTTTAAAAAAATAGATCATTAAATCTCAATTAAAATTTATATGCTTACGCGTGCGTAGATGAGTGTATGCCCGTGCATAAATTTACCGCTGGTCCAAAACTGAATTTGGATTTGTGCATTCAAATACATATGTATACGGTATTTGAATCTACATTAAAGTGTAATTACTTCGTATCACGTTTGAATATTAATACCGAATGTTAAACTACTCCAACAATAGCAAATCAATGTCAATATACAATGGTGTACAAAAAATCATTGGAAGCGCTCATTGCACACTAAGGACTTAAGAGGAAACGAATGTGTAGTCGTTCACAGACCCCCGAGGAGTGCGCACGTGTGTCGGCTTCCTAGCAAAAATACTTAGTGTGCTGAAGTAGCAGAAAAAAAACAATTTGTTTAGGCGTGATCAGTAGCTCTGGTGGTAGAGCAACAGTGCAGTCGATCGTAAACATCCACCACAGAAGTACGTATATCGGCTGAGTAGTTCGTGTGTGGTTTGAATATATTTTGTGCGATTCCTGGAAAAAGGGAGCGAAATTGCAAACATTTTTGTGTCGGCTTTCCTGGAAAGGGGAACCGAAAGTACAATTCTTGGTCAGTTCTCAGAAAAAGAAACAGACAAATTTAAGTGAAGTGTGTGTTAGTGTTGGCAAACAAATGGAAGGAGATCATTCCGAAATAGAGAGTGACGTGGGGTGTGAAAGCCACGAATTGCTGAAAAAACGCAAAATATTAAAGCCTCAACCAAATTTGTTGATTTTTGTTGAAATTTGAAAATGTACGAATCAAAAGAAAATGTCAACGACGATGAGGCGTCTTATAGTGGACGTGGGAACATTTTCGCCAAACTTGGTTCATCCAGGGCCGATGATCAGGCCGCTGAGGAGAGGGAGTTGGCGGAGAAGATCCGGGAGAAGGAGGAGCTGGAGGCCTTTATAAAAGCTCTCCAGCTAAAACTTGAGGCCAGGAAGAAACTGGCTATTGAGAAACGGCAAACGCAGCAACAGCTGCAGCAGTCCAAGCAGCAGAAGATGCAGCAGTCTAAGCCGCCGCAGCCGGTGCCGCTAAATCACCAACAACAACAGCAGCAACAGATGCAGAAACCTAAGCAGCAACAGCTCCAAAAGCAACAACAACAGCACCAACAAAGGAAGCAACAACAACAACAGCAGCAGGACCCGACCATCCAAAAGAAGAAGACAAGGATGCCACCAATAAATGTCAGCGGGATGGACACCACTGACACCATAAAGGTATGCAAGTTGTCCGTAGGGGACAGTTTTAAAATCAAAAATAACGGATACCAGAAACAATCGGTCCACTGCTTATCAGTGGACAGCTAGAAAAAGGTTAAGGACCAGATGACGGCAGCTGGGATTGAATTTTATACTTTTACCCCGAAAGGCGAAAAAGTACAGACGGTGCTTTTAAAGGGACTGGATGTTTCGGCTGAGCCGGAGAACATCCTTAAGTCACTTAAGGGACTCCAAATTGAGGACGTGGGATTTGTAGCGGTTAGCCGCTTCTCCACCGTCCGTTCAAGAATGACGCCTGAGCATCTGCTTCCCCTCTTCTTGGTGTCACACCAGGAAGCCGAATGGAAAGTTTAAGGTCTGCTAAGATTCTGTACTCCCAGATGATTTCCTGAGAGAGGCTTAGAGGTGCCAGACGGATGCTCCTCTGCGCAAGATGCCAAATCTTTGGCCACGCCGCAGGAAACTGCAACAGGCAGCCAAGATGCGGCAAATGCGCAGAGATGCATCTGTCGGCGCGCTGTCCCCTGGGAGAGGGGAAAGTGGAGGACAGGTCACGTTTAAAATGCGTGCATTGTGGGGAGAAGGGACATCCGTCTAGTTATCGAGGTTGCCCCAAGGTAAAGGCTATCCAGAAGAAGGATATGCTAAAGAAAGAGAAATTGGTGAATTCGAGGCCGGTGCCTAGAATACCAGCCACACATGTTTCACCGGTCATTTTCTACGCCCAGATGGCGTCTGGTAGACGACCGGCACAACAGACAGTGCCAAAAATGGTACCAGTACCTGTGGAGGCTCCGAATATGTGCTTCGCGGAACTGTTCTCCATGATGGCCTCAATGAAGGCCCAAATGGAGCAGTTCCAAAGAGATCTTCTGCGGATGGATCGGGTCCTTTCGTCAAGACCCGCTGGGTCAGGTGCGTATCCGTTTTAATGGATACGCCAGCAGCTGGAGACCTATCGATCCTGGCAGTGAATGCAAATTCACTTGTCAGGGTCGAAAGAAGGTTGATTTTGCTCAACTTGTTGGAGTCCCATAAGCCTGATGTGTTAATGATTTGTGAAACTAAGCTAAACCGGAAACACACAATCAGGTACAAAAACTACACAGTTATTCGAAGGGACCGTCCCCACTCCACACAAGGGGTGGGGTCGCTCTCTTCATTAAAAAGGGCATTCGCCATAGGATCGTGTATTGCGGTGAGGTGCGAAGCTTCGGTGTGCTGGAAGCGTGTATTGCGTGCATTTCTCTCCAAGGTGGGAAAAAATTGTACATAGTTACGGTCTATGCACCAGATGCACCTCGGTCCACAGACTTCATTTCAGAGCTTGAAACTCTCTTTCGAAAGCTTCGTTTATGCTCAGAGGATAACTACTTTGTTGTCGCCGGCGATTTGAACGCGAAGCATGAGGAATGGGGTAATTCTGTTCCAAATCCCAAAGGAAATTCACTCCTTGAGTGGTTGACGCAGCACTCTATTGAGTTCAAGCTAAATTTGCTTGCAACCGATAGACCGTCCTTTCCCAGAAGTGGGTCTTATTTAGATCTGATGCTAATTGACAGACGACTGACGTAACGGGACGTGAACAGACAAACTAGGAACTGCTTAACAACGGTAGAGTACGACAGGGATCACTGTGGGCTCGCCGCTGTAATTCGGTTCCCGAACGAGATGGTGGATGATGGATTATAGAATTGCTATCAATTCATATTGAAGAAATAAGATTCGGGCTGTTCATTCGAAAGGTCCGGGAGGGAAGGAGGGATCATAACGACTTGGAGGCTGTTCGACTTGACAGAACAACTGACAACGCAAACATACTGACTTCAGTTGGCATCGATCCGGATGGGGCCGTTCTGGACAATGAGTTTTTCATTGTTGAGGATGCCCAAGAGAAGGTAGAAGCAATAGGAGCAGTTTTTCAGGAAGTGTATACGGTCAACGATTCTCGTAGGCCGAATCACGACTTGGAGAACAGAGCCTTGCTACACCATTTCTACCTTCGGAATGAAATACAGCAGTGGCGTTCGGAGAATCATGGTTTCACCAGATTCAATGATGAAAACAAGACAGTTAATCCCTTGGCCCAAAATAGCTCTAATGCCATACTCATTTCGAAAGTGGCTCTCAAAGATATCTTCAACAGTTTGAAGAACAAAAAATCCACTGGAATAGACGGAATACCGAATATTGTGTTGCGTCATCTCTCCGAAGAGGCGGTAGAAATATACGCAATCCTGTTTAACAATGCTCTGAGTAATGCACATTACCCAGAGCATTGGAAGACGGCAGTAGTGCAACCCATCCCCAAAAGGGACAAGGATTCCTCGCTTCCGAAAAATCTTCGGTCGATAAGTCTCCTCCCTTGCATAAGCAAGGTTTTTGAAAAGATTGTTAATAGAGTCTTGATACAGTAGACTGAGGACAAAAAAATAATACCGAATAACCAATTTGGATTTAGGGCGGGGCATGACACCATCCATGCCGCGTCAAAATTGGTTTCGGACATACAATGGAACAGGAACAAGACGCAATGCACCGGGGCCTGCCTTGTTGACTTGGAAAAGGCTTTCGACACCGTCTGGTTAGAAGGAATCTTCCTTAAGTTGACGAGGTTGGGTATAACCAAAGAACTGCTTTACACGATTTATAATATGGTGACAGGTAGAAAGTTTGTTGTCAAGAGTAGCAACACGGTTTCTACTAATGTATTTTACAAAAAAAATGGGCTCCAGCAGGGCGCAGTAAACTCACCAATTCTTTTCACTATTTTTACCAGTAAATTAATTGGTTCCATGCAGTGCCTGATTGCGTACGCTGACGATTGGATCGCGTACAGAACGGCGCCGAAGATTGAAGTAATTAATATCCTCTTGCAGCGTGACTTTGAGAAAATCCAGCGATCTTGCGACGACTGGAAGTTGAAAATCCACAGAAGTGTGAAACCATTCTGTTCCGAACTCCGTTGTACAGGGCTTCAAGGGACACGAATATAAACTGGCGTAAGTTCGGCATTTTGGACCCACATAGGCGAACATTAGCCGTGAAGAATGTGGTGAGATATTTGGGCATTATGTTGAATCATTTTCTGTATGGAAATATCCATGCAGCAACTGGTCTGGCCAAAGCCAGAAAAGCCTTCGCTTTGGCAAGTAGGTTGTTTTACAGCAGCCAACTTGATTCCAGGGTGAAGGTCATCTGCTACACGGCTCTAGTCCGACCTATCATGGTATACGGCTGTCCGGTGTGGTTCAACTAGAGTCCTTCTCAGATGGAAAGGATGAGGGTCTTCGAGAGGCAATGTCTTCGGGCTTGCCTTAAGATGTACAGAACCCCAGAAACTGAGTACAAGAAGTTCTATTCCAATGAAATCTTGTGCAACGCAGCAAACGTGAACAGGGTGGATAATTTTATTATTAAACTGGTTCGAAGCAATGACATCAGAAAACGATCTGATATTTGGAGCCTACTACCCAAATGATTCATATCACGAAAGCGCACGCCGGAGTGGATTCATTCCACCGGAAGCGTTCTTGTACCTGGACCGACTTGGCTTGGTGTAGGATGCGGAGGGATGTCCACTTCTCTACCATGTCATGAGATGGACGGTGGACAAGCGAGTGCTCTACAAGAGCAACGTAGGATTTGAAAATCAGGGTGATCTTCGGTTCAGCACATCCATCCCTATTCGCGACATTAAAGATCGGGAGAGGGATAGGCACTTTTACTGGTGGCTAGAGTCACATCTGGTGGCCCAGCTGCCGTCAGCTGAAGCCGATATTGGCCCTACGGACAACTTGCATTTAGGATAAGGTAGAATAAGTTAGGATTATGTTATAAATTACCATAAAAAAAAATAAATAAATAAATAAATATTTTTCAATTTAATTAGATTAAGATAGTAGGTTAAGTGTTTTAATTAGGTTAAGGTAAAACATAGAAATTAGTTGCTAAGTTTTTTTATATAAGTTTTCTTAGTATTAAGTAAGTAGAATTAAGTAAATATTGTAAACATTTACAACATAATAATAGCAAGAAGCTGAAAAGCAATAAAAATTAAAAAACAGATAAACTTAGAGTGCCCGTCTAGGGCCAGTAAGATAGATCTGTAAGTTTTAAATAAATTATAAACTAGTTAAGTATTTTGTCTAGATTTAAGAAAATTAACTGAAAAATAAAAAATACATTTTAAACTAAAAACTAGAGCAACAGTGCAGTGTTAACTAAAAACCATACCCGGGTTCGAATCCCGTGGGTAAAGAAGAGAAAATATATATATATTTTTTTTTATATTAATTAAAATACAGACACGTAGTGTGAGTGGGAGAAAGGAGCATGGAGAGTGACGAGCGACCCGAGCTCAGCAAATCGGGGGAATTTAAAACACCGGTGCCTGGAACGTTAGCCCATTGATGCCCTCGAATGCCAGTTAGAGGGCAACGAATGCCGATTTTCATACAAGGGGAGCGACAACTTCTTTCAGGTTCTCGCAACATCAGATGCTGACGATGAGGCAGAACACATAAGAGAGGAGGCGCAGAAACTTCAGAGGCTCGATGAAGAAAGGGCAAAGCTCGACGCCCATATACAGTTCCTCTACAACCAATCCACGGCGAGAAGAGCTGCCGAAAAAAAAGCAAAGCAGGAGGAACAGCAGAAAGAACTTCAGGAGCTGCAACAAAAAAGGCAGCAACTGAAACAGAAACAGCAGCCTCAAAAGAAACAACAACAGCCCGAACCGATGCCTTCCACGTCGAAAGCTGCACAACAATTACAAAAAGCTGAGCAAGACGGTAAGCTGCGACAGCAACAACACCAAATGCGCTCTGCTACTTCAAAAGCTGCTCAACAACAACATAAACATCAACGGGCCCCAGAGAAATAGCAGCAAAAGCCGCAGAAACAATAAAATCAGCAGAAACCGCAGGAGAAACACCAACAACAACAAAAACAAAAGCAACAGCAGCAGAAGGTTCGCTGCCCACCAATCAACGTCCTCGGAATGGGAACTGACGAGCTGGAGACCTTATGTGAGTTGGCTCTAGGAAATAAGAATTTTTACATTACCCCCTCAATTCACACCGTCCACTGCCATTCAGTGGATTTCTTAAAGAGAAGTTAGCGGCATCGAACGCTGACTTCTATACGTACACCCCTAGAGGGGAAAGACCAAAGACCTTGCTCCTCAAAGGCATAAATCATTCCACTGACCCGAAGGTCCTCCTCAACAAGCTGCGCCAAGTTGAGAGCGACGAGGTCCAGTTTGTAGGGGTTAAGCCCTTCATCACTGCGGCAGCGAGAGCGAAGAAGAAGGCACTTCCCCTCTTCTTGGTACAGCTATCCCCCAGCAACAAAATCGACAGCCTACGTAAAATCCGTTACGTAGGCGGTTTGTGTGTAATGTGGGAAAAATTAAATAAAGCTGACCACGTACTTAAATGTGCGAAGTGGAGAAGGCTGGGACACGTCGCGGAGAACTGCAATATGGAGTTCCGCTGCGCACGATGCACGTTCAGCCACAACAAAGGGGAATGTCCTTTAGGTATGGATGAAGTCGAGGATAAGGTGCTCCTCAAATGTGTTCCTCTGCGCAGGAAATGGACACCCCGCATTATATTTGGGGTGTCCACGAATCAAATAACTCCGCCAGAGAGTAAAGGTGATAAGGAATGAAAAAAAGGTAGCAGCCAGGCCAACAGCCCGTGCTGTAGTTACTACTGTTACGCCAGCCATCTCCTGCGCACAAATGGTGAGAGGCCGGCAGAGAGCCGGCACAACGGACAGCGCCAAAGAATGCCCCGGCTCTAATGGCCAGGAAACCCGAGGCAGAGCCCTCCATGAGGGATGTTATGTCTTCCATCCAGTCGATGCAAGCGCAGATGATTGCCTTGTAGAAACAGATGGTCGAACTACAGACCAGTTTCCTTACGCAGACAGCTAAGGTAGATTTCCTCTTCTCTCTGCCAGCAAGCAAACGCGCTCAGATATAATGGGCTCTCGCGAGATAAGAACCCTTAAGATCCTAGCGGTGAGTGTTAATTCGCTGATAAGGATCGAGCGAAAACTAACGCTCTCCAACTTGTTGCAATCCCATAATTCTGATGTGCTGATGGCTAGCGAAACTAAGCTTAACCAGACGCAAAATCTCAGGTACAAAAATTACTAATGAAGTTAGAAGATCTGGCATGCTAGAAGCAACCATCGCACGCATCTCTCTCCAAGGTGGAAAGAAGCTGTTTGTGATCGCTGCTTACGCATCAGACGCTCAAAACCCTAACTTTCTTTCAGAGCTTGAGGCTCTCTTCACCAGCCTCTGCTTGAACTCGGAAGAAAACTTCTATATATTAGCCGGGGATTTGAACGCCAAACACGGTGAATGGGGTAATACTGTTCCAAACGAGAGGGGAAACGCTCACTTAGAGTGGATGGAACAAAACAATATTGAATTCAGGCTGGATTTGCTGGCAACCGATAGACCATCATTTCCTAGAAGCGGGTCTTATCTGGATGTGATGCTAATCGACAGACGACTAACAATACTAAACGTGGAGCGACATACGAGGAACTGTTTAACTACGGTCGAGTATGACAGTGATCACTGTGGTCTCGCCGCGGTAATATAGCTCCCGAACAAGCTGGAGGAACTGGAGGAATATGTCCAAATGCATCCTTATAATTACAATAAGGCGCGATGGCCACATTTCTCTAGAACCTAAGCCAGAGAAATAAGTTCGAGTGCGATCAATCCTCCGACGAACAGAAACCTAACGAACGAAGAGGTTAATGGGTACCTCACACAAATGGACGAAGTCATAAAACGAGCAATAGACAAAACTATTCCGTAGCACAAACCGATGATGGCGACATTTATCGGAATGCTACCATCGATGCACTTCACGTGCAGAAAAGTAGACTCCTGTCAAGGCTTAAACTCTTGTACAGGAGATTTACAGATCTACAGACTGCGGAGATTCGCTGTCTGAAGTCAGAGATCAAAGTACTCCAACAGTTAAACAAACATTATTACAGACTAGCTGTAAGCTTGCACTGGGGCAACAGGATTCGGGCTGTAAGATCCAACAACCCGAGCATGTTCCCGTAAGTAAATAAAATCTTTCGGAGGACTCTAACGACATTCAGAGCGTACAACTTGACAGAACAACAAACAACGCGAACCTACTTACGTCAGTTGGAATCGATCCAGATAGGGCTGTGCTTGACAACGACTATTTCGTAGTTGAGGATCCCCAGGAGAAGGTAAGAGCAATTGGGGCTGTTGTCCAGGGAGTATATACGGTCAACGAAACTCGTAGTCCGAATCACGACCTGGAAAACAGAGCCTTGCTAAACCATGTCTCTCTTCACAATAAAATAAGTCAATGGCGATCCGAGAACCCTGGGTTCACCAGGTTCAGTGACGATCTTTCGGCAAATAATGTCGTCGCCGATGATGGAAACAACTCCATCCCTATTTCAAAAGACGAACTCCAAGGTATCCTCAACTCACTGAAACAGAAGAAATCAGTGGGAATAGATGGGATACCAAATATTGTTCTGCACCATCTACCCTCTGAGGCGGGGGACGTATACACAACTTTGTTCAACAATGCGCTGAGTAATGCATATTACCCGGCGCATTAGAAAACAGCTGTGGTACAGCCAATTCCAAAACAGGGCAAAGATACGTCCATCCCGACGAATCTCCGTTCTATAAGTCTTCTTCCGTGCATAAGCAAGGTATTCGAGGATACCGGAAAACCAATTTGGCTTCAGGGCGGGGCACGACACCATTCATGCCGCGTCTAAACTGGTTTCCGACATTCAGTGGAAAAGGCTTTCGACACCGTATGGTTAGAAGGTCTCTTCCTCAAGTTGGTCAGGCTTGGCATTCATAAAACATTGCTATATAACTTACAAAAGACGTTCCGACACGTTGTTAAAAAAACAATTTTATTAAAAGAAATAACTTTACAACTGTTCCCTCCAGCTTACAAAAATACAAAAAAAAAATTCTATGGAATGTGTCCGACGATGAATTTTCACTGATTCGCAGTTAAATTATTCGCTCGGTACTCTCATGGTTTGGTTTTGAGTTCTTTCACTGAGAGGTTTAGTCGTTGTTAGTTATTTTCCTTTTATTATTGTTATTTATTTTCTTTTTTCTTCTTATGTGAACAAGGTCCGGTCTTTGGAATAGGTCCGACGATGGAATTTCACTGATTTGTAGTTAGAATATTCACTCGGTACTCGCTGATTCTTTTCTTTTTTATATATATAACTGTCACCTTATTCACGCGTTTTATTGGTCCGTTCTCATATCGATCCCACAAATCTAGTTAGGATCCTACCACTTACAAAAGGCGTTCCGACACGTTGTTAAAAAAAAACAATTTTATTAAAAGAAATAACTTTACAACTGTTCCCTCCAGCTTAATCACTAAAAAACGACTCAGTGGGTTTCATCCACTCCCTTATATCTATTGGCTATTCTGCAGTTTCAGCGTACCGGGTCACTGTGGGACCGCGGGAACTGTTTAGTCAGCTTTTTCATGTGCGCGTGTAGCTGTAACTTCAGATACACTGCGCCGGAAAATGAAAATGCAGGTGATTGCACCCGTGCATTATGTGGAAAAGATAGATTGGCGCGATAAGGAATGTTTAGGGTATGTAACCTCTCCCCCCTTTAGATCAAAACTCTCCTGAGTTTCATGAGTGGGGTGGTTATTTTCGCGAAGTGTTTTAATTGATATCGTTAAGTTTTTATTTCTTCGTACTAATTTTAAAATGAAAATTATGATTATGATCAGGATACAAGTTACGGCTGAGATTGCAGAGTAGCTTACATTTCTATGTATTTTAAGTAGGTTTATATGTTTCAGATTTTCGATATTTCTTATAATAACATCTTCAAAGCTTACATTTTTTGTGAAGTTATAATTGATTTCATCATAGTAATAAAAGCTTTCTTTAAATTTTACATTGAAATAATAAAATGTATTATTCATTATCTTGATAGAACAATTATTAATAACTATTAGATAGTTTCCGCTTAATTTTATTTTCCTATCATCACAATTATTTATTATCTCTTGATCTCGTAGATTCTTACTAATAATAGTGGTATCATCAATTTCGTTTATTTCCATTAGTTCGTTTTGTTTTGTTTTACAATTTTTGTTTACAATACAGCTTCTGAGAGATTTTAGATCTTTTGCATATTAAAAATTATTTAGGAATCCAAACTTTGTGTTATTTGCTTCTAAAAAATGATGATCATCTTCTATTTCTGTTTTATTGCCTGTAGGAATTGCGGTTATTAATTTAAGGTTCACGATCTGGTATTTATCTGGCATTTTTATAGGTAATACTAAAGTATCTATACTGTATTTGAGAAGTCCTGCCTTTGCATTTTTTAGTTTGTAGAAGTCGAGTCCTGTCTCACTTATCTCTTCTGTTGTCAAAAGACTAGGATGTATTAGTTTATGTTTAACTAAGGCTATATTATCTATTAATTGATTTAAATGTTCTTCTAACATTCTCAATCTTACTAGTTGATCTAATTTTAGCTGTTGTAGGATAAACCTTCTTTCGATCTCTGTTAGTTCAACATATGATTCTGTCTGATTCTATTGTCGATTTAAGATAGGATATGCTTTCACTCAGATGTCCATTGATTTCTATCTGTTGATTAAGGTGACTTGCTATATTCTCTTGATTTTTCCCTAGAGTGTTGAGGTGATCTGCAATCTCTTGCCTGTCGCTATCATCCATCGTCCCGAATAAACATTTTTGTCCTGTTCCTATAATATTGACTAGCCCTCTTTCTTTCTTTTTCCTGGTTCTATGGCGGTTACTTTAGCGTAAAGTATTCCTATTTGGCGTTTTATAATTGGATCATTGTCTACTTTAAGTTTTCTAGTATTTTCTATGAAGGTATTAATAATAATAATAATTGTTGGCGTTACAGTGTAAAGGGAGACCAGGGCTTAGCTTGCTCATCAACTACTCGTGTTGTGCGCGCTACTGTTCTCTCACGAGTAGAAGGGACCTACAGTCTTTTGCCGACTCCAAACGGCGAAATTTGAGAAGCTTTCTTAGACAGTCATTACTCTTTGAGTGTTGTCAGCAGCTCGAAAGAGGTGGTGCCGTGAAATATTCGAAAAATTGGTGCTGAGCTGGGAATCGAACCTAGACCCTTCCGCGTGTGAGCGTCGCACTCTATCCACTACATCACGGCGGAAGGTATTAATAGTCTGCCTTATTTCTTCTGTGTTCATAATATGTAATATAGTTTTAGTAGTTTCAATTATTTCAGTCTGTCCCATGTTAATTATGGCATATCCATTATTTGTTGTCAATTGGTCAACTGTCAATGTCGCTGTGGTCTGTGCCGTCATTGTCGCGAGTATCAAGTACGTTAATGTCGTCATCTGCAAATAAACGTGGTCTTTAATATTTATCGGATGTTCTTTCTCCCTTTTCTTAATTCTATATCTAGGTTCATTCTTATAATAGTTTCTTTTGTAGTTCTTGACTGGTATGACCTCTCTTATTTCTTTATATTCTTCCCTACATTGATTTAGCTTCTGGGTTCTTTTCTCTTTTTCTAGCCGTATCTGCCTTACTAAAGTAGCTACGTCTGCATACATTGCTTCTTCCGGGGACTGGTTGGTTGAGAAAACCAATATGTCGTCTAAGTAGACAACGCATATTTTATTGATTTGGTCCCTGAGAATGTCATTCATTAACCTTTGAAAGGTGGCGCATTCTTAAGACCAAATGGCATTCTTACGTATTCAAATAATCCGTCAGGAGTTACGAATGCCGTCTTGGGGATATCATTTGGATTCATTTTGATTTGGTGATATCCTTTCGCGAGGTCTAACGACGAAAAATACTGGGCGTGTCCCAGTTTACCGAGTATAGCATCGATATTCGGTAGCGGATATTTATCGTCTATTGTAATATCGTTCAGTTTTCTGTAATCTACGCGTGTCTACTAGTGCTTTAAGTTTGGTTTCGTTAATCGTTAAATCTGTAAATATTTTGTCTCCGAGGACTAATTGATAAAAAATTCTGGTTCGATGTTATGAACTTCCTCCTGATTAGTCTGATTAACCGTCTCATTCGAAATTTGCCCGATAGACATTGCTGTTAAATATTGAACTGCATTTCTAATTTGCCCTGAAGGGTTAAACGTCTGGTATCTTGTATTTTGATTATTTCTATATTATCATTGTTGTCTGTGTTGTCCTGATTGTTCCGTCCTAGAATTATATTGTCTGCCTTTTTGAGCTGAACCTGAGCTATTTAGTTGGTTTTGTTGTCTGGGGTTAGAGTTTTTATGTCGAAAAGTATTTGAGCCATTGTATTGTTTTGCTTTGAACTCCCTTTCTATGTTTCCTTCATCATATCCTATGTAACTATATAGAACTTCTTTAATTCTATGGATATAGTTAATATTTTTAATGTCCCTGGATAGGTTCCCTATAGCTTGCTTAATTCTATTTACTATTAGTACATAAAATGTGTTTTTGGCTTCTATTTGATTACATTCATATGTTGCAAATGAATTTACATTCTGAATTAATTCCTCTACTTTTACGTTAAGATCTGCTATTGAACTTACTCTTAGATACGTTATTCTTCTTGAGATGTCTTTGTAATTTATTGGAGGCCGAAAGTGCTGCTTCAGGAGGTCCCTGGCTTGGTCCCACGTTGCTGGTCGATTGTGTAGTAATAGTTCCTTTGCTGGCCCTGTTATTTTGGTGTTTTAATTTTAAAAGATTTGATTTGTTTACAGAATCGCAAAGGCGAGAAAAAGAAAAATGAAAACAAAAATACAACAAAACAAAAAATTCTATGGAATGAGTCCGACGATGAATTTTCACTGATTCGTAGTTAAATTATTCGCTCGGTACTCTCATGGTTTGGTTTTGAGTTCTTTCACTGAGAAGTTTAGTCGTTGTTAGTTATTTTCCTTTTATTATTGTTATTTATTTTCTTTTTTCTTTTTATGTGAACAAGGTCCGGTCTTTGGAATAGGTCCGCGGATGGAATTTCACTGATTTGTAGTTAGAATATTCACTCGGTACTCGCTGATTCTTTTCTTTTTTATATATATTACTGTCACCTTATTCACGCGTTTTATTGGTCCGTTCTCATATGGATCCCACAAATCTAGTTAGGATCCTACCACTTACAAAAGGCGTTCCGACACGTTGTTAAAAAAAAACAATTTTATTAAAAGAAATAACTTTACAACTGTTCCCTCCAGCTTAATCACTAAAAAATAACTCAGTGGGATTCATCCACTCCCTTATATCTATTGGCTATTCTGAAGTTTCAGCGTACCGGGTCACTGTGGGACCGCGGGAACTGTTTAGTCAGCTTTTTCATGTGCGCGTTTAGCTGTAACTTGAGATGCACTGCGCCGGAAAATGAAATGAAAATTAGAATAAACAGAATGCGAACATAATGCAGGTGATTGCACCCGTGCATTATGTGGAAAAGATAGATTGGCGCGATAAGGAATGTTTAGGGTATCTAACCTATACAATCTACGACATGGTAACAGGTAGGAAGTTCGTTGTGAAAAATGACAATGAAATCTCCACCACTGTGTTCCATATAAAAAATGGGTTGCAACAAGGGGCGGTTGGTTCGCCGATCTTGATCTCTATATTCACCAGCGATCTTATAGGTTCTATGCCCAACATAATAGCGTTTGCTGAAGATTTAATCGCGTACAGATCAGTTCCGAAGGTAGAAGAAATAAATGGTTTGTTGCAGAGTGACTTCGATGCAATTCAACGATTTTGCGACGACTGGAAGTTGAAAATCAACTACCAGAAGTGTGAGACTACACTTTTCAGAACCCCGTTGTCCAGAGCCTCAAGGGACACGAAAATTAACTGGCGCAAGATCGGCATAGTTGATCCACTAAGACGGCCGATGACCGTGAAAAATGTAGTTAGATATCTAGGCATCTGGTTGGACCAGTATCTATATGGTGATATCCATGTAGATACTGCTCTGACCAGGGCTAAAAATGCCTTCGCTATGGCCAGAGGACTGTTTTATAGCAGTCAACTTGACACCAGAGTGAAAGTAATCTACTACATGACCCTCATCCGGTCAATCTTGGTATATGGTTGTCCTGTGTGGTTCAACGTGAGTCCTTCCCAGATGGAAAAGATGAGAGTGTTCGAGAGGCGGTGCCTTCGAGCCTGTCTTCACTTATATCGAACACCAGACTCTCAGTACAAGAAATGCTACCCCAATGAGGTGCTATACAACGAGGCAAACCTTATAAGGAGAGATAATTTTATTATTAAGTTGCTACGGAGTCACACTGCTCGATCCATGGCTTCAACCAACAGTCTGATCTTTGGGGCTTACTACCCAAACGAAATATACCATGAACGGGTGCGTCTTAACGGCTTTATTCCACCTGAAGCTTTCCTCTACTTGGACACTAAAGGCCTGATTCAAAATAGGGAAGCCTGCCCTATCATCTTCCATGTCGTACGCCGAACAGTGGAAAGGCGACTTCAATACGAGCCGGACGTCGCTCGCAGCCACGAGGAACTCCTACGGTACGGGTAGTTGAGTTAGTACAGCCAACTCACGTAGGCTAAGGTAGTTTTAAGGCATTTTATGGACAAAAAAAAAAAAAAAAAACAAAAAATAAAACAAAAAAAGGTGCACCACGGCGTATTGGATATATATGTTAAGCATATAATTAACATATACGCCCTGATGCACGCGTCCGTATAGCTATACGGACATAGTTAAGATCGTTTATAGTAGCTAAGTAGACATAAGTTTTAGTGTAAATACTTTTTTAGGTATGTAGTTAGGATAGATAGTTTAATAAGTTAGGTTAAGAATAAAATATACAGAAATCCGAGTTTTTTACAATTTTCTTGGATATAGTCATTTAATATATATATGTAGGTTTAAGTACTTATTAAAATAATAAAATAATACTTGAAGCCGAAAGGCAAAAAACAAAAACCCTAGATAAGCTTAGAATACTCATGAAGAGTCAGTAAGTTAGAATTAAGATCAGTAGATTACTTTGGTAAGCTAGTTTTAAGTATTTTTGTCTAGCATGTAAGAAACTGAATTGAGATAAATAAAAATGCATTATAAACTAAACTAAAAAAAAAGCAAACGAATGTGTTTTCGGAGGTGCGCTAATTTTATAGTTTCGGGTTTTTGAACAAACATTTCCCGCTATTCCGCGTTCAACGCTGGCTGACGAACTGAATGCATATTTAAAATTATCCGTTTTATGGCGACATGTGCAAAAACTATACTTATAAAACAATAATTGGATGATGAAAATGCTAAATTGACTGTCGATAAGGTCACACAATGTATCTAATTGCCACCAGACTTCTGCATATTCGAATCAAATGCAGACGAGCCAATACATAATACAGTGCTCAGTGAACGTGCTATATTAGCAGCCAAAAACAACGACAAAAACAAGCGACATGTGCAGAAACTATACTTATAAACCCAAATTGCAACTTGATGGATCCGCTTAAAGTTTTGCAAAACAATGAAATTGAAAATGAATCATTGAAAAAAATATTGAAAGAAAATGCCAAAGTTTTTGTAATAGAAGGAGAAAAACAGAAACAAATGTAATAAAACATCACATTCGTACTATAAGTGACGTGCCAATTAACGCTAAAATATATAGATATCTCAAAATACATGAATTCCAGGTTAAAAGGCAAATTGATGGACATTTGAACGATGATATGATTAGACATAGTAATTCTTCGTGGTCAAGTCCTTTATGGGTGGTACCAAAGAAATTAGATGCTAGTCAAATTCCCAAATGGAGAAAGGTAACAGATTTTCGACATATTAATGAAGTAACTTTTTTTGATTATAATATTCCGAACATAACGGAAATTTTAGATAAATTAGGTGCTGCTAAATATTTTACATGTTTAGACCTCAAATCGTGCGTGTTGAGTCGCACAATGGGACTCAGGAGTATGCAAAAGGAGATGGATAAAAAGAAAAAAAAACAAGTTACAATTGGGAAGAGATTTATTTTTCGTGCTTACCCTTCGGCGTTCGGAATAGAAGAGAGGCCGAGAGCATGATACATTTATGGAAGAGCTTAAGATAAATTAGTATAGGGAAGTTGGTTCTGGTTGAGTTCAATTAATATGTGGCCACATCTAGTTTTCAACTGAACGGTGCGTGAGGTTAACTTCCCCACCACGTATAAATAAATAGTTCAGAAACGCCGATATGCCTCGGATAATGTAGGACCAACTGTTGACGACCTAGCAAACGTTATAGGGACTATGATTTTCGGTTCTGCAAGTTGAATCTGATTTCCTTAACAGACCACGTGCAGTCTAACAACCTGCGGAGACCCTCGACTGCTACAAAGCAGACATAACAGCCATCCAGGAAATGCGATGGGATGGGACTGGCATAAAAACGATGAGGAACTGCGCTATTTACTATGGCGATTGCTATAGAGAGAGAAGGCAGCGCTTTTTCGGATGCGGATTTGTTGTTCGAGACAGACTTAGGCAAAAAGTCTTGAGCTATGACCCCGTTAGCGAATGCCTCATAACAATCCGCATCAAGGCTGAATTCGGGAACATCAGTCTTATACGCGCTCACGCCCCCACAGAGGAGAGGGATGACAGCATGAAGGATGACTTCTCTGATCTCCTAGAAAGAACATACGATCGATGCCCCGGCTACGACATCAGGATCGTTCTAGGAGATTTCAACGCTCAGCTGGGAAAGGAGGACATTTTTGCTGGAGTCATCGGTAAACACAGCCTGCACGACAACACATCCGAAAAAGGATTCCGGCTTCTGGACTTCGCCTCAAAGCGGAACCTCTCTGTGGCTAGCACACGGTTCCCACACCTGGACATTCACAAAGGAACCTGGCGTTCTCCTGATCAATCCTCCGTCAACCAGATTGATCACGTTGCGACCAACGTCAGACACTACTCCAGTATTCACGATGCCCGAACCTTCCGAGGTGCAAACATCGACTCGGATCATCACCTTGTTGTAGCCAAGGTAAGAACCCGAATATCGAGAGAGCAACGGAGTCTAGATGGACCGAAACGGTTTGACGTCGGAAAGCTACAATCGCAACCGATCGCTGGAAATTTTGCCGACCAAGCCTCCCGGAAATTAGCTCAGAGTTCGACACTGCCTGCACTTATCATAGAAGAAGACTGGAAACGTCGTAAAGAAGCCATCAAAGAAGCTGCCACTGATGTGCTGGGTTTCACGTCACCACCCAGAAGGAACCCATGGTTTGACGACGAGTGCAGCCAAACAAGACGCCTACAAAGAAACGCTGCATCAAACAACGAGGGCTCTTCGTGAGCTCTAGGAACAGAGAAGAAGGGAAGAGCACCGGCTTCTCAGAAGGAAAAAGAAGGAGCATGAGAAGCGCGCGGTCGAGTCGTCGAAATGGAAAGGTGTAATGGTAGGAATGAAGTCCGAAAGTTTTACCGAAACGCAAAACAGTTATCCGGTGGATACAAGTCTCGGACCGAAGCCTGCCGGGAACAAGACGGACAACTCGTGGTAGAGTCGCAGTCTGTGCTGAGAATTTGGAAGGATCATTTCTGCAGACTCATTACGCCGGTGACGGCCCAAATCCCGCTGTTAGGCAGAATGTTCTACTCAATTTGGACGATGATGAACAAGATTACCGTCCTCCCAACTTAGACGAGGTAAGATATCCAGACTGAAGCCGACCAAAGATGCTGGAGAGGATGGACTGTTCGCAGAACTATTTAAAGCAGCTGGAGATGACCTGACCAGCTCATCTGTAAGATATGGTCGGAGGAAAGCATGCCCGATAGTGGATTCTCATTGTCATTTGCCCGGTCCACAAAAAAGGAAACCCCTTTGACTGCGCCAATTATCGAGGGATCAGTCTCCTTCACATCGCATACAAGATCCTCTCTGCCGTATTGTGTGAGCGTCTGAAACCGTTTGTCCATAACCCGATAGGTCCCTATCAGTGTAGTTTCAAGCCAGGCAAGTCCATGATAGACCAGATTTTAATTCTACGGCAGATCCTGCAAAATACTCAAGAAGTGCAAATCGACACTAACCACCTATTCGTCGATTCTAAGGCCGCATATGACAGTGCGCATAGAGGCAAGCTATACAGTACCATGTCTAGTTTTGGAACTCCTACCAAACTCGTCAGATTGTGCAGCATGATAATGGAGAACTCTCGCTGCTGGGTCAGGATCGGTAATGAACTCACTGAGACCTTCAATATCAAAAAATTTGTTAGACAAGGCGACGCACTGTCATGTGACTTCTTCAACAATTGCTAGCTTACGCTGTCACTGTCATATTGACTTGATTGGACGAACATGGCGAGCCGTTAATGACACGTTCGCTGGCATTGAAGCGGAAGCAACTAAAATGGATCTGGCGGTAAATGGGGGCTGGGGGCAAAACGATAACATCGACGTCTCGGACAGAGCATCACACTTGAGGTAGTCATAGACTTCGTCTACCTATGCTCCGCGATAAACAGAGACAACAACATCAGTACCGAAATCAAACTCAGAATCACTCTTGCCAATCGCTGTTTCTTTGGGCGCAGGAGGCAATTGAGTAATAAAGCCCTCTCTCGATGGACTAAGCTCGCTTTATATAGCAGCTTGATCATCCCAGTCCTACTTTATGGTGCAGAAACTTGGACGTTAGCAAAAGCGAATAAGGAAGCTCTTAGTCTTTTCGAGAGAAGAGTTTTGCGTGTGATTGACACCACTGCTACGGCCCGAAAAGTCTTTGAGTCCGAGCCATTGTGACAACGCAACAGAGGACGACCTAGATTAAAGTGGCGCACGCAAGTGGTGAAGGACCTCAGCCACCTTGAACTGCGGAATCAGAGGCAGCTGAAAGATCGTGCTGGCTGGAGAGGCATGTTGGTTGAGGCCCAGGTCCAACCCGGACTGTAGCGCCATAAGAAGAAGAAGAAGAACTCAAATCAGGATTTCATCAAATTCCTCTGAGTGAAGATAGTATTTAGAAAACCGCATTCTCAAAACCATATGGATACTATGAATATACATGAATGCCGTTTGGTTTGAAAAACTTTTTTTCAACGTATTATGAATAATGTTCTCAATGGTTTAATGCGTAAAGAATGTTTTGTATACATAGATGATATAATTGTTCATGGTAGAACATTACAAGTGCATTACGAAAAATTGCGAAATGTGCTCAAAAGGCTTAAGAGTGCTAACTCAAGAATCCAAATGGATAAATCAGAGTTTTTGAAAAACCAATATAAATATTTAGGACTTATTACGCGTGATGGATTACTAAACAAAAAGTAATAGCAATAGATAATCTTCAGAAACCAAGTAATGCAAATTGACTCAAACGATTTTTCGGAATGATAGGATACTATAGGAAGTTTATTAAAAACATTAGTACGATAGCAGCACCTTTATATAAGATTTTAAAGTGGAATAGGTATCGGTGCGGTATTGTCTCAAGAAAATGCTGGCAAAGAACTACCAATACATTTTATTAGTAGAATATTAAACAACGCTGAAATGAAATATAATACAACGGAAAAGGAATGTTTGGCAATTGTATGGGCAATTTATTGATTCAGATACATTTTTGGAAAACAGTTTAAGATTAAAACAGATCATCAACCACTCACTTGGCTTTTTAATGTTAAAGAACCAGGGTCACGATTAATCAGATGGCGGTTAAAATTAGAAGAATATGTTTATCGTATTGAATATAAAATAGGAATTGGTTATATAGTAGCTGAAGAATTGAGTAGAAGTCTTGTATACCCAGTTGGTCAAACGCAATTAAGTGAAGAAGTAAAAAGAAATATAAAAGGTATATTTGGAACAGACATTGATGACAAAAAAGTGTATTAAGAAAAATGATCAAATTTATAATGATAAATGTAATAAAAGTAAAGAAAATAACATACAAGCTACAGAAAAAACACACAAGAATCAGAAAATGTTAAAAATGCAGAACAACAGAAAATTATTAAAGAACAGCATGAATGTCTTATCGAAGGACATCGAGGACAGAAAGCAATGATTGCGAAAATTAAGGAAAAATTCTAGAATCTTAATACAGACGTTATTAGACATAAAGTTGTCAAATATGTCAATTGCTACAGAGCTCTTATCTAGCAATACTATACATCATTTGAAAGGTGTTGACATAACTTACAATGACGCTATGCATGATTAGTTTGGATATTGCGTTAAACAATTATAGACGAATACCGATCGAATCATGGAAACCATCGAGTTAGACCGGCATGTTGCATCTCGTAATATCGCCCAGGAGATGGGAGTTAGTCACCAAACCATTTAAAACGATCTGAAGAAGGCTGGATACAAAAAATGGCAGACCACACACTTCGTTGATGACTCGTCAGAAGCTACAGGAGCTCGGATGGGAGGTTTTATCGCATCCACCATAAAGCCCGGACATAGCGAGAAGTGATTACCACCTAATCCTGTCCATGGCGAACGCCCTTGGTGGTGTGAAATTGAAATCAAAAGAGGCTTGTGAAAAGTGGCTGTCCGAGTTCTTCACAAATAAGAGGGGCGCTTCTACGAGGGGGTATTATGTAGTTACCGTCTCGAGGGAAACAGATTATCGAACAGAACGGCGCATATTTGAACTAAATCCGATCACTGTAACACATTTTATGAATAAATATGCATTGAATAAAAAGCAAAAAAGCGAAAGGGAGATATTTGACAGCCTTATATATAAAAAAATGTTCTATATGTCAAAAACAGAAAATCAATCGTCACCCAAGTAGAAATCCAAAGAAGTTACATCTGCTGATTATATCCTACAAAATAAATATATATATATATATAAATGTATGTATTTATATATATATATATTCATAGGGGTACCTGGCGATCACCTGATCAATCAACCGTCAACCAGATTGATCACGTTGCGATCGACGTCAGACACTCCTCCAATATTCTCGATGTCCGAACCTTCCGAGGTGCAAACATCGACTCGGATCATCACCTTGTTGTAGCCAAGGTAAGAACCCGGATATCGAGAGAGCAACGGAGTCGAGACAAGCCAAGACGGTTTAATGTCGGAAAGCTACAATCGCAACCGATCGCTAGAGCCTTTGCCGATCGATTCTCCGTGAAACTATCTCAAAGTTCGACGCTGCCTGCACAAGCAATAGAAGACAAAGGGAAACGTTCTCAAGAAGCCATCAAAGAGGCCGCCACTGATGTGCTGGGTTTTACGCTACCAAATAAGAGGAACCCATGGTTTGACGACGAGTGTAGGCAGGCGCATGCAGCCAACCAAGAAGCGTACAAGGCAAAGCTGCATCGAACGACGAGAGCTGTTTATGAGCTCTACAAACAGAGAAGAAGGGAAGAGAACCGGCTTCTCAGAAGAAAAAAGAAAGAGCACGAGAAGCGCGCGGTCGAGGAAATGGAGAGGTGCTATGGCAGGAATGACGTCCGAAATTTTTACCACAAGATAAAACAGTTATCCTCGGACAGAAGCCTGCCGGGATCAAAATGGACAACTAGTGGTAGAGTCGCAGTCGGTGCTGAGAATCTGGAAGGATCTTTTCTGCAGACTCCTAAACGGCGATGACGACGCAAATTCCGCTGTTAGGCAGAATGTCCCACTCAATTTGGACGACGATGGACAAGAATTCCGTCCCCCCGACTTCGACGAGGTCAAGATAGCAATATCGAGACTAAAATCGAACAAAGCTGCTGGCGCGGACGGACTATCAGCAGAGCTGTTCAAAGCGGCTGGGGATGAGCTGGTTGGGTGCATGCACCAGCTCATCTGTGAGATATGGTCGGAGGAAAGCATACCCGACGAGTGGAATCTCAGCATCGTTTGTCCGGTCCACAAGCGAGGAGACCCCTTCGACTGCGCCAACTACCGAGGGATCAGTCTTCTTAACATCGCATATAAGATTTTCTCTGCCGTACTGTGTGAGCGCCTGAAACCGTTCGTCAACAACCTGATAGGTCCTTATCAGTGTGGTTTCAGGCCAGGGAAGTCCACAATCGACCAGATCTTCACACTGCGGCAGATCCTGGAGAAGTCCCAAGAAGTACAAATCGACATCCACCATCTATTTGTCGATTTCAAGGCCGCGAATGACAGCGTGCATAGAGACGAGCTATACAGTGCCATGTCTAGTTTTGGCATCCCTACCAAACTCGTCAGATTGTGTAGGATGACGATGGAGAACTCTCGCTGCTCCGTCAAGGTCGGTAGCGAACTCACCGAGACCTTCGATGTCAAAAAAGGATTTAGACAAGGCGACGCGCTGTCATGCGACTTCTTTAACATCATCCTTGAGGGGATCGTGCGGAACTCACACATCAACACCAGAGGCACGATCTTCCACAAGTCCGTTCAATTGCTAGCTTATGCGGATGACATTGACGTGATCGGCCGAACTCAGCGAGCCGTCAATGAGGCGTTTGCTGGCATTGAAGCGGAAGCGGCTAAAATGGGTATAGTGGTAAACGAGGGCAAAACGAAGTACATGCTGTCATCAAGGAAGGACACACAACATCGACGTCTCGGACGGAGCGTCACACTAGGCAGCAGAAACTTCGAGATAGTTAAGGACTTCGTCTACCTCGGCTCCGCGGTAAACAGGGACAACAACATCAGTACCGAAATCAAACGCAGAATCACTCTTGCCAATCGCTGTTTTCTTGCGTGCGATTTTTGGTCCTGTTTGCGTTGATGGCATCTGGAGGAGAAGATTTAATGACGAACTCTATACGCTGTACAGCGACATGCGCCTGGTTAAGCGTCTACGGATACAACGCTTAAGATGGCTAGGCCATGTAGAGCGTATGGACACCACTGCTCCGGCCCGAAAAGTCTTTGAATCCGAGCCATTGGGACAACGCAACAGAGGACGGCCTAGACTGAAGTGGCGCACGCAAGTGGAGAAGGACCTCAACCAACTTGGAGTGCGCAACTGGAGACAGCTGGCGAAAGATCGTGCTGGCTGGAGGGGCATGTTGGTTGAGGCCCAGGTCCACCCCGGACTGTAGCGCCACAAGAAGAAGAAGAATGATAGATACAATTTCAAAACTGCGAGTGCAAGTACAAGTGCAAGTGTAAGTGTCGAAAATATTGAACTATTGTTATTATATTCAAGGTGTCAAAATGCAATTTTTTTCTTGCGAAAGACAGGAGCTTTTTGAAATATTTGTGAATTGTAAATTTAGGACTTTTGAGAAAAGAATTGAAGATGTTGAGACATTTTTAATAATAAACACAAACTGCTCTGAAAACCATGTATCAGAGCTAAGGAAAGAGTTAACCGGTTTCAAAAGTGAACTCAAATCTAAATGAAACAAAAGCCACCGCACAGTTTCGGTGTTTGAAAAAAACGAATCAATTTGGCTTCAAGAAAAAATAAACTTCGCAATGTTTGCACAACCCTCTGGACGTCCTCAGGTAAGTTTTGATCAATTGAGTAATCGGAGAAAACGTGAAAGATTAGCCGATCTTAGGGACACATTCGCTGAAGAACTTCTTTAAAAACGCAATCAAATCAAGCGAAATAACAGGACAACAACATCAGTACCGAAATCAAGCGCAGAATCACTCTTGCCAATCGCTGTTTCTTTGGGCTCAAGAGGCAATTGAGTAATAAAGCCCTCTCCCGAACGACCAAAGTGACTTTGTACAACACCTTGATCATCCCAGTCCTGCTTTACGGCGCAGAAACCTGGACACTACTAAAAGCGGATGAGGAAGCCATTGGTCTCTTCGAGAGAAAAGTTCTACGTGCGATTTTTGGTCCTGTTTGCGTTGATGGCATCTGGAGAAGAAGATTCAACCACGAACTGTATGGGCTGTACGGCGGCATGAGCCTAGTCAAGCGTCTACGGATACAACGCTTAAGGTGGTTAGGCCATGTAGAGCGCATGGACAGCACTGCTCCGGCCCGAAGAGTTTTCGAATCCGAACCACAGGGACAACGCAACAGAGGACGTCCTAGACTGAAACGGCGCACACAAGTGGAAAAGGACCTCAACCAACTTGGAGTGCGCAATTGAAGACAGCTGGCAAGAGATCGTGCAAATTCCTGGATGTTCTGAGATATTTATGAACTAAATGAAAATAAATATTTGTACACTTTAAATCAATAAACTAAATTTTCATGTAAATGTAAAGATAAGAAATAAGAACAAAATGGTAAATGGACTAGTAATTCTGTATCTAGATGAAAATTGTATTTTTGAAACAATTTAAAATAGAGTTGAAAAAACAAATATGTTATACGATATTGAAAATAATGATGTTTATAGATTTACTGAAAATGATTGTTGTTTAAATAAAAAAATTGATGACTTAAGTTCAGAACCTTTAAATTTTCCTAAATTGAATTTGAAAAGTTTGACAAATTTGAAAGATTTAACTATAGAAATAAAGAATCGAGAGAATTTTGTATGTCGAAAGTTAAAGGAAATTCCACCCCGTATACAAGGTAGCATTATGGGTACTGGATGAATGTTTTTAATAACTGTATTAATATATTATATATTTCAATGTTGTTCAAAAGGTAGTATTACAATATTTTCGAAATGTTTCAATAAGAAAAATCCTGTAAGAGAAAGAGAAAGAATTGTACATTATTATAATGACAAATCAAATAATATAAACAAACGTACATCAAGAATTTTGAAACTTGATTATTTTGAATTAATATAATAAGTATAACAAATTTAAATGTATTTTATTATTGTGTATTTAAACAATAAGAAAAAAAAATATTACTATTTAATTTTTAGTGGAGAGATGTTATGCATATACATACATAGCATATAGCACTGACGGTCGTTTCCGTTGGGACACTTCAGGTCGTTTACAGAAGTGTATAAGGTAAGCATCCGCATCGTTGGTTTGTATATCGGATTGAATGTCACACGGGAAGAGCTGATCATGCTATTGTGTCTGTAAGATGTGAGCACGTCTTCAAATACATCGAAGAAATAACGTCAGTTCTATACAAGTACTCAAACCCTTCGGTTGTTTTATTCCTGTATAACAAATGCTAATAATAATAATAATAATAATTGTTGGCGCGTCAGTCCACATGGGGACCAGGGCCTAGCTTGCTCATCAACTACTCGTGTTGTGCGCGCTACTGTTCTCTCACGAGTAGAAGGGACCTACAGTTTTTTGCCGACTCCGAACGGCAAAGTTTAAGAAGCTTTCTTAGATAGTTACTACTCTTTGAGTGTTGTCAGCAGCTCGAAAGAGGTGGTGCCGTGAAAAATTCGAGGTGTTCAGCCGGGAATCGAACCTGGACCCTTCGGCGTGTAAGCGTCGTACTGTACCCACTACGCCACGGAGGCCACTAACACTAACAAATTCTACCAAAAGAAAAATATTATTGTACCTTACTTTGAGTGTTAAGATGTGACTTAGAATGTCTATATCATGTACCCTTCAACTTGAAAAGCCTTCATAATTACACTATTACCTCATGGTCTTGACATCCCTTTAGGATAAATCTGGAATGTAATCTTTAAGCTCTCCACATAGCCAAGCAACTATCAATGTTAAATAATTTTGCACAGATCTACTTGGAACAATAAATCCGCGCCCGAATAAACGCTGCCAAATCTCCCCCAGCAATTAATGTAGTAGATACCGCAGTTTCTTTATTATTTTTTTTGCCTGACCGATCACATCGCACTTCTTGGTAACAATGACTGCTTTGTGTCAACCTAGTGCAAGTCCTTCGACTGCACGTTTACCTCACGCAGAGCCTACAGACTCTTAGACCAATCCCATTATTTAACTATCTGAGGGATTCGCTGATTCACCACATAACGGGTATTGTAGATAGTGTTAGCAGCTCGCCTTGTTGAACGCGATCAACAACGAATCCTGGAATGCATTGGCCCATGCCCCCCACCAATATAATTTGATCAGCTTTATATTATACTCTTGTCTTTCTTTTTTAAATGTATCTTGCCTCTCCGCAATTATAATAATACAGGTAGGTAAACGTACCCACTCCCAAAACACGGTTTTGATTGGGTATCTGTAAATTCATATAACGTACTCAGCAACTATTTACTTTACGAATCAAAGATATTGTTACTCGACTATTGTATTAACTAACGTCTCCGTGATACCTGATAAACGTATGTTATTCTTTTTTTTTACATTTTAGTAAATATTAACTAGGCCTCTCAGATGTTTAGAACAATAGTAAAGAACATAAATATATATAAAGAATGTGTGTGATGGCAAAGAATAGCTTAGATCAATTTTATAAGACTAAGTTATAAAGAAATTAAATTCCGCAACAACATCTAGTCTTAAAAAATGCTTTCACAATTATGCTTCACTTAGCATTTTATTTCTGCCTTTTGAAACGATTTGCCAAGTAAATCCGCGCTTGGCAAGAGGCAGTGATAAACCAGATCCCATGCTTTGATACATTCAAACTCTTTGCACTTCTCGCATTCATGCACCAGCGGAACTCAGAGTGTTATGCAAACATCTGCATGCCCTACCATCAGGATTCCATTATCCTGCCATGGTTTCTGTGCATAACAACAACATTTGACCCATTCGCTCTCCATAACGTGAAATGTGCAAACATATCTGTGATCCTGCATACGTGCAGGCAAATACATCCACCGCTTCCACCTGCATATGTAGCCATGACCATTGAATCCTTTAAATGAATACACACTTGTCGAGACGGCGCGGTGTGAGAATCAACAGAATCCACGATTTTGCTTCGGTAGTAGGTCATGTCGAAAGTCCGGAACTTTTCCAATTTTCAACCGACGCATGATACTGGCTTCTCTAACTTAATGCTAGTGCCGCTATTCAGAGTAAGGTGAGCCCTGAACTACGATATTTGTGAACTTTATTGCCCGTATTCGCCTGATGTAGTGGTCGACGTGTAACGCACGAGATTGCGTTAAGTCAAATGGCTTTCAGGAAAGTCGTCGCAATTTGATTAGAATTCAAATGGAAGCCATAAAAACTCAGTCATCGCCGAGCGAACAAAATGATGGCTCCTATGTAGCACTTAATGGTTGTGCACCTTGAACAGGATTTTCTGTCCTCCTGTATGGTAATAATTACCATCCTTGGATATGATAAAATGTTATGGACCGTAAACCATTTTGAATGCAAGCGAAAAGGGTTTGTGTTGGCAGCGGTCACGGCAGAGCCGCTTTGGCTGCTGGTGTTAGAAACGATTATCATTCTAATAAGGCAGGACTTTGTGAGCAGAATTTTAACATTTGAGTATATCGGCCTTTGAAAGTGCAAATTCGAGTTTATCTTTGACGTTGCACAAGTCCAGGTCCAGGTATATGGGTAGACGTTGATAATTCTCCAATGGAGAATTTCTTTACGTTAAGAGCTGATATGCTGTGATGTGATGCTGATAGGCAAAGTTGTTGATCGTTCGCAACTTGGAGGAATGTTATGACCCTATAATGTTGTTGTTGGTGTGAAATTGTTTACTTTCAATCAAATACTTTATAAACATTTATGATATTAATTCTCATTTGTGTAACCTATGGCTACCAGGTTGACAATAAAAATAAGAAAACTTCAAAACTTTACCCATCAATCTTTGAATAAAATATAAGGTTGTCAAATATCGCCCTTCCGCTTCTTTGCTCTTCATTAAATGCTTCATAAAAAGTGTTACAGTGATCGAATTTAGTTGAAATATGCGCCGTTTTGTCCGATAATCTGTTTCCATTTAGACGGTAACTTTATAATATCCCCCTCGTAGAAGGGGGATATTCTTATTTGATTCTCTCTCTCTTAAGTTCAACCTCACATCACCAAGGACGTTCGCTATGGACAAGAACAGGGGGTAATCACTTGGCGCTATGTTCGGGCTATATGGTGGATGCGATAAAACCTCCCATCCGAGCTCCCGTAGCTTCTGACGAGTCATCAACGAAGTGTGTGGTCTGGCGTTGTCCTGGTGGAACACTACACCCTTCCTGTTGGCGGATTCTGGACGCTTCTGTCGATCGGTCAAGCTTCAAGCGGTCCAGTTGTTCCCAGTAGATAGTAGAATTAAGCGTCTGGCCATATGGGATCAGCTCATTGTGGATGATTCCCTTCCGATCCCATCAAACACAGCAAAACCTTCCTGGCCGTCAATACCGGCTTGGCCACTGTTTGGGACGATTCACCGGACTTCAACCACGACCATTTTCGCTTTATATTGTGGTATGCGGTCCAGTTTTCGTCCCCAGTCATCACTCGCTTCAAAAATGGGTCGAGTTCGTTCCGTTTCAGCGGCATATCGCAGGCGTTGATTCAGTCCAGAAGGTTCTTTTACGTCAAATCATGTAGTTCCCAAACATCAAGCTTTTTTTTGTATCCAGCCTTCTGCAGATGGTTTAAAATGGTTTGGTGACTAACTCCTAACTTCTGGGCGATGTCACGAGATGCTACTTGCCGGCCTTACTCGATGATTTCCATTATTCGATCGGTAATCGTCGTCACAGGTCTTTCTCCGGCTGGCGTATCCATGGTGTCGTTTTCACCGGCTCTAAATCGTTTAAACCATTCCGCCGTTCCATCTCACGGAACGTTTTTCTAGCGGATTTGCTTTTAATTAACGAAAACTTTAAAATAGCGCGAATTTCGGCGTTAGTGAATTCCATGTTTACACGTTTATAACTGTTGAACGCAATATTCAAACTAATCATGCATAGCGTTGTTTTGTAAGTTATATCAAGACCTTTTAAATGATGTTTAGTATTGCCAGATACGAGCTCTGTAGTGCTTTGTACATAGCCGGAAAATTCAAAACGCAAAAAGGCGGAAGGGAGATATTAAATTATTACAAATCTTGTTTCAAAATTATTTTCCAGTACATCATTCCAAACTTTCTGTCCGTTAAGAATGTTCATTGCTTTTTCTTCTTCAAAATAGCTTTCGCGAATACCAAAATACTTATTTTCTTCAATACTGGACATACTACAAAATAAGTGAAGCACATCTTCCCTCGATTTCATGTTGCAGAGTTCACACAGTATTGGCAGATCCTCTCATTCTAAAGATCGTACTGAGTTTTTTTACAGAAAAACAGTTCAGGAAGTAAGTATTTTCGTTAGGATTATAATTCTATTATAATTATAATTATTATATTATGTAGGATTATAGTCCTACAGTCTGATGTCATTTCTTTTCACGCCTTGCAAATACGTTTTTTTCATATAATGTTTCCCAATATTTTTTTTCGGAATCCTTGAATCTTCCATCTCCAGTACTTTTATAATATAGGCAAAGATCAATCGAAAAGTAAAACAGAACAAGGGTGAGGTACCAGTTTCCAGGTGCAACATATAGTCTGGCGTGTTCGTTGGTAATCGAAACATCCTCTTCTCAGCGAAGAAACTTCTCAGCGATATCATATGATTTGTAACCCAATTCCTGAGCTCAGTAAGGAAAGATTGATTCAGCTATTGAGCGGAAAATCGATTGTTTTGAGCTGTCTTAGATGAAATTATTTATAAAACAATAATGCCATGTTGATCATATAGCTCGCTTAGCATCAACCAGTTTTTCGTCAAGGTGAATGTTTATATTTAAATTTGCTGATACAACTATACGCAGCTATTTGTACTCCCGAGCGATCTCCTATTCTTCACTTTTAAATTTCCATTTTTCAGCACGAGAGTACTGCTAGATCCAACCTTGTACAACTTCATTTATGTACAATATGAAACTGCACTGAGTATACATCCCTTTTCCACACCCATTGAGATCTCAAACTTTTCGGATCTTGTATCACCCATCCCAGACAAGTGCTACATTATTTTCATACAGTGTGCACAGAATATGTATTATTTTCATGGATATACCACTTTCGGTGGTTCGCAAAGTCTCGTGTTAGATGCCGCTCGAAAATCGTCAAAAAAGGCATACAATTTTTTGTGATTCTCTTTATACGTGTTAACGATGTTGGTAAGTGTAAATATTTATTCTATCTTGAAGAAACTGTACTCTCCCAAAGTTTCCATTTAAATAGGAACAAGCGTCTTTTTTTTAATTCAAACGTACACGATTCATTTGAAATTACTCAAGAAAGATCATCATCATCGCCACCTATGCATATAGTGTTGTAGATAAAGGAACAGTAAGTATCGAACATTGTTACTGTCAATACCTTCGCAAACCTTGTTTGGCTCTTTCAGTTTTGCCGGTCGGCAAGTATAAGAAGAAACTAAAAAGTTCTTATCTAAGATATTCCATAGTTCTCAAACTGTTTGTCCAGTTATACTTCCTCGCCTGTTTGTGGTGCGATTCCCTCCACAAAATTTACTTTGTAAGAGTTTCTTCAAGGCCGTAGGACATTGCACCTAAGCATGGTCGTTTAAATTCCTCACTAGGAGTGTAATCCATTATTTTCTTTCCGCTTTTACTTTCCCCTAACCTATTTGAGAAAGTGGGGAGTATAATTTTACGAGACTGCAGTGGTGTGGAATTTCTGCGAGCAAACTAAACGGCGTCCACTGTGGACGACGAAGACAGGTTCTTTTCTTCTCATCTACATCGACATGTTCCTTGTTTTGTTCCAGGCGATACTGATGAAGAGGTCGTCTACGATGTCCATGATGATGCGGGTAAGGAATACCTTTGGTCTATGGACGGGATGCCACCTTCTCTAGTTATTTTATTGTTCTTTCAGTTTTCGCCTTGTCACTGAATTGTATTCTGCCTCTGAGGGGTTGAAATTGCGGCAAGAAAAAAAATTAGAATTGACCAAAGAAAATTCCACTTAAGATAAAACAGAGGCGTCATATAGAGAAGATTATTAAAATGATTTCAACAATATTAGTACTGCTCGTAATCTGTAAGTATTCTGTTTCTTAGGGTTTATTCAAAATTTAGGAGGTGCTTAAGTTATAACAGGAATGTGAAGAGCAAACATTTTTAAACTTAAGAATAAGTATAACATTTATTTAAAAATTCAAAAATTTTCAAGACATTCTTATGGTAGTTTTTGGAACTTATTAGTAAGATTGTTAAAAGACGCTTTTAGCCATATATCATAAATTGAGCAGGGATTTACTTGGCTTTAACTTATTCAAAGGACGGGAATGTTTTAACAAGGGATTTAACAAACACCATGCTGTATTGTTATAAAAACAAGTCAAAAAAATAATTTACAAACATTTTCATTTACATAAGTACAAAAAAGATCGTAAATCACGAATTAATACATGTGTATATACACGTGGCGCCATAGTGGTTAGAGTGCGACACTCACAGCCAATATTTGCATTACTAGTAAGTATCCCAATGGATTATTTTGAAATTTTTCCATCAAAAAATAGGACCAAATTAGAACCCAAATATTTCTGCTCTAATGTAGAGGGGCTGCTTTATATAATATTCTATAAACATGGATGATTCATGTAGACTTTATTAATATGCAGCCCCTGTGATCTTAGACGAAAAGTTAGATTCTGCATTTACCCTAGAAGAAATCAAAGAAGTAATAAGCAACTCAAAAACAAGTAAAGCACCTGGTATTGATCGCATCCCGTTTGAGTTCTATAAAAATTGCACTTATGAATTAATGAATTTTCTCACAATTGAATTTAACCGAATATTGGACTCTGCTAATTAACCCCGATATATTCAGAAAAGCAATAATTTTTCCTCTACACAAAAAAGGTGATTACAGGGACCCGAAGAACTACAGAGGAATCACATTTTTAAACACTTCTGCCAAGCTGTTTGCCTCATTAATTTACAAAAGATTGCATGATTGGGTTCAAGAACATAACATCCTTAAAGAATTTCAAGCTGGATTTAGAAAAAGTTATTCTACAATCGACCAGATATTCTGCTTAACAAACATTGCCGAAGCATATAAGAGAAAGAAAAAAAATTTGTACGCCTTTTTCGTAGATTTTCAAGCAGCGTTTGATTCAATACCACGTGAAGCACTCTTTTTCAAGCTTTCGAAAATCGGCGTATCAAGCAAAGTTATAAGAATTCTGAGAGCCTTGTATGAGAACAATACTGCACATGTTTGGGATGGAGACTAAATTTCCGACGAGTTTGAAACTTCAATGGGTGTTAAACAAGGCTGTACTCTAAGTGCACTACTTGTTATACTATACATTAATGATATAACAGATGATGTCAAAGGTGGAATAAGATTCAACGATGTATCCATTCCCGCGCTGATGTATGCTGATGATATCGTCTTTCTGTGTGACACTATCCAAGGTATGCAATTAATGATAGACAGGATTAGCGATTTCTGTAAAAATTGGAATCTGACTATAAACCTTGATAAATCGAAAATTATGATATTCAGAAACGCATGGGGACGCGTCTCATCTTTGGGAAAGTGGTAGTTGGACGGGGAAGGGATTGAGGTAGTATCCAGATACAAATACCTTCTTCTTCTTCTTCGGATGGCGCTACAGTCCGGGGTGGACCTGGGCCTCAACCAACATGCCTCTCCAGCTAGCACGATCTCTTGCCAGCTGTCTCCAATTGCGCACTCCAAGATGGTTGAGGTCCTTTTCCACTTGTGTGCGCCATCTCAGTCTAGGACGTCCTCTGTTGCGTTGTCCCTGTGGTTCGGATTCGAAAACTCTTCGGGCCGGAGCAGTGCTGTCCATGCGCTCTACATGGCCTAGCCACCTTAAGCGTTGTATCCGTAGACGCTTGACTAGGCTCATGCCGCCGTACAGCCCATACAGTTCGTGGTTGAATCTTCTCCTCCAGATGCCATCAACGCAAACAGGACCAAAAAAATTCCTTCGCTACTTTTTGAAGAAGATCTTTCGGTTACCAAAAAATACCCCCAACTATATGCTACATATTGAAACGGGAACTCCTCCGTTGCTCTTGTATATCATCCAAATGCACTTCAACTATATTTTAAAAATACTACAGATAAGCGAATGCAGATTACCAAACGTAGTTTTAAGAAGTATAATTAGAACAAACGGATACATTTGCGAGGAATGGAAAAAAACAGCTTCTGAATGCGGTCTAAATCTGTCTATTGAGGCGCACGAGCCTCCTCATCTTTTAAGAAAAAAATTTAACTCAGTTTTGGAGAATTTTGGTAGACACACATATGACAAATATGTCGAAGAAGCTGAATCTTCACCGTTTAGGAACTACTACAGCAAACTAAACCATTTTTTAAATGAAAAAGCATACTTCCTTGACAGTGACTCAATCGAAAAAATAAACACAATTTTTAAACTGAGAGGAGAACTCGTTCAGTTAAACTTTATCCCCCACAGACTAGATTTACCAATTCTTTGTAACCTTTGTAACATGAGGAAGACAGAAAACATCTTACATTTTATTGGTGTTTGTCCGATTCTAAAAGAATTTCGACTAGCAATTTTCGAAAAACTTGTTTTAGACGAATATAAAGTAACGTGCATCTTAAATGATCATAGATGGAGATATTTAATGTAAAACGTATGTATGTATTTTGTCAACCTGGTAGACGGTCATAGGCCAAACCATAAATGACTTAGGTTAAACTTTACATTGTAAAACATTTATTGAAAATAAAAGTCAAACTAACTAACTAACTAACTGTAGACTTTATGTGGAAATGGGGTAAACCCAGTGTGGTCCTGGGGGCTTAATGACTCAATTGTCCGTATACAAATCGTTGTTGTTCAGCGAATGACGCACAAGTTTGAATTCTGATCTGCTACAAAAGGGGAAAAACTTCATGGATAATTATTCCCTGGGGGACAGGCTCCTGCAGTAGATCGACTCACGTTAATGTACAGCATTGAAGTTTAGAGGACACCCCTTACCAAAGCTTATACCCCAAGCTGCTTCCTTTTCTTCTGAAAACCAACATCTCAATTCGAAAGGCTTTCTGTATCATAACATGAGACAGCCCCACTCCATTAAACTGCAAGCTGCAAATAGCCAGGAGAGTAAGAATCCGTATTTTGAGTCATTCTTATTAAGTTCTTAAAGAAAGAAGAGAGAAAAAGCAAAGAAATTTTTTCGAAAACGTGCAGGGCTCCGTTTTGTCTAAAACGTCTAATTTTTTACAAATGATGTCCTGTCTGTCACAAACCAATTTATTCCTTCGCTGATAACAGTACCCTCAGGCTTTCATTTCGTATTCGTTCCTTGGCTCTGGACTCTCTTCTTGGGCCATAGACTTGAAACTGCAGCGAGTGTTAAGGCCATTAAATTCCGATCTTGACAGCATAATTGATTGAGGTAAAAAGAATAAGGTGGAATTTAATGCTTCCAAAACTCAGTGCCGTCTATTGTCACTCAAGCGATCCCAAAATAGCCAGCCATTCACCATGAGTGGCTCTTGTGTTCTTGAAACGGAACGACTTTTCATCCTCGATATGTGTATCGACTCAACACTATGTTGGAACGATCACAGTTTCGAGATCGCCAAGTATGCAGCGAATTGTTTAGATTTCTTAAAGCGATGTAAGAAATATTTAACTCCCTATGATCTGGCTATAAATAAGGCAAACATACGCACAAAGCTTAAATTGACGGTCTTTTCTGGTTTGGTGCTCCTAAGACCTCCCCTCTACATAGAATCCAAATGCGAGCGATAAAACTTATTCGTAGTAATAATGCTGCGAAGTCAATCAACTCGCTAGAACATCGATGAAATGTTACGTCTATATCACTATTTTATTGCTATTTCAACAAAAAAAATGTTCTAATGGGTTAGCCAGCTGCAATCCTCCCCTTCAAGAATTCACCCGCAACACCCGCCTCGTTAGGAATGCCCACCTGTTCACTCTTAAGCTCACGTTCGGACGTACATTTAAATGTAGACACTCGTTCTTCAGCCGCACCACACTGTAGCAACAGATCCACTGGTGATTTGATGGCATATCTCACCGGAAAATGGAACCTATCTTTGCACAATATAGGAAAAAGCAAGATCGTTGCGCTTCATATTTCAAAAGCATTTGATAGAGTCTAGCATCAGGCTCTCCTTCCGAAAATGTGTTCTTTTGGCGTCGATGAATTTATTCTCCAATGGATTAGAAATTACCTTTCGAACGGTTCGTAACAAGTTGTATTGGATGGGTTCAAGTCTGATATTCACCATGTTAACGCTGGTGTTCTCCAGGGCTCCGTTTTGTTTCCAACACTCTTCCCCATTTCTATAAGTGATCTCCTGTCTGTCAATTCTAATCCAATTCACTCCTTCGCGGATGACAATACCCTCAGCTTTTCATATTCCTTCCTCGGCTCTCGACTCTTCTCTTCGGCCATAGACTTGGAACGGCAGCGTATGCTAAGCTCATTAAATTTCGATCTTGACAGCATAATTGATGAAAAGAAAAGAGTGGAATTCAATGTTTCCAAAACTCAATGCTGTCTACTGTCACTCAAGCGATCCCAATATAACTAGCAATTATCTATGAATGGCTCTTGCCTTGTTGAAACCGAACGACTTTCCATCCTCGGTAACTGCATTTACTAAACATTAATTTGGAATGATCATATATTCGAGATCACCAAAAATGCAGTGAAATGTCTAGGTTTCTTAAAGCGATGCAAGAATTATTTCACCCCTTCTGACCTGCAACAATATATAAAAAGTACATCCGCCCCAAAGCTTGAGTTTAACGCGCTTATCTATCCAACATTCGGACGTACATTTAGGTTTAGACACTCGTTCTTCAGCCGCACCACAGGAAAATCGAATGCTCTCTCCAGCCTTACTTTTCCCCCTCAATATGTACAATCCACAGGCATTTAAAATCAATGTTCATTGGTACGTAGTTGTGTAAAATAATAAGCTTGAGAAGCTATTTTTTTAGACACTAATTTCTTTTGAGTGTTGTCAGCAGCTCGAAAGAGGTGGTGCCGTAAAAAATTCGAGGTGTTCAACCATGAATAGAACCTGGACCTTCAACCTGCAAAGATTATTTATGAAGTATATATATTTCCTCAGGTTAGATTCGTTTTAGTGTTATATGGTTATTAAGGCGATTTAGTTTTTTGAATTTAAAACTAAAGAGGACTCCTGAGTCTCTTCTTAGAGGCACCACAGTGCAATGCAAAACTAATAAAACTGCAAAAACCACGAGCAAGAAAACTTTATATTCTTTTGGAGAAATATTTCACTTTGTTCAGCTGGTCTCTTCATCGCCGGCTCCCCTTCATTGTTTGCACTTTCATAAGACCTGCCTTTGCAAGCGAATCATTGAAGATGTTACCATCTCGTACCTTGGATTCGTTTCCTCCCGTTTCTTCAACTCATTACCAAAGTGAAGAAGCGCCTTGGTCCTGGACAAGGCTCTCATCGGTATGAATAACCATGGCAACAGTAAACAGAAACAAAGCAACAGCAGCAGTATCCGAAGCGTTAACACCGACGCTGCCCACTGAATTTGTAATTGGGACGATGTTGGATAATTAAATAGTCTTGGTATATTTTCACATTGCTAGTTTTGTGTACCACGCTTATCCACCCTCCTCTTGAGTACTGTTCAATGTAATTTCCTAGGCACTCCTTTTTTATTATCTGGTATGGGAATTGGGAGCTCTAATAACCGCCAGGATAATTATGTCAGGCAATTAAATGTGGAAGCTCGAGGGCTTAGGGTCTTTATACGGTTAGCGACGGCAGAGAAATAACATAAGATATAGGTCACGCATAGCATACGAATGAGGTTCAGCCATTTGGTCCAAAAGCAAATACCACTCTGACAACTTTCACAGTTAAATCGAGCAAATATCAATCTACATCTCTCGAAGGGCCTCTCCGACATATATGAATGACGGAAATCGCCGACCTGATTCCATCACAAAGCAAACACTGCTAGGTGAAATTAAAATCTATAATTACCTCCGGTCACCCTTCTACTTTTTTGAAGTACTTAAAATGAGTGCAAATAGTTAAATGTCCCAAAAGAACGGTGGAAGTCCTGCAAAATATCTGAAGTACAATAGAACATAGCTTAAACCAAACGCTTGCGAAAGGACTATACCAATTATATTGACACAAACTCTGCAATAGTAGCTATGACGTTCAAACTAACCGAGGATATGGTATAGTTAAAACCAATTCATGTCCTAAAGCAAAAAATAACATACGTCGGAAGTCACACAACTGGAAAATGTATCAGAACTCCCAGTGTTAGAAAGAAGGAAGAAGTAGCATTCATTGGCATCATCGAGCATTCCAGACCACGATTTTGAAATTAAATAACAAATCAAATATCAATTTAACGGATTTTCTCTACAGTTGTTTCTTTTTGCTCACTCTCCGTAGATGACAGTGAAACCAAAAAATGTGGAATATTCCTTACCTGTGGATCCATAGTCAATCGACTATGAGGGAGGGTAAAGATATCGCAGGTGACAGGATTAGGTGTAGTATTAAGATAGATAATTATTACAATTTTCTCAAATGTTAGCTGAAAGAATTAACATTTAGTTTTATTAAAAAGATAAAAACTGGTGCAGGAGAAAAGGAACAATAAAATATGACAAAAAAACTTGTTTTATTTTAATTACTAATAATTATAATCTGGAACAAAGAATTAACACCTCGGAGGAGGTTCGGTAGAATGTAAGACCTGTACTGATTTATTTTTGAACGCCACATTAGGTAAATACATACAATGCAACAGTATAATTAGTGACTATTCGTGTATTTAGTGGAATGGATTTTTTTAATTCCGCTACTTGCGGCCTCTGGATTAAGTGATGCAGTTTTGGAAATTTCAGTGAGAACAAAAATAGTGTGTGTGTGCGTGTTGGAGGGCTTAGTTTTGCCAGTATTTAAGATCAAAAACATAAAAAATAGGTCGGTTCTAAGAAAATTAGATTTCTGCTTATTACTTTTATGTTTCTATTGCATACATTTCGGCGTAGAAATGGTATGAACGTGGCTTATGTTTTTTTAAAATTATTTGTGTATTCGCATAACCTTGATAATAAACATACCGAACTGCACATCTATGCCACAACCTTTATAAGATATTTCATTTTCCTATTTATATTTCAAGGTAATTAGGGATTGTACAATGGAAGGAATGCGGATACTTGCGCTTGATACAGACCATTCATAAACATTATTTAGAAGTGCTTTAAGCGGTTACATTAATAACCATCTAATTCTGATACGGAAAGCAATAATTCTGAAAATTTAATGTCTAACTTAGCTCATCTGTTTGTTACGCATCCCAATCCCTCATTTGTTATTACATAAAAAATTGTTATGTAGTAACCTCCTTATTTGAATTAGAAGTGACTTTCTTAGGGGAATTTAAAAATTAATCGATTTATTGTTAAAGAGTTGATATTGAATTAATGTAGAAATCTAGGAGAATGGTGGCGAGTCAACTCGTGGAGATTTAAGTTATTTTGGTGATATAAATTTCACTTGAGTCAAGTGACACATTATCTCTCAGTATAGCGTACGTAACATATTAAATCGCAAACATAAGCCTTTGAATAAAGGGCAAAGCATAGCTTCTTCATATGTTTGCTATTATTTTTCATGAAGAGAAGGAAAAATTTACTTAGTAGACTTTTAAGGGTAAAACTTGAACATCTTTTCACCTTGTTGACAACAGTGATCTTTAAGCATTTTGAGATCAGTTAAGTAATCAAACCTGAACCTGCGGACCTTCACTACGAAGGTCCCATAATAGAGAATAAAGGTAAAGAAATAAAGATAAAGGTGGACGTATTTGGACTTACAATTTCTACCCCGACCAGTGCCGAAAACCATATTCTTTGACTTAAAGAGGTTAGTCCTTAAGTCCTATAGATTGTAGTAGCTTTCAATCTGTGATTGCTGAGTCAATGGACTATCAGTCAAAATAACCAGATCGTCAGCATACATAAGGACTTTTACGTCAACATCACCAACTCCAACTCCTCCCGACAAACAGTCTGCTATTTCGCCCGCGTATAGAACGAAAAACAGAGATCTAAGCACAGTGGCTGCCGTGGCGTAGTGGGTAGAGTACGACATTCACAAAGTCTAAGTTCGATTTCCGGCTGAACACTGTGAGACAACAGTATCGCGCACAGCACGAATAGTTCATTAAAAAGTTAAGCCATCGTCCCCCTCTGAACTGTCGCGCCATACAATTGTCATTATTAAGCACACAGCCTCTTGGAACTCATATTTTAACTGCAAATTTTTCGAAAAAGACACTACCATTCCAAACCGTAGCAGACGTCTAAGAGATAAGCTCCTTATAGGCTCTAATAAATTTAGTCGAGAGTCTAAGGGTCGATGGCTTGTATAATAAGGAATTTATATTTAGCTGCTTTAGAATCCATTCCTTCTTTTTCTAAATCCGCTAGCGTCGTAGTCAATGCAAAGATTTGGTTGATTATCGGGAGTCCTGCACAAAAACCAGCATGAAAGACATTTGGACGATTGTGGTCTCTACCCAAACGGTCAATGTTTGGTATGAAATTTGTATAGAAACTTTCCTAAAATTTCCTTCCTTCCTTCCTCAATACTACAAGAGCCTTTCGAATTAACCCCACTTAGCAACCTGACCGTTTTCCAGAAAAATGTCGAATCCGGAAAGTCCCTTATTTGTTATTTATAATAAGTTGCTTGCTTGTTTTTGCCAATTATTTTATATCTCTTATTTGCTTCTATGTAAATCAGCCTAGATACATAATTGTTTGCTCTTCTACAAGAATTCAGAAACGCAAAAGGCTTCCTTCTTAACTTCCTGCATAGCCCATTGAAGGGTGCAGAGCTAGTTGTACGAAAAAAGAGAGATCTCGGGCAAGCACAAAAGATTATATTTTGTGATAACAATAGAAAACTTTCCTCACAATTTCGCGGCATCAAGCTCTTTCGGGTTACTTTTTCTAAGACAGTAATTAATCTTCGAATGCTGTCAGAAACTCGAAAGAGGAAGTACCGTGAAAAATGCAATGTGTTCGCCGGGACTCGAATGTAGACCTTCCGCGTGTAAGTGTCGTATTCTAATCTAACCTAACCATCTCATTTCCATTGCATAATGAAAGAAATTGTAACTCAAAATACGTCCAAATTTAATAGTTTAGATGTTTTCACTTTGATATGATATGTGGCCACCGTGGCGTAGTTGGTAGAGTGCCTCACCCGCACGCAGAATGTCTAGGTTCGGTTGCCGGCTGAACATTTAAATATGGAAGGCTTTAGATGCATGAAAGACAAGTAAACGGCATTGAACGCTGACTTCTATACGTACACGCCCAGATGAGAAACGCCACAGATGGTGCTCCTCAAGGGCGTTAATCCCTTTACTGACCTGAAGGTTATCCTCGACATGCTCCGCCCAGGCGAAAGCGAAGAAGTCCAGTTTGTAGGGGTTAAGCCGTTCATAACTGCGTTAACAAAAGGAAAGAAGAAGGCATTCCCCTTTTTCTACGTCCAGGTAACCCATGGCACAAGAATTGACAACCTTTGAAAAATTCTATTCGTAGGTGGTTTGAGCGCGAAGTGGGAAAAAAGTAAACAAGTCTATCCACGTACTTCAATTTGCGAAGTGCAAAAGGCTAAGACACGTCGCGGAGAAATGCAATATGCAGTTCCGCTGCGCAGCACGATGCACATTCAGCCACAACAAAAGGAAATGCTCTCTAGGAACCGACGAAGTTGAGGATACGAGTACGCTCCTCAAATGTGTACTCTGCGGAGGTCGAATTACGGACCAGTGTCCTTACGCAGACGGATTTTTCTTCTCTCAGCTGCCTGCAAACAAGCGCACTCAGATATAATGGGCCCACGCGAGGTAAGAACTCTTAAAATCCTAGCGGTGAACATAAATTCGTTTAAAAAGATTGAACGAAAACTAACGCTCTTTAATTTATTGCAATCCCATAATCATGATGTGCTGATGGCTAGCGGAAGTAATTTAAACCTGTCGCGCAATCGCAGGTACAAAAATTACCATATTATAAAAAGTGACCGACCCAAATACACTAGAGATGGCGGAGTCGCACTCATAATTAAAAAGAATATTAGTCATAAGGTCAAAACTTTTATAAATATTAGCCGGGGATTTGGACGCCAAGCACGGCGAATGGGGTAATACTGTTCCAAATGAGTGAAAAACGGTCTCTTAGAGTGGATCTAACATAACAATATTGAGTTCAGGCTTGCAACCGATAGACCATCCTTTCCTAGAAGCGAATCTTATCTGGATGTGATGATAATCGACAAACGACTGACGATACTAAACGTGGGGCAATGCACGAGAAATTACTTAACTACGGTCGAGTACGACATTGATCACTGCTGTCTCGCCGCAGTAATTCAGCTCTCGAATAAGCTGGAGCAACTTGGGGAATATGTGCAAACGCATCCTTATAATTACAAGGTGCGCTGGCCACATTTCTATAAAACCTTAACCTTAGAAAATAAGTTCAAGTGCTATCATTCCTCCCGAACAGAAACCTTACGAACGAAGAGGTTGATGGCTACCTCACACAGATGGACGAAGCCATTGACCATACAATGCACAAGACGATCCCGAATGTGTCACAAACCGATTATAGAGACATCTATGGAAATTCTGAAATCGATGCACTGCATGCTCACGACTAAAACTCTTTTACAGGCGGTTTGCATATCTGCAGAATGCAGAGATTCGCTCCCTAAAGTCACGCCAAAATTGAAGCATAGCTGTTAGCTTGCATTGGGCCAATAAGATTTGGACTGTAAAATCTAAAAATTTGAGTATGTCCCCGCAAATAAATAAAATCTACCGGAACAGAGATCATAACGACATTCAGTGCGTTCGAACCTACTTACGTCAATTGGCATCGATCCAGATAGGACTGTGGTTGACAACGACTATTTCGTAGTTGAGGATCCCCAGGATAAGGTGAAAGTAATTGGTGCTGTTTTCCAGTAAGTGTACACGGTCAACGAGACTCGTAGCCCGAATCACGATCTGAAAAACAAAGCCTTTCTGAACCATGTCCGTCTTCGGAAAGAAATAAGTCAATGGCGATCTGAGAACCCTGGTTTCACCAGTTTCAGTGACGATCTGACAGGAAATAATGTCGTCGCCGATGATGGAAACAACGCCATCGTTATTTCTAAAGACGGGGGGAAGAAGAAAAAGGCAGTAAAAATGATGGGATACCAAATTTTGTTCTGCGCCATCTACACCGCGCTGTTCAACAATACGCTGAGTAATGCATTTTTCCCGGTGGCTTGGGAAACAGCTTATTTGCAGCCCATTCCGAAACGGGCCAAAGATACCTTCATCCCGACGAGTCTCCAGTCGATAAGTTTCTTTCGTGCGTAAGCAAGGCATTCTAAAAGATAGTCATTAGAGGTCTAAAAGAATGGGTGTCGGAAAAGAAATAATACCGGAAAACCAATTTGGGTCCAGGGCACGACAACATTCATGCCGCGTCTAAATTGGCTTCCGACACTCAGTGAAATAGAAACAAGGCACAGTGCACAAGAGCCTGTCTGATTGACATGAAAAAGTCATTCGACACCGTATGGTAAGAAGGTCTCTTCCTCAAGTTGGCCAGGCTTGGCATTCATAAAACATTGCTATATATGGTATGATCTACGACATGGTAACAGAAAATTCATTGCCAAAAATAGCAACGAAATTTCAATTACTGTGAACCATATATAAAATGGGTTGCAACAAAGAGCGTTGAGTTCGCCGATCTTGTTCACTATATTTACTAGCAATGTTATAGGTTCTATGCTTAACATAAAAGCGTTTGCCGATGATCTAATCGCGTACAGATCAGGTTTGAAGGTTCAAGAAATAAACGATTCAACGATTTTGCGACGGCTGAAGGTTGAAAACCAGAAGTGTGAAACTATCCTTTTCAGAACCCCGTTGCCCAGAGCCTCAAGGGACACGAAAATAAACTGGTGTTAGTTCCGCATAGTTCCCCCCCCGCTTAGGACGTCCATTGCCCGTTAAAAGTGTTGTAAGATATCTAGGCATCTGCTTGGACCTGTTTCTATATGATGGTATCCATGTAGACACCAGAATCTGATGACAAGAACTTCTATACCAACGAGGTCCTGTACAAAGAGGAGAACCTAATAAGGATAGATAATTTTTTTATTGAGGGGCATGGGCCTGTTTCCGCGAGGTAACACTGTTGATTGCGCTCAACAAGGCGAGCTGCCAACATTATCCTCGTTAGTGCATAGTTCAAGTTCACATACAGCCTCCTCGCGGAACTCCTCTGCCCGAGGGCTTAAATAATAGGCCTAGCCTACTAGCCTTTGGGCTGTGCGTGAGAGTCACTTCCTTACCACGTAAAAAAAACTTAAGGACGGATCAACTGTTGACGACGCCGGTAAACGATTTAAAGACTATGATTTTCGGTTTTGCACGTGGAATGTGAGGTCCCTTAACAGGCCGCGTGCAGCCGAAAAACGTGCGGAGGTTCTTTACTGGTACAAAGCAGACATTACCACCATCCAGTAAGAGCGATGGCATGGGCCCGGAAAGAAAACGATGATTTTGGATTTCGCCTCGTGGCGGAACTCCTCTGTAGATCACGTTGCGATCGACGTCAGACACCCCTCCATTATTCTCCGAACCTTCCGAGGTGCAAGCATCGACCCGGATCATCGCCTTGTTGTAACCAAGGTAAGAACCCGGACAGACCAAAACGGGTTGACGTCAGAAAGCTACAATCGCAATAGCACTAACCATAGGAGAACACTGGAAACGTTGTAAAGAAGCCATCAAAGAAGCTGTCACTGATGTGCTGGGTTTCACGTCACCACTTAGAAGGAACCCATGGTTTGACGACCATAGGGAAGTCCATGAAAGACCAGATTTTCATTCTCCGGCAGATCCTGGAAAAGGCCGATTTTAAGGCCGCATATGACAGTGTGCACAGAGAGGAGCTATACACTGCAATGTCTAGTTTTGGCATTCCTGACAAACTCGCCAGGTTGTGTACCATGACGATGAAGAATTCTCGCTGTTCCGTCAAGGTCGGTAACGAACTTACCGAGACCTTCAATGTCAAAAAAGGTTTTAGACAAATCGACGCACTGTCATGTGACTTCTTTAACACCATCCTCAAGAAAATCGTGCGTAACTCACAAGTCAACACCAGAGTCACGATCTTCCAAAAGTCACTTCAATTGCTAGTTTACGCTGTCAATGTCATATTCACGTGATTGGCCGAAGACGGCGAGCCGTCAATGAGGCATTTGCTGGCATTAAAGCGGAAGCCGCCAAAAAGGGTCCGACTGTAAATGAGGGCAAAACGAAGTACATACCGTGATATACATACATACAAACATATACATACCTCTTGATGTATGTGTGCATCTGATGTTACGGACATAGTTAAGACTAGTGTAAATTTTTAATATAAAAGTTAAGTACTTTTAAGCTTAGACTTATTATAGTATAGAGTTTGGTTTTAGTTGTAGTCTTGAGTCTTGAGTCTTAGTTTTAGGCTAGCCTAAATTAAATTTTTTTATCCCAAGTCTTTGGAGTTTTCTTGGGTGAAAATTTGACTCTAAAATGAATTAAAAAACGAGCACAAACATTAAATAAAGATGCCGAAAGGTAAAAAGAAAGAATTATCCTAGGTTAGCTTAGAGCACTTGCTAAGTCAGTAAGTTAGGATAAAAATATACAAATTATATATAATATATATTAAGCTAGTATAAGTATCTTTTGTCTAGCATGACAAAAAAGGAAAAAATGAATAAAAAGTACATTGAAAACAAAACAAATTGCAGAAGGAACAGAAATAATTGTACCAAATAACCTTGGAAATATAAGTACGTAAATTGAGTATTTTATAAAGGACATAAGATAGATGATAGATTATAACCAGAAATCTAAATTTCTTAGAATGGAGCCATTTTTTATGTATGAACTTTTAAAAGTTTTTAATCTCAAATACCGCTTAAAAATTTCATTGACAGTTATTAATCTTTGACTGCTGTCAGCAGCTCGAAAGAAGAGGTGTGTGTTTATGAAAATAGGATGCAGTGATGAACTTATCAAATGTCTTAAAATTCTATTCCCATAACATGAGTCACTCAATATGTTTTTTTTTAATTTTATTGTATTTTGAACTCTGATTTAGCACGAGTATCTTTTAAAATTATTTTAATTGGAGCTCAGTTACTTACTCACTACTTGGGACTCAATATGAATGATTTTATGAAAGAAAACGCAGAACTCAGGAATAAATAGAAGTGCTTCAACAATGAATGTATAAAAATTGTTCAGCGTTACCTACATGTATCTACATATTTGAATACATCTGTCAAAATGTGATGACAACTGCGGATTTCTGTCACAGTATAAAAAAGGTTAAACAAAAAACAAAAATATCATAAGGGACTATACTTTATTGTAAACCGTTCTCTGTTGACCCTTTATCCCGCATTATTCCGCGTCAATGGGTGATTTCACCCACCATCATCCTACTCACTCGCAATCAAAAAGTAATAATTCCCCAGCTGTCAGTTGACGATGACAGCTCAAAATCCGATTTTGATTTTTTAATAATAATCTTTTAGCACATTTTGCTGAAGCGAGAAAAAATGTGAACCAACAGAAATGGAGAAATGCAGAAAATCTTTCATATTAATGCCTGTTGAAACATTCTGCATACTACCCGTGCACACTCGGTAAAAGGGACATACAATAAAGAAAGATATAGGAAGGACTTTAACCTCGTAGCTACATATTCATACATATATGTATACTCATCACTCGAGCTCAGTCAAGTGTGTGATATTCCATTTAATAGTGTTTATCGCTTTGAGCCCCTCCTTCGCTAGGGGTATTGAAGAACCCGCACACACCTAGAATAGGTGTTTCTTTCCAAGCTTTCCCCTGTACTGTGTCGGCGCTGCCACTCAACTGTCAGGAGTTTTCGTTGTTATTGAAATGGGTCACGTGCACGAAATTATAATCGAAGTTCTTCCTTCCTATTCCCGAACGATTTTTTTATTTAGCTGAAGCACTTGTTTCGATTGAAAGTAGAAGTGTTCACCTGCATCGATTCGCGTGCAAAGTGATAGTGAATAGGATATGTTAATGTGTTCGATTATGTAAAAAACGTGCCACCATTGCTCGATATCTAAAATTAAAAAGAAACAGTTACATGTGTTAATAGGACATTTTTTTCTGAACTATTTACTATCGATAATATAATATGTATTGTTATCGATAACATCACACTCCAATTGTTCTTGAGTTCAATGAGTTATTTCGTACACTAATAGACATAATGAAACCATTACAAAATACACTACTTTTCGACTGGACTGGCTATTTATCCTAGAACCAAATATTAACCCCGAAAGTGTAATGGGTTAAACTTGAACAACGGTTGTAACTACAGAGCAACGACGCGTAAAAAATAAAATTAATGCAATTTAAAGTACGAAAAAGTTTAGCAACGAAGAGAAAGTATAGGAATCTTATGAGCCGCGAAGTTTGTTTGCGGCTACTGCTTCCTCCCCCTTTCTTAATTGACCAGCCTTGAAATTAAATTCCCCTTTTTCTTCTTCTTGTGGCGCTACAGTGGAGTGGAACTGGGCCTCAACCAAAATGCCTCTCCAGCCAGCACGATCTTTCGCCAGATGCCTCCAGTTGCGCACTCCAAGTTGGTTGAGGTCCTTCTCCACTTGTGTGCGCCACCTTAGTCTAGGCCGTCCTCTGGTGCGTTGCCCCAATGGCTCGGATTCAAAAATTTTTCAGGCCGGAGCAGTGGTGTCCTTACACTCTACTTGGCCTAGCCATCTTAAGCGTTATATCCGAAGAGCTCATAGAGTTCGTCGTAAAATCTTCCAAAGGACCAAAAATCTCACGCAAAATTTTTCTCTCGAAAAGACTAAGACTTTCCTCCTTGATAACCGCATGTCCTAAGTTTTGCCCCCATATATCGCCAGACCAATTTTAACCGCTTACGCTTCAATGCCAGCAAACGCCTCATTGACGGCTTCCTGTGTTCGTCCAATCACGTCAATGGAATCAGCGTAGGCTAGCAATCGAAGGGACTTCAAGAAGATCGTGCCTCTGGTGTTGACTTGTGAGTTACGCACGATTTTCTCGAGGATGATGTTAATTAAGTCACATGACAATGCATCGCCTTGTCTAAAACCTTTTTTGGCATTGAAGGTCTTGGTGAGTTCGATACCGACCTTGACGGAACAGCGAGAGTTCTCCATCGTCATCCTACACAACCTGACGAGTTTGGAAGGAATGCCAAAACCAGACATGGTACTGTATAGCTCGTCTCAATGCAAACTGCCATATGTGGCCTTCAAATCGACGAATAGATGGTGAGTGTCGATTTGCACTTCTTGGTTTTTTTGCCAGGATCTGTCGTAATGTGAAGATCTGGTCTATTGTGGGCTTCCCTGGTCTAAAACCACACTGACAAGGACCTATCAGATTACGAACAAACTGTTTCAGACGCTCACACTATATGGCAGAGGGGATCTTGTATGCGAAGTTAAGAAGGCTGATTCCTCTATAATTGGCGCAGTCAAAAGGGGCTCCTTTCTTGTGGGCTGGACAAACGACACTGAGATTCCACTCATCGGGCATGCTTTCCTCCGACCATATCTTACAGATGAGCTGGTGCATGCGCCCAACCAACTCATTTCCAGCTGCTTTAAATAGTTCTGCCGGTAGTCCGTCCATACCAGCAGCCTTATTCGCCTTCAGCTTGGATATTGCTACCTTCACCTCGTCTAAATCTGGGGAAGGGAGTTCTTGCCTATCATCGTCCAAATCGAGTAGAAAATTCTGCCTTACAGTGAAATAGGAGTCTGCAGAAATGATACTTCAAGATTCTCAGCACAGACTGCGACTCTACCACGAGTTGTCCATTTTGATCCCGCCAGACTTCGGTCTGAACCTTGTACCCTCGGACTTCATTCCTGCCATAAGACCTTTCCATTCCCTCGACTGTGAGCTTATCATGCTCCCTATTTTTCCCTCTGAGAAACCGGTGCTCTTCCCGGTGCGTCTTCTTCTATGGTAAGTGCAGGCAGTGTCGAACTCTGAGCTAATTTCAGGGAGGCTTGGTCGGCAAAGTTCCCAACGACCTGTTGCGATTGTAGCTTTCCGACGTCAAACCATTTTGGAATGTCCGGGTTCTTACCTTGGCTACAACAAGGCGATGATCCGAATCGATGTTTGCACCTCGGAAGGTTCTGAGAATACTGGAGGGGTATCTGCTGTCGATCGCAACGTGATAAATCTGTTTGACGGTGGATTGATCAGGAGATCACCAGGTCTCTTTGTAAACGTTTAGGTGTGGGAACCGCGTGCTGGCCACAAAGAGGTTCCGCCCCGAGACGAGGTTCAACAGCCTGAGTCCGTTTCGTTATGTGTTGTCGTGCAGGCTATGCTTACCGATGACTCCAGCAAAGATGTCCTCCTTTTCCAGCTGAGTGCTGAAGTCTGCTGGAACGATCTTGGTGTCGTACCTGTTGCATCGATAGTATGTTCTTTCTATAAGATTATAGAAAATAAATAAGACAAAGTATTGAGTTATTTCAAATGATCGAGTGGATAACTTTAAAACATTATCGTCGAACTTTTTTGTTTTTTGGTGATTTCTTACCACTTAGTTTTTGCAATTGTAGTTGAGCCGCGTAAATATATACAGCACTGTGCAAAATAATAGCACCATCTTCGACTTTGTCACTATTATGCCAATTACTTTTTCCTATGGCTAGGCAGCCGCCTTATATTCATTGCACAACATCTATTACGTCAGTCATAAAACCCATAAACAAGACATTAAAAAATTCATCTTGTCATTAAAAAAAGTCTCGTTACCGGAAATGCAAATAAATGCGTAAATTCCGACATGCCCGCGATTTGTGGTTATTCATGACCCAGAGTTAGTCATGACTACACATTTATCATGAATAACCGTCAATCATAAGTGTGAATAACGAAAATTCATTAATATACGTTAGTCATGAATAAATCCGTCAAATAAATTATTCATGACTAACGTTTAGTCACGTTTCCTTAGTCATTAGTCATTATGTTATTTTATGTCCAACTCTGCAGTCTTCTTTGAGCATTGTTTTTATTTCTGTAGCCTTCGTTTTTGTTTTTTTTTGCTGCTCGCAATATTTTACGTTGGACTTGTGGGGTATCCAACTTCTTTTTTTGTCCCCTGCCTGGCACCATTTCCACAGAACCTGTAGCTTTATATTTGTTTATCACATATTGTACTGACGAATGTGTTCTTCCAACAGTAACAACACGTAAGCTCCAACCTTTTCCCCAGAGTTTTATTCTGTATTCTTTTTTCCAGCAGAGCACAGTCTCGGAGCGCAGTGAGCAGAAATCATCAAAATAGCAGCATTTTTTTCTCATATTAATTTTATATTATTTTGTAGGGTGTACGGACAATTTTTTGAGTTGAGAAAGGGAAACTTGATAAGCTTATGGCCTATTATTATCAATTTTGTCGTTAATTTATTATTTTCCTCTTTAATTTATTTTCTATAATAAATTTTGTTGAAATTGGCCTGGTACTTTTCCAGTTATACTATTTTAACCTAAATAGCTAGTGGTGTACGGACAATTTTTTGAGACAGTGTATGAGATTTGTTCTTTTAAAAAACTTTCGCTAACTTCAATACACATCGAATTAATATCTTTGTATAAGGGATATTGGAAAAAACACTGACAGCTCTTTTTCCGGATGAAGTAACAGAGAGAGTTTTTTTGATGTAAACAACTCGTTTTTATAGACATTAATATGCAACGTTAGTGGAGAATTTTCGCTACCATCAACCCAAATAAAACTTATCAAAATGAGAACATTTAAAGAATTATTTTACTTTCGATCAATTATTTCAATTAAGCAACTTAAGGTTTTTAACGTTTTCTGTGTTCGTTGTTTTTATTTCAAGTTAACTTTGTTGTAACGTTTTATTTTATCAAATAATAAAAGTAAAAATTAATTTATTCTTAAAAAGAATGCTCAAAGACAAAAAAAGTCTTTTAAAATATAATCAAAAAATTAAGTTAAAATGCATATTTGGCATATTTCAAGGTATGTTTAGCTCATATTTTGAGATTTTAAATGCAGGAAAATCCGCTTACAACATTTAGAGTATTAAAAAGTCTTTTAGGAAACGTATCTTTAAAAGACGATTAAGGGAAAACACCCAGGAACTTAATTTTGAAAACTCAAAGCAATGTGCTCATCTTCTTCTTCTTGTGGCGCTACAGTCCGGGGTGGACCTGGGCCTCAACCAACATGCCTCTCCAGCGACGTCGATGTTGTGTGTCCTTCCTTGATGACAGCATGTACTTCGTTTTGCCCTCATTTACCGCAAGACCCATTTTAGCCGCTTCCGCTTCAATGCCAGCAAACGCCTCATTGACGGCTCGCTGTGTTCGTCCAATCACGTCAATGTCATCAGCGTAAGCTAACAATTGAACTGACTTCTGGAAGATCGTGCCTCTGGTGTTGACTTGTGAGTTACGCACGATCTTCTCGAGGATGATGTTAAAGAAGTCACAGCGAGAGTTCTCCATCATCATCCTACACAATCTGACGAGTTTGGTAGGAATGCCAAAACTAGACATGGCACTGTATAGCTCGTCTCTATGCACACTGTCATATGCAGCCTTGAAATCGACGAATAGGTGGTGAGTGTCAATTTGCATTTCTTGGGTCTTTTCCAGGATCTGCCGTAATGTGAAGATCTGGTCTATTGTGGACTTCCCTGGTCTGAAACCACACTGATAGGGACCTATCAGGTCATGGACAAATGGTTTCAGACGCTCACACAATACGGCAGAGAGGATCTTGTATGCGATGTTCAGGAGACTAATCCCTCTGTAGTTGGCGCAGTCAAAGGGGTCTCCTTTCTTTTGGACCGGGCAAACGACGCTGAGATTCCACTCATCGGGCATGCTTTCCTCCGACCATATCTTACAGATGAGCTGGTGCATGCACCCAAGCAGGTCATCTCCAGCTGCTTTAAATAGTTCTGCGGACAGTCCGTCCGCAGCTTTGTTCGACTTTAGCTTGGATATTGCTATCCTCACCTCGTCTAAGTCGGGGGGACGGAATGCTTGTCTATCATCGTCCAAATTGAGTGGAACATTCTGCCTAACACCGGGATTTGGGTCGTCATCGCCGTTTAGGAGTCTGCAGAAATGATCCTTCCAGATTCTCAGCACAGACTGCGACTCTACTACGAGTTGTCCATTTTGATCCCAGCAGGCCTTGGTCCGAACCTTGTATCCTCCGGATAGCTGTTTTACCTTTCGGTAAAATTTTCGGACTTCATTCCTGCCAAAGCACCTTTCCATTTCCTCGACCGCGCGCTTCTCATGCTCCTTCTTCTTCCTTCTGAGAAGCCGGTGCTCTTCCCTTCTTCTCTGTTCGTAGAGTTCACGAACAGCTCGCGTTGTTCGATGCAGCGTCGCCTTATAGGCGTCTTGTTTAGCTGCGTGAGCTTGCCTGCACTCGTCGTCAAACCATGGGTTCCTTCTGGGTGGTGACGTAAAACCCAGCACATCAGTGGCAGCATCTTTGATGGCTTCTTGACAACGTTTCCATTCTTCTTCTATGCTTAGTGCAGGAAGCGTCGAACTCTGGGCGAGTTTCAGGGAGACTCGGTCGGCAAAGTTCCCAGCAATCAGCTGCGATTGTAGCTTTTCGACGTCAAACCGTTTTGGCCTTTCTCGACTACGTTGCTCTCTCGATATCCGGGTTCTTACCTTGGCTACAACAAGGTGATGATCCGAGTCAATGTTTGCACCTCGGAAGGTTCGGACATCGAGAATACTGGAGGAGTGTCTGACGTCGATCGCAACGTGATCAATCTGGTTGACGGTTGATTGATCAGGAGATCGCCAGGTTCATTTGTGAATGTTCAGGTGTGGGAACCGCGTGCTAGCCACGGAGAGGTTTTGCCCCGAGGCGAAGTCCAACAGCCTGAGTCCGTTTCCGGATGTGTTGTCGTGCAGGCTGTGCTTACCGATGACTCCAGCAAAGATGTCCTCCTTTCCCAGCTGAGCGTTGAGATCTCCTAGAACGATCTTGGTGTCAAGTGCTCATCATCGGATTTAATCGAGCGATATTTAAGCTGAGACGTAGAAAAGTTTTCCATGATATTTTGGACGGCTCAGAAAAGGGAAATAGAATGCCTTAGTTGCATCAATATCAAAGTGTCTTTACATGGCACTATAACATACAGATCGTAAAAAATTAGTTAATAAATTCAAAAATACAATTATGAAGGAATGAAAACACAAACATCGACTTTGGATTCGGCGCTAGGACTACACAATAGAAATTTTTATTTGCTTAGAAATGTACACATAGAAATCTCATGTTTATATAATTTTTATTTGATTTCATTCTAAAACACAGTTTTGTTACTTTTAAAGTCTCATAATTTACCCTATAACCAAAAGGGCCCCGAAAATGGCATTTCTAATTACAGAGTGATTAATAATTGTATGGCGCGACAGTCCATAAGGCACCATCATCAACTACTCGTTGATGATGGTCAGTCGTTCACAGACTTCCAAGCGATACGGACGTGTTTCGGATTCACGATAATAGCAGTGTGTTACTAGTGTGAAAAACAAAACATTCAAACATAGCGCCAACAATTATTATTATTACTTAAAATATATGTAAGTCTGCCGGATGTCATACCGTCCATTGCTTAACAATGGACCGGCTTACAACCCTAAAAGAGCAGTTAACGGCATCGAAAGCTGACTTCTATAGTTATATCCCCAAAAGGGAAAGGCCACAGACTTTGCTTCTCAAAGGTATAAATCCATCTGCAGACCCGAAGGTCATTCTCGATAAGCTGCGTCAAGTTGCAAGCGACGAGGTCCAGTTTGTAGGAGTTAAGCCCTTCACCACTGCGACAGCGAAAATGAAGAAGAAGGCACTTTCTTTCTTCTTAGTGCAGGTATCCCACAATACCAAAATTGACAGCTTTCGAAAAATCCGTCTCGTAGGGGGTCTTAGTGCAAAATGGGAAAAACTAAACAAATCTGACCACGTGCTTCAATGTGCGAATTGCAAAATGGTTGGTCACGTAGCAGAGAACTGCAATATGGAGTTCCGCTGCGCACGTTGCACTTTCTGCCACAAAAAAGGGCCTCTAGGTACGGATAAAGTCGAGGACAAGGCGCTCCTCAAATGTATACTCTGCGGAGGTAATGGTCACCCCGCAACCTATTTTGAGTGAACACGAATCAAAGAACACACCAGAGTGTAAAGAAAATAAGGAACGTAAAAAAGGTAGCAGTCAGGTCAGTGGCCAGTGCTATAGGTACTAGAGTTACGCCGGCCATCTCCTATGCCGGTTATCTCCTAAGGGATGCAATGTCTTCCATCAAATCCACGCAAGCGCAGATGATTGCCATGCAGAAATAGATGGTCGTATTACAGACCAGTTATCATACGCAGACGGCTAGAGTAGATTTCCTCTTCTCTCAGTTGCCTGTGAAACAAGGCGCACAGATATAATGGGCTCACGTGAGGTAAGAACCATTAAGATCCTTGCAGTGAATGTAAATTCGCTGATAAAGATTAAACGAAAACTTTCTCGCTCTCTAATTTTTTGCAAACCCACAATCCTAATGTGCTAATAGCTAGCGAAAGTAAGCTAAACCGGACGCGCATTCTCAGGTACAAAAACTACCAAAAAAACAGAGGAGACCGACCGCAAACAAAGCGAAGCGGCGGGGCCGATCTCTTTAAAAAAAATTAAAAATAACATTTTTCATAAAACTATATATAGCAGTGAAGTACGTAGGTTTGGTGTGTTAGAAGCATCCATCGCATGCATTTCTCTCCAAGGGAAAAAGAAGTTGTTTGTGATCGCTGCTTAGGCATCAGAACCTCAAAACCCTAGCTTTATTTTAGAGCTCGAAGCTCCTTTCACTTCCCTCCGTTTAAACTGGAAAAAAAAATTACTATATTTTAGCCGGTGATTTGAACGCTAAACATAGTGAATGGGGTAATAATGTTCCAAACGAGAGAGGAAACGCTCTCTTAGAGTGGGTGGAAGAAAACAATTTTGAGTTCAGGCTAGAAGCGGGTCCTATCTGGATGTGATGATAATTGACAGACAACTTACGTTACTTATATAATAATAAGGCGCTGGACGCATTTCTCTAGAACCAGAGATATAAATTCGAGTGTGATCAACCCTTCAACAAACAGAAGCCTAACAAACGAAGAGGTTAACCGGTACCTCGCACAAATGGACAAAGCTATGAAAATAACAACGGACAAGACAATCCCGAAGGTAGCACAAACCGATTATGACGACATCTATCGGAATGATGCCATCGATGCACTTCACGTGAAAAAGTTGACTCGTGTCAAGACTTAAACTCTTGTATAGGAGATTTACAGATCCATAGGACGCGGAGCTTCGCTGGCTGAAATCACAGATCCAACAGTTAATCAAACATAATTACAGACTAGCTGTAAGCTGTAAGTTCCAACAACCCGACCATTATCCCGCAAGTAAGTAAAATCTTTCGGAGGAAAAATCATAATGACATTCGGAGTGTTCGACTTGACAGAACAATAGAAACCGCGAACCTACTAAGAACAGTTGGAATCGATCCAGATAGGACAATGCTTGACAACGACTATTTCGTAGTTGAGGAGCCCCAGAAGAAGGTGAGAGGAATTGGTGCTATTTTCCAAAGAGTGTATACGGCCAACGAGACTCGTAGTCCAAATTGCGACCTGAAAAACAGAGCCTTGCTATACCATGTCTGTCTTCGTAATGAAATAAATCAGTGGCGATCCGAGAACCCTGGTTTCACCAGGTTCAGTGACGATCTTCCGGCAAATATTGTCGTCGCCGATGATGGAAACAACTTCATCCTTATTTCGAAAAATGAACTCCAAGGTATTCTCAACTCATTAAAAAAGAAGAAGTCAGTGGGAATCCATGTGATACCAAATATTGTTCTGCGCTATCTGCCCTCTGACGCGGTGGATGTATACACAACTCTGTTTAACAATGCGCTGAGTAATGTATATTACCCGATGCATTGGAAAACAGCTGTGGCACAGCCTATCCCGAAACGGGACAAAGATACCTCTATCCCGATGAATCTCTGGTCTATAAATCTTCTTCCTTGCATAAGAAAATTATTCGAGAAAATAGTCATTAGAGCTCTAAAAAATGGGTTGAGGAAAACAATTAATTCCGGAAAACCAATTTGGCTTCAGGGCGAGCCACGAGACCATTCATGCCGTGTCTAAACTGGTTTCCGACGTTCAATGGTTAGAAGGTCTCTTCCTCAAATTGGTCAGGCTCGGCATTATTAAAATATTGCTATATATGATCTATGACATGGTAACAGAAAGGAAGTTTGTTGTGAAAATTGGTAACGAAATTTCAGCTACATGCTACCATAAAAAAAAATGGGTTGCAACAAGGGGCGGTGCGTTCGCCTATCTTGTTCACTAGCGGTCTTATAGATTCTACGCTTAACATATTAGCGTTTGCCGATGATCTAATTGCGTACAGATCAGGTCCGAAGGTAGAAGAAATAAACTGTTTGTTGCACAGTGACTTCGATGCGATTCAACGATTTTGCGACGACTGGAAGTTGAAAACTATCTTGTTCAGAACCTCGCTGTCCAGAGCCTCAAGGGACACGAAAATGAACTGGCGCAAGCTAGGCATAGTTGACCCACTGTGACGACCATTGACAGTGAAAAGTGTATTTAGATATCTACGCATCTGGCTGGACCAGTTTCTATATGGTGGTATTCATGTAGACTCGGCTCTGGCCAAGGCTAAGAATGCCTTCGCTATGGCAAGAGGACTGTTTTACAGCAATTAACTTGACACCAGAGTGAAGGTAATCTGCTACAAGACCCTCATTCGACTAATCATTGTATATGATTGTCCTGTGTGGTTCAACGTAAGTTTTTCCCAAATGGAAAAGATGAGAGTGTTCGAGAGGCGGTGCCTTCGGGCCTGTCTTCGTTTATATCGAACAACAGAATCTCAGTACAAAAAATTCTATTCCAACGAGGTTCTGTACAACGAAGCAAACCTTATAATAATAGATCATTTTATTATTAAGTTGATTCGGAGTCACACTACTCGAGCCATGACTTCAACAGAGAGTCTGATCTTTGGGGCTTACTACCCAAATGAAATGTACCATGAAAGTGTACGTCTCAACGACTTTATTCCGTCTGAAGCTTTCCTTTATCTGGATGCGAAAGGTCTGATATAAGATAGGGACGGCGAGCCTATCATCTTCCACGTTGCGCCGAACAGTAGAAAGGCAACTTCAATAAGAGCCGGACGTCGCTCGCAGCCACGAGGATCTCCTACGGTTCAGAAGAGCGATTTCTGCCCGCGATAGAGCAGTTTCTTCCAAAAAACGGCTTTTTTACTGATGGTTGCACAAGGACCAGTTTTCGATGCCACCCGCTTCTTAAGGTAAAAATGGGATAGTTGAGTCACTTAGGCCAGTTAGATTAAGAGCAAGGAACTATACACAAATCCATGTTTTTTTTTTAATTTTCTTGGACTAAGTTGAAAATTATATGTATGTAGGTTTAAGTACTAAATTTTAAAAGAATACAATAAGCCGAAAGGCATGAAACAAAAATTTCCTAGATTAGCTTAGAGTACTCGTGAAGAGTCAGTAGGTTAGAATTAAGATCAACAGATAATAGTGGTAAGATAGTTTTAAGTATTTTTGTCTGGGATGTAAGAAAACGAATGAATAAAAATAAAAATGCACTGAAATCTAAACCTAAAATCAACTACTCGTGTTGTGCGCGCTAGTGTTCTCTCACGAGCAGAAGGGACCTACAGTTTTTTGCCGACTCCGAACGGCGAAGTTTGAGAATCTTTCTTAGACAGTTATTACTCATTGAGTGTTGTCAGCAGCTCGAAAGAGTTGGCGCCGTGAAAAATTCGAGGTGTTCAGCCAGGAATCGAACCTAGACCTTCGGCAAGAGAGCATCGCACTCTACACATAATCTAGGCATAAAATCAAGTCACAGGAGTTCAGTCCTAGCTCTAAGTTTTGTGTTTATTTGATACGATAGAAATTCCCTTCTAAAGTAATTGTTCGAGCCTAATATATGATTCAGTAGTTTATTTACATTCCTAGACGAAGATGCCTTAGTTCTTCTGATACAAGTCATACATATAATCATCGCGTTTTTATGCACTCATAAAATTTATCTTCCCGTTCACTGACGTTAAACTCCGTGAGACTTAGGTCAACTTTATGGAAAGATGCGAGCTCATTTCATTCCTTGAAAGGCGATAAATTAAATTATAAGGCCATCTTGAAAAGTTTTTTTTGAAGATTGCTTTTCGATCTACTTATAATGTCAACATATGACAGGCAGCCACTGTTTCTCTAAAACATACAACACAATAAAGCACAAATAAAGACGTCAATACAGCTGCTCTCTTTCAAGTCCTGAGATTTCATATTATGAAATCATTAGCCTAATTTAAATATTAGTCAAAAAATCCTTTAATCCCCACGTTACCAAATATCTTTTCGTTACTTTTGCTCGCTAATTTCCTCTTCAAGACTGTTCTTCTTCTCTGATCTAACTTTGTCAACACTAACATCCGACATATTCGTATTGCACACCTACCCTTGTCGAACCGTGTAACTTTAACGAAGTTTTTACTCGTACGAGGGTTGTCTTTTATATTTCGGGATTAGAGAACAATAACAAATATTAATCATCGAAAATAGATTTATTGTTTTTGAGGATATTCCCCATTAAGATCTTTACACTTTTGCAAGCGTTTGTATTAATTGTTGCAGCACCTTTGCCACTCTGATTGAGGTATCTCCAAAACATGCATTCTGAACGCATCAACCGCTTCTTCAGGTGTCGAAAAACGTTGACCTCTCATTTGATTTTTTACTTACGCAAATAAGAAGAAGTCATTCGGTGCCAAGTCAGGACTATACGGCGGATGACTCATCAAATTGATGTTTTGAGTACTCAAAAATGCCGTTGTTTGAGCCGATGTGTGAGAGCTCGCATTGTCGTGGTGAAGAGTGACCTGTCTTCGGTGGTTGGTTTTCCTGATTTTTTAGAAGACAGCTGGCAAACAAATGGTTGTGTACCATACAGAATTTATTGTTCTGCGTTGTTCTAGTGCTACGGTTGCGACATATCCAGTTTTTCCGAAACAACAGGCGACCATTTGCTTGGAAGTGCTTCGTGTGCGAGCTTTTTTGGATTTTATTGGATTTGGCTCAATTTGAAACACCCATACAGTTGACTGCTGTTTACTTTTGGGCTCATACGCGTAAATCAACGATTCCTCACCTGTCACGATGTCATTGACGTGGTTTGAAGGACCGCGATCGTATTTTTGGAGCATTTCATTTCGACCAATCGACACGAGCCTTTTTTTGAGCGATTGACAAATTGTGTGGGATACAACGCGAAAAAAATGTTTTGACGTTCAAATGTTCATACAATATTGAATGTATGCTGGTCCTAATGCCTAATGCCTAAGGTTGTCTCAATCTCACGATAGGTGATGACGATCTTGCAATATCAGTTGGCGCACAGCATTAATGGTTTCCGGAACAACAGCTGATTTTGGATGACCTTCACGAAATTCGTCTTGGAGTGAACTACGACCTCGGTTGAATTCACCATACCATCGATAAACAATGATCCTTGATGGAGCTTCGCCAAAAATTTAATTAAGTTCATAGATGCACTGTTGTTGAGTTAATCTACGTCGAAATTTGTAAAATATAATCGCACTAAAATTTATACGATTTAGTTAATTTTTTGGGCGAGATGAATCTTTTAAGTTACTGCGAACAACACAAAAACCTCAAATATGTCAAACTTTATGATAGAGCTGGCAGTTGCCAAATTGCAACACTAGGACTGCCCAATCCAGAACTATAAAAGGCAACCTGCGTATGATCAGTTTGAAAAATAGCTTATGTTTTTCTGAATTCTTATTATTTCGCATTCTTACTTTTATGTTATACTAAATGGAGGAGCTAACCCCATAATAATAGAAGCAAAATAACAATTTGGCACAATGAACAGTTGGCCACCAAAATCATAGAACAAAAAAGTAAAGTAAAAAAATTAATACAATACATATGGCCTATTACCAGAACCAAAAATACAAAACATGAGTACATTAAAAAGTAGTAAACAACAAAACAAACGAGGTATAAATGTGACAGTCTAATAATCAGCTTCCTTCTTTTGCATGCAAGAAAAAGTACCTTATTGTAAGCTTACCTTGTAAACGTAAATCACGGATGAATCGGTCTGGGCGCATGTATATCAATGATTTTGAAGCATTCGATGCTCGCCTATTTACTTTAAATTTCCTCCAAGCGTAACCATTTGTATAAACTGGATACAATAGATATTCAAGGAAAATCAAATAATCAAATCATATAATCAAATAAAAAAATTAAAAAGGATGCGGATGCATGCCTAAGTAAAGGACTCATCATCTCAATTAAATGCAGTAATTGCAAATTTTTTGTGGCATTTCAAATTTTCCTTTTCAATAGTAACCCGGAAAAATATTTGAATTACAACAAACGCTTTTCCTTTTCATAATTGTACCGCAATAAATTTTCAAACTGAGAAGCAAGGGCCGTTAAAGAAGATAGCAAGTGACGGAGGACATAGTCCATTGCGGTAATTCCATAACGTTCTTTTGATTCCATGCCAAGTATTTCGCGTGGCATTTGTTCAATTGCAACGTCTTATTCTATTGAATCAGTAAAACTTTCCCATAATAAACAAAGGTATTCACTAATACTTTGCCCATTATGAATTTGAATAAGTGAAGCATGGTTTTAATGGATTGAATCGCATTGCAAATTTTACTTATGGACAATTGCTAGTAGACAATAGGGGTATTTATGTATCGAACCAAATGAATTACAGACAATGTGATACCTCTTCAAAATGTAGTGAGTCGTTTGAGGTTGTTAATTTAATTGTTTGCCATTGCAACCATCAAAATCGTCATCATCAACCATCAAAAACGTAAATGCACTGTTGCACCCCAACATCACCAACGATTATGCAATCGCCGCAACCGCAACATTTGCACTGAGCTTGATGTGTGTAAGTAATACAATTGAATTCGGTTGTGTGTCGAGAGTGCGGCAGGACTATGATACTATACAATGTACGGACACTCACAAGAAACATTATTTACAACACAAAAATATTCATAAAAACTTTGGTTACTTATGATAAATCAACATTAAATACTAAGCACAGAATGCAGGAGATTGTTTTTTAAGGTTTTGGATTTAGTCCTCCATCAATTTGATAATGGTTTACTTGGTCGAAGTGGCAAGTCATGTATCTGATGTGTAGTTCGAATTTTCTTTTTCAGATTGCATGGTCTGCACAAATCGAAAACGTTCGAAGCGGGATCTTGCCTTCCTTGTATGCAGTATCGTTGCTGAACGAATATATATATGTATATAAAAATAATAAGAGAAATTTCATCAGTGGGTTATATTATTAAATGCTTTAGATAAAAAGAAGCATGAGTAAATTTAAGTCTAACATTACCCCGCTAATGTCAAATACTACTTCCGAATAATTCTTCTTTAAGGTGTGAAGTTCTGCTGTGTCAGGCTCCAAAGCTGAATCTTTCAAATGTTTAACGGGACCTTTCATTTCATTTGTAAATCAATTCCTTTGTTAATCAAATACAATCTCAAACAGAAAATCCAACATGAAATCTTAGCGATGAGTACTCTGAAAGCGTTTGCTTCTGTTGTGATGTAAGGTTATTTTGTAATGACTTATTCTTCATCCAGCTCAAGCACTGAAAATGGCTACGTAGTGATATTCATTGACGCATATCGTAGTATCCGTTCTAAGATAACTGTTGACAAAGTCCATCTACACATTACCATGAAGTAGAACATTTGAACCGCACCAAAAAAGTGCTTTGAAGTTTTCCGAGATTTACAATTTGGTGTACATTATTAAATACAAAACTCAGACAAGAAAGCTAGTACCGTGGAGTCGATACAGGTTTTACAGGCGAAAAATACAATTTTAAGTTAAAAAGATTTGCCCTTACAACAAGCATAGACGATAACTAAGTTAGCCGTTTCCATAGCTTAAGCGGTTTTTAATAGGGACACTTAAGCTTTCTTTCGAAAGGAACTTTGAATGACGTCACTTTTTTTTTTTTTTTTTTTTATGTCTACACACAGCGTTTTTTCCATCTCATTGTTTGCCCGCCTATATTTTCTATATTTTCTCTCAACAGTGTTCCAATGTACATTAGTGGAAAGTGCCTTCAATGAAGGAATCATCGCTAGCGCTAACGTTTCCGTTAAAGAGGAGCGAATTCAAGAAGTTTTCAACATTTATTTTTCTCTATGTCGCCATTGTTATCTTACACAAGATCAAGTTGGCACAAGAAATAAATTCATTGGACAATTTTCGTAAATTGGGCCAGAGAACAGCCTAATAGAAATAATCATTGGTAAATACCAACAAACTGGCAGCGATGGATGAACTTTGAGCCAATTTTAAACGTGAAACCTCTTATTTTTGTGAAATATCATTTTAAAACAATATTATAATTATTATTATTATATTATCTCAATCCGTTATTGTTTTATTTTAAGAAAAAGTTGAGGCGCCCTTTAAGAACAATCCTCTTTATGGACCATCAGTTAATGTTCCCATGCCGATTTGTTAAAGCTGTCAAAATTTATTCGCTTCGTAGCAATTGTTTGTTTTAGCCGAAACATTATCTATTCTGAAACTATCTCGTAACATTAGAAACAAAATGCAATTACTTTAGTAACTTGATTACATCTGGTAATTCAGTAACTTGTATAGAAATATGCATCTTAAGCATAACTTTTTAATCAATTTAAAGATAGTAACGTTTCGAATGGCTCTCCCAGTTTTCTACTGCGGTCATTTCTCAAAAACAAGCAAATGTCGCGTTGTCAGTTATTATAGATTTCCCAGTGGCTGAACTGTCAAAATTATTTGAAATATATAGTCCCATCGCCCAGTCCCACTTGGGATGATTTATTCTGTCAGTAACAGCAGTGTTTCTACAGATCTTATCATACGCAGTCAGAATTTACGTCGACCCGCATGCCGAAAACAGCTGCACACATCATCCCCTACTACCCAACGAGTCACATACACGCACAGACAATCCAATTAAGTCAATGGCAGCGCTGATAAATTTCACAAATAAATTTGATTAACATGACTGACGAACGCAATCAGTCAGGAGTTATGGCCAAGCTCCGCGGCTAGATTTGCTTCGCTTCCAACGATCCAGAGCTGTTACCCAGCAGGAAGGGAACGGTAGCGACAGCCCAGAGGAAAAACTTTAATTCTCAATGGCGGATCGGTTCCAGTTGAGAACACTACAGTCACAGGATGCATCCGGAAGTTTTCATTCCATGACAGAGAAGGGATAAACGATATCCCTGCGCTGTAACCACATCGAACACGATAGCAGGGTATGGGAACGGTGGATAAACTTCGCTTGCAAAGTAAATCCTTTGAAGCGACTAATGATCCATGTGTGCGAACAGGGGAACCAAGGGGATGCATTTCAGTTAAAATTGGTCCTTGGTCCGTTTTCATGTCCCATTAAAATTGAACAGAAATTGAAAAGTCATTTCGACAGTAGAGGTAGAAGTTTCCGGGTGCTAGTGGTCGGGCGAATGAGGCAAATCGGAAAAAGTTAGAAGTTTGTCCTTTCCCAAACTTTTAAGAAGTTTTTCCCTGCTGCGCTTTTTTAAACAAAAAAAAAAAAAGAATACTGGCGAAAGCGGAATAGATTTTTTTTATAAGAAACCATAAAAAAAAGCGGAGATAGTGTTTCGCGTGAAGAACAATAAGCGACTCGAAAAACGTGTCGTTTTCAAAACAGTGTTGAATAATCATACCTTTAGACTACATACAAATCCATCAAATATTTTTGTAAACCTACATGCTCTTATTTATTAAAAACGTACAACTTTAAGCATTCCTCTGATGCTAAGATATAGATTTTATGAGTGAGATGTTTACTCACGCCTAGTAAGCATTTCCGATATATCATATCATACAACACTGGTGTATATGATCTATGATATGTTCACAGGTAGGAAGTTTGTTGTGAAAAATATCAACGTACATCATCTACAGTATTTCACATAAATGAATTGCAACAAGGGAAAGTTGGCTCACCGATCCTTTTCGCTATTTTCACTAGCGATCTTATTGGTTCCATACCGCATTTAATCGCGCACGTCGATGATCTTATAGCGTCCGAAAAATCAGGCCCGAAAATTGAAATGATAAATAACTTGTTGCAGCGTGGCTTCGACGAAATTCAGCGATTTGGCAACGACTGGAAGTTGAAAATTAACTTCCGGAAGTGCCAAACAATTCTCTTCATAGCATCGCTATGCAGGGCCTCAAGGGACACGAAAAAAACTCGCGCAAGTTCGGAATATTTCATCTGCTGTGCCAGCCGTTAGCTATGCAAAATGTAGTTAAATATCTTTGCATTTTGTTGGACCAGTATTTGTACTGCGGCAAGCACGCAGCTACAGCCCTTTTGCAGCGACAAGTTGGTTGTTTTACAGCAGCCAACTTGATACCAGAGTAAAGGTGATCTGCTACATGGCTCTCAGGGTTGCCCAGTGTGGTTCAAACTGAGTTCTTTCTAGAGGGAAAAGATGAGGGTGTTTGAGAGGTAATGTCTCCGAGCCTGTCTCCGGTTGTATCGAACACCTGAATCCTATTACAAGCAATTCTATCCCAACGAGGTCTTGTATAACGAGGGAAACCTAGTCAGGATAAGTAATTTTATCATTAAGCTGACTCGAAGACATATTGCATGAGCGATGACTTTTACAAAGAGTCTGATCATTGGAGCTTACTACCCAAACCTTATGTACCACGAGAAGTTGCGGCGAAATGGCTTCATTCCGCCCAAAGCATTTCTCTTTCTAGAGTCGAAAGGGCTGAAACGGAATATGAAAGGATGTCCTATCATCTTCCATGTCGTACTCGGAACAGTGGATAGGCGGCTTAAATAGGAAGTGGACGTCGCTCGTAGCCACGAGGAACTTCTTGAATTTAGTAGAGCGGTCTCCGACAGAGACAGGGCACAGTCCGCTAAAAAACGTCGATTATGGTTTCACCAAAACCAGCCCCCGCCAAAAAACCCCCCGTCGAAAAACTTGTTCTTGAGGATGCCCGAATAAAGGTGAAAATGATGGCAGAGATCATCAAGCTTTCAACTGGTACCGTTCATACCATTCTTCATGATCATCTTATCCTTTCAAAGGTCAGTGCAAGGTGGGTGCCACGAATGCTCACAGCGCCTCAGAAAAAAGCTCTCGCATGCTGTAGAGAGCTTTTGGAGATGTGTAGTGGGAACTGGGACGGTGTTATGGATCGAATTGTTACTGGGGACGAAACATGGGTTGACCACTATGACCCTGAAAGCAAACCAGAGTCCATGTAGTGGCATAAAAAAGGAACAGACCCCCAGTAAAATTCAAAGTCACTCTGTTTTTTGGGACTCAAAGGGAATCTTGCTCATTGAGTTCAAAAATTAAGGCGGAACCATCAACGCCACATCCTACGCTTCACTTTGCATAGTTTGGGAGGAAATTAAAAAAACAATAATAAAAAGACGGGTTGCTTCTTCATGAGAACGCTCCTGTTCACACAGCGCGAAAAAATACCACATTCTCGCTTTAGTCCAGAACTTGCCCCTAGCGATTATTTCCTGCTTCTGGGTTTGACAAAATGTTTTTGTAGAAAAAGATTTTCGGATGATGAGCAACTCAAGTCGGCAATAAATGGGTATTTCGCAAATTTATTTTTTTGAGGGCTTATAAAAGTTTGTCTCAAGATGTAACAATTGCATTGATTTTAGGGGAGATTATATTGCAAAATAAAAATAATCTAAATTGAATTCGCATTTTCCTTCATATCGATACCGAGAATATATTTAACGCCCCTCGTATATGTCAAATACCGCATGATGCACATGTCTGTAGATTACACGCATATTCAAAGAGTTTTAAGTAGCTTAAGTTGTTAAGTAGTTGCAAGCACTTTTAATCTAATTTTTTAAGTTTTAGTTTAGTTCAATTTAAGGATAGGCTAAGTTTATATATACAAAAAAAGGTCTTTTTTGTCTTACTTTTTTTGAAACAAATGAACACATATATAGCAAATAAATAATTTCATGCTAATTATGCGCAAATGCAATTTCAATTACACCAGATTGACTTAGAGCACCTTATTGGGGTCAGTAAATTGGATGTTAAACCATTGTTAAGATTTTGTTAGTTTGTTTTAAGTATTTTTTTAAAATTAAATTAGAAGAATATTACATACAGATCAATAAAAATGCGCTAAAAAAACAAAAAAAAACAACAAGATTCAAGATACAACGGAATCTTGTTTTTTTTTTTCGAGGTTAAGAAATGAAAATTGTTGGTCTATATATATTATTATAAAGTAAATTAATCTGTACAAAGCTCAAGATTCGTTTTACAATTTGCATATATTTTACGAAACATTTTACTCATTTTACATCACTGTACGCACCATAATTCTCTTTTATAATATTAATACTTTGCACTCTTAGTCCTAGAGAAATAAGTTCGTTTTTAAGTGATTCAGTGGACACTTCATCGAGTCCATATAATACAACTTTAAGTGACCTTGCTGCTGGAAGGTCGTGAGAAAAATAATTCCTTTGCTTTGAGAACTGAGCAAATACCAGAATGACATTCAATTGTATCACATATGATTTCTATGCCAATGGATATTTTCTTGACACAGTAATTAGAGATATTCATTTCACTAAGCAATGCATGAACATCAGTACCGGTTTTCGCAAAACACATATCTATAGTATTTTCCCTTTTATTTTCGATTCACTCTTTGGTAGAATCACTATCAATGTCCGAACCGGGTAGGCACTGGAGAGGAGTAAAAAAATCATTCTAGAGGTATCTCCTCTAGAATTCATTTAAAAAATGTTAGTCTTTAAAGACAAGTTAATGTATTCTAAATTAGGAGATCGACTACGTTATGAAATGTTGATAGGTATTTTGTTTTAAATCAGATTTTGTATGTAACACCAGTACCGCACAGAAGAGACGTTTATTAAGTACGAAACACCGGTTAATACTAATATATATCCCAGTGAAGATTCAACTCGGAATTGATGCTGGAACTATTTGATCACATTGTAGCACAATGTGTGGATCGATTAAAACTAATTCTAAACTACTTCGAGGAAATAGTTGGTCCAACCCCAGAGAAGAAATGAAGCTAAGTGTAACCATCCTTCATTCTAAAAACTTTGCCTCCTTTTCGGCAGGCTGCACCAAGCCACCGACCCATCTCCACCAAAATATTCTTGAGACTGCTTAGAGAAAAGAAATAAAAGGAAACGAAAACAAACAAAGCATAAAATCAAACCAAGTACAAAACTGGAAAAAGCACATAACGAACATACACTCAACCAAAACTAAAACATACAAAAATAACTCTGGGTTTCGTATACCATATAGGTAGCGTGGAAAGGCAACTGAAGATGTGGCAGACAGGAAAAGCACGGCTTCAACTTCTTTTTCTACTGATCATATAAGTGGCAAAACGACCCGCTATAGAGCTGATTGAGATGATTATCGAGGTGTATAGGATTTAATCTCCAAAGGAACCGTTTACATCCAACCACAAATACAAGGTAGCGGCCTCCAAGACCACTCGATCTTCGCATTAAATTTCTTCAACGTCAAAGGAGATCAGGAAAACAAGAAAAGTCCTTTACATGAACTACATGCTTAGAAAGCTAGACTTTAACATCTACGAAAACCAGGCTCAGTGGAGTTTCAACATCCAGTCAAACTATTTACTATAATTATGAATTAATGAATATTGAAACAAGGTTTTTCATGTTTTATATTTGAAGAGAATTTTAACATACTTTTAAATTTAAGTTATTTTTTTTAATCTTTTAAAAAATCGTAATCTTTCCTTTTTCCAAATCATTTAAAGCTCTAAACGGCAATTTCACTCCGATTTGATTATATTTAAACGTTGCAACATAGGTCTTCAATAAAAACAACCTTGGAAATGGAAACAATTCTAGGATCAATTCTTCAATAATGAAGACATCGACTGCGTTGAAGTTGTAAGTCCTTCCAATAAGAAAATTCAAATTGCAAAATACTCTTTGGTCGCCGTGGCGTAGTGGGTAGAGTGCGACGCTCACACACCGAAGGGTCTAGGTTCGATTCACGGCTGAACACCTCAAATTTTTCACGGCACCACATCTTTCGAACTGCTGACAACACTCAAAGAGTAATAACTGTCTAAGAAGGCTTCTCAAATTTCGCCGTTCGGAGTCGGCAAAAAACTGTAGGTCCCTTCTACTCGTGAGAGAATAGTAGCGCGCACAACACGAGTAGTTGATGAGCAAGCTAGGCCCTGGTCCCCCTTTGGACTGTAGCACTAACAATTATTATTAAAATACTCTTTAAAAACATAAGCATAATAAATTGGGAAAGTGCAGATTTCCGCAAATATCTGTGTGCTGCATTGCTGAACAAAAATATTCAATTTTTCACCCATGACCCTACCAACCTTGACGTTCGTCTCGGCTCTCACGGACTAAGATACCAAAATATATAACTTATAAAAAAAATATGATCAGTATGTAGATATATTTTGTTTGATATTTCTCGAAACTGGATCTATTCGTCTCGCTGAACTAAAATCAAATTACAAATCGGTCTTTAGAACCCAGGTTAAATGGGACTTTGCTAGACGGAAACGAATTCGAGTCACATGGTGAAAATTTGTATGGTGAAAAATTGTAACATCAAGACTCAGTGTGCTATATGTTCCAAAAACAACAAAACAAGCTAATGAACTTCAAATAAAATGTGTCGAATATCATAGCGCCCATAAATCCACTGATATCCATGTAGCAGTCGTCAGAGCTTTATTGAAATGGCGCAAAAATTGACGTGGGAAAACATACCACAATCAATCAGTAAAAAATAAAAAGTAAAAATCTCCTAACTCCTCCAGTCCAACGCAACATCTCAGGCTATGCAGCACCTCTTACTTCCGAGACATTATCAGAAAATTATAGTGCTAAAGCGGATCAAGTTAATATAATTACGTAGATTGCAATTAAATTTTTGTGTAATTCAAAATGATGAATTCTAGTAGTTTAAACATAATTTGTTGGAATTCTTTTTTTCGTACTATTTATAATATTCATACAGTTTTAGGGTCAGAAACTTGGCTTGATTCGATTGGTCGTTTATCTAACAAAATGTGTAAATATTATCGTTTGTAGTTATAAAACTTTTAATGCAATACAAAGTAATACCTGTTATAAATACTAAGCTTATTGAAACTATTGGTGCGGAAGTTCCCTTTTAGTGCTTATTTTCCAGGCGGATCATCTTCGTCGTGTTAAATGTAGTACTATAGTTTCCCCAGTGCTGCGTTCACACTTATTTCAATATTTATTAATTCCAATTAAGGATTATTTAAGGGTCCGATAAGATCAAGGCGAATCCATTCACAGAAATTAAATCTGCCGTTGAGCATTCCATAAATTTTGTTCAATCTCAATGCATATCAAATTATGGTACAATCTCCTTAACTTCATTTAAAATGCTTACAAATTATGAAATCTTCTGGCTTTGACGGTATTAAGAATGTTTGTCTGAAAAATCTCCAAAAACCTAATGGATATTTTCAATTGTTGCCTTAGAATTTGTTATTTTCCAAATCATTGAAAAGCTGCGAAAATAATCCCAGCCTTATAGCTCGATAAAGACTCAAATGTGGCTTAAAGCTATAGATCAATTAATTTGCTCAGTTCTCTTAGTAAAAACTTCGAATCAAGAAGAGATTGATCTCCTTTGTGAAGAAAAATGCAATTATACCTCCAGATCAATTTGTATTTAGAGCTTTTCATAGTATTGCCCACCAGATATGGAAAAAGCATTTGATACCGTTTGCATTGATGGTTTGATTCACAAACTAGTAATTGTTAACACCCCTATGTACCATAGTCAAAGTCATTCAGTTTTTCCTATTTCACCAAAGTTTTAAAGTTACCATAAATGCGTGCTTTTCTGAAAACAAAGTTATCAACGCTGGAGTTTTTCAAGGTTCCGTTCTTGGTCCAATCTTAAACAACGTCTACACCTCCGAATTATTCAGTTTGACTAACTGTAGTATCGCTCTATTTGCTGATGATACTTGCATTTATTCTTCAGATAAACTTGCTTTAAATATTAAAACTAACTTATAATCTGCCATAAATGTAATTGAAGTATATTGTAACAACTGAGGAATCAAAACTAATGCTTCTAAGACATAAGTCATCTTTTTTACTCGTAAAAGAAAAGTTTGTCTATTACCAAGCAACAAACCTAATATCAACGGAATTCAGGTTGAATGAAAACCTAACGTAAAGTACCTTGGCATTCACTTGGATAAGCGTTTAACATTTTGTATTCACGTACAAGACACAAAAAAAAATTAATAAATCTATTCGTATCCTTTACCCTTTTATTTGAATAAATTCGAGACTGAATAATGCAAACAAACGTGTATTATTTTAAAGCGATCTTTCAGCTTATTATGTCTTATGCGTTTACCGTATGGAGTAATTGTGCGATAAGTTACTTGGGAAAGCTCCGGACTGCCCAAAACAAATGGCTGGCATTGATATAGTCGCACAAAGACTTGAAAATCTAAGGTCCAATTGGAGCTTCTCGTTCTTGTTTGTCTTCAGAAAATCCCTGTATTTCCAATTTGACGCAGTAAATGATAGTGCAACCTAATTAACACAGTATGCTAATATGTATCTATTTCCCTCATTTTTATTTATTCTCATTTGTTTACTCCTTGTTAGAGAATCGAAAAAAGATATTTCCAGCTAACATTATGAAACAAATTGTTTTCTAACTACAATTTACTAAGCGTATAACAGAACAAATATAACAGATGAAATACTTAGCTAGTCCAGTCTCTGCAGCGAATTTGATCCAAGTGAACGGGACCCTGTCAGCGGAGCAAAGTCCAAACAGGTTTCAGGATACGGGTAGTTGGTGCATTTCTGAAAGGCAGCGTCGAACTCCGTGAAAGTTTGTCCCATTATCTGTGTAGATGTGGCTGCATTTTCCGCGACGAGATATAAAATGGCGCACTCCTGCTATGCTGGCATCGGTGGATTGGTAACTCATTACTTCAAGGTGTATAGCTTTCGTGGACATACAGACAAATAGGGCGATATAAGCTTTGGTTAATTTTGGCTTACGCGTTGGTGTACATTTAATTATCAGAACACCAGCAAAATCACATACGGAATAAAAATGGTCGACTAGGTTGTATGCGATATGATGGAAGGTCTCCCATGAGTTGACGGTTTGTTTTTTTTTTTTTTTATAATTGACGCGTGCAAAAGGGGTTGCGAGTACCCTTAAGTGACCGGATCAAGTCACAGCACGGGCCGAAGGTATAGAGGAAGAGAGGGAGAGGAGGTACCGATGCACATTGGTTTTAAATGCCTGTGGATTGTAATGAGGAGGAAAAATCGAGCTGGGAAGAGCATTCCAGATTCGTGTAGTGCGGCTAAAGAACGAGTCTCTGAATTTGACTGAATTTGTTAGTTTCTGCTGCATAAAACATGGTTTGCATCTATGAATAACCTTTCGAATATTATTGCTACTGCCTAGAACGAACGAATGCAAACGTCTCGGAAATACCGGAATGTAGATACCGCTGATGTATGTCCTGCACAACCATTAACGATATGGGCGAATCCTTAGGAAGAATGATAGGGTGCTTGAGATTAAAAGAGATTGCTGCGTGCTTCAAACGACCACCTACACGAAGTAACCCTTCATTGTCCAGGAAAGCAGAATATCTCAGCAGACGTGATTTTGGAAGAAGTTGTCCATTACTTTCAGGCATTGTATATCACTTCCGAAAGCATTGCTTTGGACGTATCTTAGAAGCATAATTTCAGCAGTTCGGATTTCCAACCACGTAAAACCGTTCTTATTTCGCGCCGAAACAGGATTGCGACATGACGAAACAAATCAGAGAATATATGCGAGGATCCGTAGTAACTTCTACCATGATGATATTTTTTCGATAGGAGTCTGAAAGCAATTAAAATCGGTCGCGGAGACGACATTCTTCGGAACGCGTTGTTCTTCTACCTTCCACACGTTTTTGCTCACCGAACTTATCGAAATAAACCTTTTTGGCCATTTGTCTTCTGACAGTAATAACCATGATGGACCTGTCCACCAGAGGCTATGAGAAACAAGATTCAACGGAAGTATTCCACGCGATGCACAATCTGCAGGATTCAAAACTGACGAAACATAATGCCACGAATGGCGCGGAATTATTTCTAAGATGGCAACGACGCGGGGGTTCGAATCGCACCATGCGTAGGTCTTAACGATTTGGACTGTTATTGAAGATTTCACTAACTTCATTAATCGTGCCAATCATAAAGCACCACAAAGTTCGAGGCGAGGTATAGAGATAGTTTTTAATGGCGACACTTTAGCTTTTGCTGCAATGATGTTAATATTATATTTACCATCTTCAGTTCTTGTACGCGCATACACAACCGTTGCGTATGCGAGCGATGAAGAGTCCGAAAATCCATGAAGTTCTATTTCTTCTCCGTCTGGAATCAGGTTTCGGGGAACACGTATTCTCTCGATGGTAGGAAGTTGTTGACGCTATTGGAAGAGGAAGAGAAATTTTAAAAAGAACAACTTATTGAGCTATTAGACCTAATGGATCAAATATTCTTGCGACTTCTGATAGAAAAGTTCGCCTTGTAGAATGAACACACAAGGGTGATTTTGTCAACCGATAAGAGAAAATGTCAGAAGCGGGGTTCCAGTACATTCCTAAAACCTTAATGAAAGATTGAGATCGTTCCGGGTCGACAAATGAATATTCACATTCCTCGGGAGGCTCCTTCGCGAGAAGAGCCCAACAGTTCGAACTCCATTTTCGAAGCTGAAGTTTTGCCTCCGCTAATAATTGCACCAATTCATTTTGATTTTTTAACAAATTTTCAACGGAATTTGCTCCTGTCATAACGTCGTCGACATAAACGTCATTTAGTAGAATTCTAGCAGCATTAGGATATTGAACCTTAAAGTCATCTGCTATCTGTTTTAATACGCGCACTGATAAAAACGGAGCTGACGCAGTTCCATACGTAACCGTTTTTAAGCGAAAATGCTGAATCGGTTCATCGGGTCGTTGCCGCCAAACAATGCGTTGGAAATCTTGCTCACTGATCCAAATCTGACGAAACATTTTTACAATGTCCGCAGTAAAGACATATTTGTATTGGCGAAACCGAAGACACACACCTAGTAAATCTCGCTGTATAGGAGGACCGATGAGCAATTGACTTTTCAAAGAATTTCCTTCCGAGTCCTTAACTGAACCGTCAAAAACAACACGAAGTTTGGTGGAGGACCTGTCCGGCTTCAAAACGGCATGATGAGGTAAATAGAATAGATTGCCCGATTTGTTATCGATATCATGAGAAGGAATCTTTTCCATGTGCCCGAGTTTCAGGTAATCCTGCATGAACTGGCAATAAGATATGTGAATGTCTGGATTATTTTGAAACCTGCGCTCGATAGAATATAAGCGCGAAGTTGCCGATTGTAACGTATCACCGAATACCGGTCGAGGGTTCATGAAGGGAAGCGAAACGATACATCTTCCGTCAGAAGCGCGTGATACGGTTTTCTGGAATAGATCTTCTGCAGGGTCATTCGAAGAATCTGTGATTTTGGGAGGGGGAATATCCCCCAATTCCCAGAAACGCTGCAAGAGAGCATCTACATCCATGTGTGCATGATAGACTGATAAGTTTTGAGAATCACCTTCAGAATCAAATAGTTCTCCAGAGATTACCCACCCGAAAGTTGTCTACTGTGCGATTGGAGTACCCTTTGGACCGCGAACTGGCTCGCCTTTAAGAATAGTCCAAACTTTATCTGCCCCTAAGATCATATCTATTGGCATCGATAAGTTGAAGTATGGATCTGCTAAATCCATTTCCCGAATGTGTCCGAAAGCTGACACGTTAAAAGTTTTTGATGGTAGATTCGACGTCAATCTACTAAGAATGAAAGCTTTGACGGATATATGATTTGATTTGTGCCGAGAAAACAATTGAATGGATACACATCCCTTTGTATATCCAGCCTCTGTGGAGGATAATCCCATTACTGGTATGCGACAGTGTTTACGCGGTAACTTCAGCCGTTGATGAATGATTCGGCGATAAAGGATGATGGCGATCCTGCGTCCAAAATAATTCTACAATCGAATAGCTGTTCCTGGTTATTCTTGATTTTAGCGACAACAGTGGACAAGACAGTTTACTTGCGATTGCCAAAATCAATCGAATGGTTTAAAACGACCGGAAACATAGAGTGACAAGTTGAAGTGTTCGAAGAATCACGAGATGGCTGAGGTTTAGAAGGAATGGAACGAGAAGATGAGAACGAAGGCGTTGCATTTGTTGCATCGTGTTGATGGACAAGACTATGATGGCGCGATTTGCAGAGACGACAACGGAAAGCGGACCGACACTTATTTGAACTGTGACCTATACGAAGACAATTAAGGCACAAGGATTGTTGTTTAACGAAAGCTCTTCGAGTGTCTATATCAGATGAAACGAATTCAGGGCACTGAGGAAGGAGATGTTCATTTTTACACATTGGACATTTTGAACTACGTTCTGAGTCTTTAGCGAGATGGGCACGAATTTGAATTGATTGTTTTTTTCGATGTGTTGTTGAGCGGTTAACTGATTACAAGGATTCTAACGCGTCACACCGATTTTCTAAAAATTCAATTAAGTCCCCGATGATTTGATCAGCCCGAGAACCCACGTGTTCAGCCCAAGCCTGTTTGGTGTCCTGGTCTACCTTAGACACTAAGATGTGGATTAGCCATGGATCGCGACTATTACATTTAACGGCCACGTATTACTTCATCCACACCATCCGCGAGTTTACGAAGCGATTGTACATTGGGTGTACTGGTGTGATACGAATGACTGAATAATTTAATTCCCACTATCATACCTTTTTTCAAGACGGTCCCAAGCCTCGATATAATTTGCGTCAGATATCAGGAGATGTTTTATTAAATTGGACGCGTCATCTCTAAGAAAGGATTTAAGGTACTTTTGCGTAGCTGTAAGATTTGGTTTGTTGTCTATGGAGCCGGTATATAAGTCCCGAAATATAATTTCCCGAAATTATAACTTCCCGAAAAAGGCGGTATAACAATCTTAGGTAAATTGGTATCAGCGTAGGTACTGCTTGAAGAATTAGTTTGTCAAAAAACGTAGATTGCTGTTTAGCCAGCTTTTCTAACGTAGAATTATTCTGACCACAATTCTCCACAGATTGTTTTTCACGAATATCGAGCAACAGACGCGAATATGCATAGAAGTACTTTTCTTCGTATTCCGCGAACTCGTTTTCAAATCCCTCGACAGAATTTTCTTCAAGATGTTGCAGACCTTCATATTGTAAATCACAAAACAATTTCCAAGCGTCATCTAATTTGTTCAAACGTATTTGAAGCATATCGATAGAAGTGGAAATTACGATGGTATCAGGAAAAGAAACATCACGCGTTAATTTACCTCTCAAATTGCCTAGTTTTTGTCGAATGGCATCCATGATCAACTATGCACAAAGATTAATGAAAAAAAGAATATCGAACACTAAATCTTAAACAATTATAATGATGAGATATGTTATAATTGAAAAATCAACTGTTCCGAAAGGTTCTGTTTCAACGCCGAACCCGCGCACAATGTTTTTCACGAGTTTTTTCACGAACAAACAGGTACAGTCAATCCTTTTAAACAATACATGCATGCACAAAATTTTTTTGTTGTCAATAATTCGGCTCTTGAAGGACCAATTTATGTTGGAGAATCGAAAAAAGATATTTGCAGCTAACGTAATGAAACAATTTGTTTTCCAACTACAATTTATTAAGCGTATAACAGAACAAATATAACAGATTAAATACTTAGCTGGTCCAGTCTCTGCAGCGAATTTGATCCAAGTGAACGAGACCCTGTCAGCGTAGCAGAGTCCATGCAGCGACGCTCTCTTGCTTACAGCGCCAACGACATGATCTGTTTTTCTCTCTCTGCACAGTCTTGCTTACAGTCGCTCTCCTTGCAGACTCGGTCATTGGATTGTGCACTGTGCATGCACATCATTAGAGAGATATTAGCATTTAATTGATATTTGTAATCAAAATGATGAATTAACAACAATATATAATAATATATAAGAGCATTAAATGTTAATAACGATAAGTCAGGAACATCCCTTTTTATTCATTTATATGTTTACTAGCTTATTTACTTATTTATATATTTGTATACTTATTTATCTAACTTTATTTTTTTATTATTTGATTTTATATTTATTTATTTACATTTAAAAATAGAATTATTTGTTTTAGGTATATTTGTATTTTTTAATTTACTTATTTATTTATTTACTTATTTATCATTTATAAATTTATTTATTTATTCAAACTCATATGTAGAATAACTTACTTTTCTTATAAATATATTTATTTGCACATTTATTTTCTCATATACCAATATTTACAGTGTTTATTTTGTTTTTGCTTTATTCATTAATTGTTTATTAGTCTCCTAAGTAATTTTTAATTTATCGTTTAAGCATTTGTTCATATCCTTATTTCTTTTGTGGCTACCGTGGCGTAGTAGGTAGAGTGCGACGCTCACACGCCGAAGAGTCTAGGTTCGATTCCCGGCTCAACACGAATTTTTCACGGCACCACCTCTTTCGAGCTGCTGACAACTCTCTTAGAGTAATAACAGTCTGAGAAAGCTTCTCGAATCTCGCCGTTCGTAGTCGGCAAAAAACTTTCTACTCGTGAGAGAACAGTAGCGCGTACAACACGAGTAGTTGATGAGCAAGCTAGGCCCAGGTCCCCCTGTGGACTGTCGCGCCAAGCAATTAACCATTACAATTAAAATATCAAGCCAAAAAAGGCGCTGTTTTAAGTGTATAGCGCATTTATGTTTATGTTGTACGAAAATGTAAATTTTATTCATTTAACCGTAGACCTACGTGGGTTTTTTTTTTCGAACTTAAATATTTTCTATAATATTCTATAATATATAATTATAATATTTCTATTTCTATTTCCATTAATAGTAGGCTGTGCTTTCATGATTGCTTTGCCTGACCATGCATAAAGCGAAATTGGGATATTTCAGTTTCCCTACAGTTAGATGGCTGCGCTTGTTTTGAATTTGGTTTTTTTGTGGGAGGTTTGGTCGTTTTCGACCCGTTGTATTTTGAAACATTCCTGTGAGGACACTCGTGGGAAACAAAAGTAAAGTCATCATTTAATTTATTTCGAAGTGAACTTTTTTGGAAAATATCCAGTGGGGAAGATTTCTCGTCGGGTAGTGATGAAGACTTTGTACCAGAAGTCGAAAATGGTGTTAGTGATATGTGTAATTCAAGTGAAGCTAGAATGTGAGAATGAAGATGATGCAGCTGATCTACTTTTCGTATCTAAAAACAGTACGATTTGGAGTTCAATACCGTTGAATCCTGGTAAATCATTGTCTAATGCACATGTTTTTTGTTTTATAAAAGGGAAAATTTGTGACAAATTTGTGGCACTCGGACCATAAATATTATTACCATGAAGCCAGGTGTTACTCGTTATGCTATTGCTCGTGTTGATGTTTTGGTAGATTCGTTTTTATTGTTTTTTCCAACTCATATCGAGAAAATAATAATCGAAAATACTAACAGTTTTGGTCGCGCAACATTTTGCGCAAACATAAAGAAATGGAAAAAAGTATGTTGCATGCATATTTTGGCGTCTTAATTCTTGCAGGTGTATACAAGTGAGTTCTTTTAGTTATTTTTTGTTTGCTTTGAATAGAAGTTGTTTTCCTTAGGTCAAAAACCGAACGAATTGAAGATTTGTTTGATGCAAATTTTGGTCGACCAATTTTTCGTGCAATCATGTCTAAGGAAACTTTCCAATACGAAAGTCCTGCGTTTCGACGACCCAACCAACCGGAGACAAAATAAACTATCAGTCAAGGATAAATTTATAACTTCTTGGACAAATGGGTTGAACTACTTCCTCTGTTTTTTAACCCATCGTCTTGTGTCGAGCAATTACTCGGGTTCCATGGCCGCTGCTCATTCTGGCATTATATGCCAAGTAAATCCGAACAATACGGTTTGTAGTTTTGGGTCTGTACTTGTGCCGAAACTTCATATATTTGGAAGATTCAGCCGTATTTTGGCAAAGAAAATAGGGCTGAAAAGGACCAAGTTGAACGTGTGGTCTTGGATTTTGTTGAAGGGTTGAAAGGGCACAACATCATCATGGATAACTTTTTTTCCTCATACGAATTGGGACAAAAATTACTGCAAAAGAATTTGACTATGGTTGGCACGGTAAGAAAAAATAAAAGGTATATAGCCCAGGAATTCTTATTGGAAAAAAAAACAACCACTATTTCAATCCACAATTGCGTTTGCTGATTCAACTGCTTTGGTCTCTACATCAGTAAAAAAAATAAATGTACGATAGTTCAAAGCACAATGCATAATACACCTGATGTTGCGCCTGAATCGAAGAAGATGCCTGTGATCATCAAGTATTATAACAAAACGAAAGTCGGTGTTGACAATGCTGATAAAATACTTTCAGGATTTAGTTAAAAGCGAAAAACAAATCGTTGGTCAATATGCGTGCTTGCAAACATCATCGATATTTCTGCATTAAATGCTTTTATCGTATATATTCAAATAGATCCAGGCTACCTAACATCCAGAGGCAAACAAGGTCGCAAAAAGTTTCTCCATGATCTTGGTGTCGAATTGACAAAAGATTACATGCTTGAATATGAGCGACAACGGAAGTGAAGACTCCACCCCACCTGTCAAGCGCCCACGACTTGTTCCCCCACAACCAAAAAAGCGTGGCAGATGTGTCATTTGCTTGGCAGAAAACTCCATCACTAAGGAAAACAAATCGGAGTTGGTCTGTTGCTTGTGTGAAAAAAATGTTTGCAAAAACAAACACAACCGGAACATATGCATCAGGTGTTTTGAATAATTTAATAGAATATTTGTTTGCATGCGTTTCCTATATAATATTTAATGAATTGTAAACAAAACAATTTTTTCTTAGAAAACGGTTAAATGTCCAAAAGCAAGTTTTGTGTCGTAATCGATACATGAATCAACGCTCTTAGGAGGAGCATGAAGAACTCTTGTTAATAATGCTACAATCAGAACTGGTAACGAATCATGGATACATGGTTATGACATCGAAAGTCCAATTGTCCCAGTGGAAACGCCCAGAAGAGCCAAGGTCAAAATCGCCAAACACGCAAAATACGTCTAACTCTTTTGTCTCTCACACACAAAATAAATATGCTTTATAGCTGAAACTGTAAACACATGTTCGAGATGAGTGTACCGACATAATAAAATAAAACAATCGATAATCGTAGCCCGCGAAATTTGAATCTCCCCTTGTTTTTGAACAGATCTCGCTATTACAACTGCGTGCTATTGTTCTACTTTGAGTAGAAGCGATTTTCAGCTTCCTAAATACCAAATATGAGAACCTTTTCCGAAGACAATTAGTACTCTTTGAGTTTTGTTAGCAAACTCGAAGAAGAAGTATACATACCCACTGCGCTATGTAGTCCACATGTATGTATATATGTATATATATTTATAAAAAGGATAATGCATATCTTCTGGCAAATGTCGGCTCCACATTCACCAAACAACTCTCACAACCCAGTTTCATCGACTCACAAGAAATGCATGGGAGTGGGTCAGGGTACCCTTTCAATTTTTCCAATTTTCCTTAATTTGAAAACAGAGCTGCGGTTCGGCATGGAATACGATCCCAAAGCACTTTGTCTGCTCATAGGAACCTCAGCCGGCAGCCAGGCGAAGCAAAGGAGCCTTCCCAAAATGAATTTCGTTAACTTTCTCGCCTGAAATTCAAGAGAGGAGCACATGTCTAGAAAATGCTGCTGCTGTTGCTCTTTTCGAGGATAAACTTTCTGATGCACAAATACGAATGTATGTGTGTATGCACCCGATTTGGTCGACTGCAATAGTTAAATTCCCCAATGCTTGCGTGATGGCGGTTTTTCTTGCCTTCTTTGATAGAATGTGATTCAACCCCACTACAGAAGCATTCAATTGCACTGGGAACGACAATGGAAGGCAGGCCAACAAAAACCCCTTCCATCTGAATGCAGTACTGACGTGTGCAGGTGATAAGCATAGCACCGCATACGGACTAAGATTGTTATCCTACTGGTTTAGTTGCATCCTCGACGCAACGTTGAGAAGCTGAGGTGGTCTTTCTGCAGATGAAATGTGGTACCAGCAGTGGTTGTGGTGTTTGGAATCATCCTGTCGACACTTGCCTGCGGTCGATTGCTCCATTGGTGTCCTCTTTCGATTTTCTTGCTAGACCAAGGGATGCCACCACCTGCTGGGCAACATGCAATCGAAAGTTGGTGTGTCTATACACCCCTCCCGAGTCATTGGACAACATCGACGAATGATAAATTGCATCCTTGTGGTCAATGGAGAGATGAATTGATCATTTACGGTTAATTTGGCACGAATGGTAGAGACACGTACATGAACACTGCATGTTATACCCAAGCCTAAAGAAGATTGTCTGTCATAGCGGTAGAATGTCAGTAAGCGACGAGTGTTGGCGCATAAATGTGCACCAAATGTTTTAGTATCACAAAAACGGTATATGGAACAGTGTGCATATGTCTGTTGTTTTTGTTTTACTAAATTTCTATCATAGTAACAATTTGTCCCTTTGAGGTTTGAATACGAATATAATTGAGGTATATATTCTTTTCATATTTTAAATTTGCACAATTTTTGTATTGAAAAAATAAGTAATGAGTACACCGAGTACAAAATAAAAAAAACCTAAGCCTTGTTCGATGTGGAATAAGGAAATTATCCCAGAATACATAGGAAGCAATGTGGTAATGGCACAAAGGGATTCTTCAATGTTAATAAAATCTGATCTGCTTAATTTAAGCTAAGCAATGGTCAGGACAGTGCAAAAAAGACACGTATTAACACCTTTGACACACGTATGTGTAACAAAAAATAAAGGAGAAATACAAGTGTCGGCAAAAAAGTTGTAGCACGCTTGAGAAAAGGAAAATTGATGAGAAGTAACCTGGAAGTGCAAAATGGAAATGAAAATCATATTTTAGCATAATGATGACCAAAAAACACAAGTTAGTAACAAAGTGGGTTACGAAGTATAAGGTTAGAGTGATATAGTGATCAGCCCAAAGTCCAGAGCTAAATTCATTAGAACAGAATAAAATATATTATTATATAATTTAATATTTATTATATATAGAATAAAATATATGATATATAATTCGGGGCTATCAAATTATTTCATTTCAATCGAATTTATTTAATAATTTATTTATTTGAATATTTACGGGTTTTATTGTGATTAATTTTAAAAAATTTACATAAATTTCTTCTTCGTGTAGTTTAATGGTAAAAATGTTGAGCTTACCAATTTGACTGTGATAGTTTGCTAACTAATATTAGTAAGTGTATTCACAAATTGAATTCAAAATTGTAAATTCCCTATTGTAAACATTTTATTTTGGATTTTCCCCTTTTTCAGGAGTTGCATTCCCGCAAGTTCGATCACGTCAACTGTTCTTTTAATTTTAGATAGTTGCGTCCGTGGCTTAACAAACGACTAAAAAATCTAGGAAATGTTAAAAATAAAGCGTTTAAGCATTGAATAAAGTCGGGGAGGATAAAGGACCGAAATCGTTTTCTTCAGCTCCGAAGAGAGTTTGATTTTTAAAAACTAATATATTAATACGGTTGAAAGTAATATTAAAAAAAATTGTAAGTCGTTTTGGGTCTTTCTGAATTCTAAACGAAAAGGTTCGCTCTATCCATCGGCAATGGAACTCGAAGGTGTGAAGTCTTTTGATACACAATCTTCTTGTGATCTTTTTGCAAAATTCTTTCAATCTAACTATAATGCGGAATATATATCAGATATTCATTTGTTATATCCAGATATTGTAACTATCATAAATTTTAACTTAACATCACTCTCAGATGAGGACATCTATAATGGTTTAATCAGCTTAGATTCAACCAATAATGCAGGTTTGGACCAAATTCCCCCATTATTGTTAAAGAATTGTGCATCGTCACTTTGCCCTCCGTTAAAAGCTTTATTTAACAAATCCCTATCAACTGGGGTATTCTTAGATGAGTGGAAACTCTCCTTAATAACTCCTATTCTTAAAAGCGGATATAAACACCTTATTAAAAATTACAGACCGATATCGAAGCTGTCCGTAAAACCGAAACTTTTTGAAAAACTAGTTACTCAAAAACTATTATTTGTTATTAAAAACTCCATTACATCGAAACAACACGGTTTTATAAGCGGTCGTTCAACCACAACAAATTTGTGTATACTTTCGCATTTCTGTTTGAACTCCATGGAGAAGCGAATGAAAGTCGATGTTATATATACTGACTTCGTAAAAGCGTTTGACAGAGTTCATCATGGACTTTTATTACAAAAACTCCAAAACTAGGTTTTAACCCTAGCTTTTTAACATGGCTGAGTTCCTATTTGTCAAATCGGAAACAAGTCGTCCAAATAAATGGTTTTAGATCTAATTATATAGACGTAATATCTGGTCTTCCTCAGGGGAGTCATTTAGGCCCACTTTTGTTTGTTCTGTTCGTGAATGATATTCCAAAACTTCTTAAATTTGCGGAAATTCTAATGTATGCAGACGATATTAAATTATTTCGACAAATTTCATGTGTCTCTGATTGTTTAAAATTACAAATTGATCTTGACTTATTCGCTAATTGGTGTAAATATAATCAACTTGAACTTAATATAGCGAAGTGCACGACGTTTAGCGTATATAGAAAGTTGTCGCCGGTGACTTTTAATTATAGAATTGGAGACGAATTACTAGTACAAGTCAAAGAAGTGAAGGATCTCGGTATCTACTTTGATACAAGATTTACTTTTTCGGCACACTATGACTTTATTATATGTAAAGCAAACTTTATGTTAGGTTTCCTTAAAAGAACATCAAGTGTCTTTAAGGATCCCTATACTCTTAAGTCAATTTTCTCATCACTGGTACTCCCTATATTAGAGTATTCATGTGTAATTTGGACACCATATTATGAGAATAGCGTAATTAGAATTGAAAGAATTCAAAAACGATTCACTCGTTTTGCTCTGAGAAATCTGAGGTGGTCTGGCGGTTTACCTGAATATGCAGCAAGATGTGCTCTTTTGGGCTTAAAAAGACTTGAAAGTAGAAGACAAGTTCAAAGTGTTTTACTTATCAATGACATTTTAAGTTGCAATATAAAATCTGAAGAGCTACTCGCCTTAATTTATTTGTACGTCCCAGACGTAAGTTTAAGACATAGAGATGAAGTTTTCTATCATCCCATTCACCGTACGAATTATGGTCAAAATAATCCAATAAGTCGGTCTTTAATGTTATTTAATTCTGTTTCTTCTGAAGTTGACATTTCAATGAGGTATATTTTCTTTTCATATTTTAAATTTGCACAATTTTTGTATTGAAAAAATAAGTAATGAGTACACCGAGTACAAAATAAAAAAAAACCTAAGCCTTGTTCGATGTGGAATAAGGAAATTATCCCAGAATACATAGAGCAGAGGCTCTTTTAAAAATGTTATCAAAAACATTTTTCACAATCGATCCATTTAAATTCATAAATGTATGCAGATTCATTAAATGTAAATAGAATTATTTTATATACTCTCTATTTATACATAGAATTATTTTTCTTACTCTGTTTTTGTAAGAAAAATTTGTTGTTTGTTGTTAAGAAACAAAATATTGTAATCAGCAGATTGTAATCCCATTGATGATGAATAAATAAATGAATAAATGAAATGAATAAAAGTTAAGATACTCTTGGTTATTTCTGTTCAATTAAAAAACAATATAAATTTAATGGAGGGAATACATAAAAACAGATCTGACGTTTACTTTTCACTCGTAGCTGATGGAAGGGTGCTAATACATTATTTTTCGTTTGCTCAGTGTTGTTATTTGTTATTTCGTGGTAAAGTGTAAATGCTTCCAAGCACATACATAGGGTTTAATTTCTGTATTGAATATTCCGCAATTTTGTCAAAATAATGTCAAAAATAGTGTGCGAAACGCATTTATTAAAATTAATTGTATATGGTTGTAAATTATTTAAAATTATAATAATACTTCATTTATAATAATAAATGTGTACATATTTTTAAAACAATATAATGCCGGAATGTTACTCCCAAATATTTTAAAAGTGTTAAGATCGTAGTTTTATATTTTGCACACCTTATTGTCATCCACATACGCATTCATTTTCTGCGACCACCCATCAAACAACACTACAATGAATAAATATATATATGTTTAGTCTTGGCTTTCAGGTTGTCATAGATAAAATAATACAAATAATACAAATAATGATTTCTTCACCATTTTATAAATACTTTTATGCTGATGAAATTATTTTAACTTTTCATATTCCTTCCTTGGCTTACGTTCCTAATATTCGATCGTTAACTTGAAATAGGCACTTCTATTTTGCTTTTAATAAAACGTGGTTATTAGCGTCATCAACAAAAACAAATTCTAGATTTCTTTGGATCTATTAAAACAACAACTTGAGTGTTTGTTTATAAATGTTTGTTTACATGTTACTACTGCTTACATATGAGTTTGAAAAATGAACTAGGAGAAGTTAGAGTCAGAATGATTTCTTTTCATTCCCAAACTATTCCCCTTTGCCAATAGACCAGGCGGAAAATTGCAGCGTCTGAAGCAAATGTTAGTGAAGAAAACACAAACTTCGTACGCCTTCGTACTGATTAGGGCCTATAGACTTCAGATTTATTACTGCAATCCCGTAATTTAATAAAGTATCTCCTTATTGTGTTAGTTTTGTTCAAAACTCGATTAAATACAGAACACTATTGGATTATATGATACACTTTTAACAAATAAAATTTACTTCTAGCATAAATTACTTTACTCATATTCGAATTTCCTTCCATTATCATGATTTTTGCAAGGTACATATAAACTTTAATGCAACACGTTTGTGCTAATCCGAAGAAATCAGGGTTTTTAGTTAATTTTATGATAATATATCTTGTCCCAACAAAATTTTATATGTTCAAACTAAATAAAAACCTGTAAAATTAGAATACTTTAACTTGTTTACCAATAACTTCTTCATTGCACACATATGTACAAAAGTTTACGAATCTGGGTGTATTCTTTGAAGAAAGTCTGAATTGGAAAACCCATGATAACCAAACTGTGTTTTCAATAAATATTTGCTCCATTCTCCAAAATATCAAAGTTCAGGGGAGCTCCAATCTTTAAAAAACGCTTCCGCACAAATGTTGTTCCTGATTGAGAATGACGTATACTGAAATATGTAATACAACATACATACAATACTGATATTTATATAGGGGTGCCACTAAAAAAAATCCATATTATTTTTAGGAAGTACAAACAAACGATCCCTGTTAAATTTTCATGACAGTCTAACATTTTGATACTTTCTTATAGAACGATTTATCTTTGGCCTCAAAATAGGCTTCAGTTTGGCGATCACCTAAACATTAGAGTCATATTATTTTTACAGCGAGCATCTTTTCAAGGTCTGAAAAGAGGCAGAAGTCACTGGGGGATAGATCTGGAGAATGTGATGGGTGCGAAAGCAATGCAAAGCCCAATTAGTGCGCGTCTTGTGACGCGCGGCATTGTCTTAGTGGAAGAGACTGTTTTTCTTCTTCATATGTGACTCTTTTTTTGAACTTTCTTCCTTCAAATGCATTAATAATGTCATGCGGTATTCGCTGTTGATGCTTTTGGCTCTCTTAAGATAGACGGATGCCATAACCTTGCCAGCCAACCTTTGTGTTTTTGGATGATTTGGGCGTGGTTCACCTGCTGCTGCCCACTTCGCTGACTGCCGATTGTGTTACAGTGTTAAATCAACACACGAAATTCAGTTTTTTTTCGATTGTTTTAAAAATCGCAAAAGTGGAGTCACTTGAAGTACTGTAACTTGTTACCTAATAATCTGATTATCATGAAAATTTGACAGATATTGTTTGAATGTTTGTACCAGAGACCAATAGGGAGACAGTCAACTCACTCGTTTCCCGCCATTGAATACATATTGACAGCGTTTTTTGTAACATTTCTCCTGAACAGCTGATTCACAGACAGGATTTTTTTGTTTTTATTATAAATGAGAATACGTGTGAACTGCCTATACGAACTGTTAGAAGGAGAGGACATATAAATCAAAAAGTTGAAAGAGAGAAGGTCTAGTTTTTTCATACACAAAGTAATGGTTGCCGATAGCCCTGTTCAGAAATGATGTTTGTAAGGGAAAAGCTTCATGAGGACAAACTCAGTTTGAACGCAAAAATTTACTAAAGATTTCTTATGAACTAATAAATATTACAAAAGAAACTGAATAACTTCTACTGATTTTAATTACTAAAACTCGTTTTCTTTACATGTGTATCAATTTTATAACTATTAATAAATATTATGTCTGATGTTATTTTTGTTCTTATTGCCTGAAATAATACTCAAAAGGTATCTTAAATTTGTAAATATGTTTTCATTTCGAACCAACTTAATTGTTTTAAGTATATTTAATGTATTACAATTGTCATATATCTTCGTTCTGAGTTAAAGTAAACATAAATGTTTCGCAATATATATTCGATTTATTTTTATTGTTTTGTAATTTTCATTGCAGGAAATATGTTTAATATTTGTTTTTGGGTTAGGTTTCATTGATTTTGTTGATTACAACACCTTTCATATTGAATGGATGTCATTTGGACAATAAAAACAACATTTTGTAATAACAATATATAACAACATATATTTATCTTAATTATAATACGCGTAACTCGGAATATAAACTGATAATAAGTCTTTTACAAATGTGCGACTTTTCAGCACGCGTTACTCTCTTGTTTTATACATATTTCATAAGTTATTAAATATAAATGCAATCAAATTATCCATTTATTAGAAATAAATCCTATTTAAACTTCCGATTACACTAACTTGCGTTAACAATTTGCAGTAGATTTTCCGAGCATTGAGTACATTGTGTAATGAATGTATACAAAATGGCTGACGAATTCTCGAACAGTGGGCAATTTACGAGTGTTTGACACTATTGAAGGCAAAAATTGACGAATTGGCCGCCATCTTTCCAATTTTGGAGGGAAACGTATATATGTGGGAGTAAAATGAGACGAAGTTCGATGTTACGTAAATAACTTTCAGAAATTGAGGTTTCTTCTACAAGAACACGTATCGTTTGACTGTTACAAATGATCGATAGACAAAGGCGAAATCAGCTGTTCAGTTGACCATCTCCTTCCTTAATGGTTTCTGGTTTGTATTCCTAAAAATAATATAAAACTAAAAAAAAAGTAAGCCCTTATTGAGTGATGTGTTACTTTTTTCGAATACCTTGGGTGCAAAACGGTACTTTCATCGCAGATCGTTCAGATTGTAATTAAAATTCTTTACTATTGCATTTTTCCACGACTTCTTGCTTTTCTTCTTTTGGCTCTCATGCAGATACCACATTATTGAATCCAATCTGCAACCGGCTGCTGACATCCAAGCCAATAGAATCGCTGCGTTATGTCAATAGTGTCAATAATGTCAAAATGTCATCTGTGTTTTTCATTGACGCAACGTGTTATACAAAATCCTTTCGTCTTTAATATATTACGAATTCTGAGTTCGGCGGGATGATAATTTTCTCTTCCGCAGTGATTGGAGTGGCCTTAAGAGGCAGCTCCAGAAGCTCCCTTGCAAATTTTTTCTCTTAAGGAACCGATCTTATCATTATTCAAATCTTATCAAATTAAGTAAATTTTATCCATGGAGTGTAATTTTAAGTAAATACAGGAAAGCAAACTTCAAATCACCTCCATTAAATAAGATTTATTTACCAATTTTATATTAAACAGAAATTCAGTCCATTAAATCCCCGTTAAAAGTGGTGTCAAACGGCTATCTAATTACTGACGCTGTGTCAATCTCAAAATACAACTGCGACATCGATCAAATGGCGCGTGGTCCGTTAAATATAATAAATTGCTAAACAAGGGGGAGGTGGGAGAAAATGAACAAAACTCCAGAATCATAAAAAAAAAATCCAGCAAAGTGCTAATTGGTTAACTATCTGTCGCAGGAAAAGGACATATTGCAAGCCGTAGATGTTACCCTCTGTCAGTGAGAGCGACCAAAGGACGTGCGGCGTGCTATGTTAGCTTCGTTGCCTCAATAAACAGTCTCCGGAACGATTCATAAATTACAAAATCCAGGGTATGGGCTAATAAATCAATTAAGTAGATACTACGTTCGGCTGGGTTCGTGGGTCTTGCTGCATGTGTGGGTGTGCTTGGTAACAATAGGAACGTCATTTTGTTTGCCCTTAGACCATTATCGCCGTTGTATGTCCTTATTGTTGAATGGTGGCAGTACTGGTGCTGTGTTTGCTTTACAGCAGACCGTAGTGCATATGCCTTGATTTATGAACAGATTCAGTGGATAGGATATGTACCATAAGATGTACGCTACATTAAGTACAATATATTGTGAAAATTGTAATAACTGGCGTTTTTTAAAGTGAACTCATCAATTGGTTAAAATCTTTTAAACGACAATGTAAAGGCCTTACCAAAGAAGGATTATTTTTATCCCCATATCTTCTTCTATTTTGAGTAGTATAGCAATCCTTGGACCTCAACAAACATACCTCTGCTAGCTTACTTCGTACGCTTACTTGGCTTATGACTTTCTACAGTTGCGCGCTAGGATTAAGACTCTTTGAGTCGGTTTATTGGATAGCTTATGTAGTCTAAGGGTTTAGGATAATCAATATAAAACCATTAAGAAGAAACCACTACTATTGCCCCGAAACGGATCGGGGCACTCAAGAACTGGCAAAAGGTTGTCGTAATAGTACGAAACTTCATGCTAACCCTAATACATATTAAATTCTCAGGGCTGTTCATGGAATTTTATTTTTAGCAGTTATTGATACGAAAACAAAGCCGAAACAAATTTGCAGCAATCATACAGTTCGCTTGAGGATGACCTCTAGTTGATTATTATCTCGTACAATGAGAATTTAAATGTTCTGTTATAGGGCGTTGTTAGGTGTTAGTTATGTAAGTTTTTGATGATGTTGAATCGCTTCTTTTGTACAGATTCGTACAAAATAATTTCCAAATTGTTTGATAAATTCCTTGTGCTTTTTATATAATATACTTATACATCCGAGACCAGATGTAGTAGTGGTTATTACAAGGTAAACTTATTAATATAATTTTTCTGTATTTGAATTTGGAGCAATTTTAGTGTACATTAGAGTATTCAAGCAAAATGTATATTCTATATAGTGTACTATTTGTTTATTTTTATTCAAGTCAAGAGCTGAAAGACGTTTTTTTCAACGGTCTTTATAATGCTCTTCAGTTTATTCATTGTAGTGTTGCTTAACATTTTCCTTTCCTAAAATTTCCTTTAGGACTACGAGTAGATTTCACGTTTCTTCGCCATACTCGCTCTTCCATATACGTCGTAAGCAACCATTGAAACTTTAACACAGTACGCAATATGTTTTAAGGATTGATATCTCGAAAGCCATCAACTTCCTTTCAGGATGGCTCTTTGTATTTGGCCTTTAGGAGGGTATTTTCGATCATTTGTTGCTATTCTAATACTGGCTCCCACTTTCCGCAAGATGTTGTTCTTACAACATGTTGTTCTCTACAAGTTTCGGTGCATCTTTCTCTGTTCTCATTCGAAGTGGTATCACATACAGCGGCTGCATTACTCCCAACAGATCATTCAATAACTGATTTTCCTACTCCCTTTTTTCTTCGCTCGATTCGAAATCTCGAATATTCTACCCAGAGACAGATATCCACATGTACATGTTTCAATTACTCCAACGCCATGACACTCCTTGTATCGGGGTGAAGCTGTGGTTATATATAAAATATAAATTGACTTATTTATCAAGTAATACTAGTGCATTCATGTAAATGTGATTATTAATTCGCGTTTTATTTCTAGTTAAACAGAATCATAATGGCAACTGAGACGATGATGGTGAAAATTGAGCATCGTGCTGTAATTAAATTTCTCACTATGCAAGGAAAAAGTCAAAAAACTATTCAACCCTGTTTACCAGGGTTCCGCACCTTCATTATCAACTGTGCAAAAGTGGTCAAGTGAGTTCAAGAGAGGCAGAGAGAGCTTTGAAGACGACTACCGCTCCGGCGCCCCGGCTACTGCTTGTACAGGAGAAAAGCATCAAAGAAGTCGAAAATCTTGTTCTTGAGGAATAAAGGTTATAATGATGGCGGAGTTATGCAGTGGCATTACAAAGGCACAGACCCCCCGAAGAAGTTCAAAGTCACTCCGTCTGCCGGGAAGCTCATGCCCACCGTTTTTTTGGGACTCAAAGGGAATATTGGTCATTGAATACAAAAAAAAGGGGAAACCATCAACGCCACATCCTACGCTTCCATTTTGCATAATTTGCGGAAAGAAACTAAAAAGAAAAGATGGCGTAAACTCGCAGCGGGTGTGTTGTTTCTTCATGACAACGCTCATGTTCACACGGCGCGAGTTTCCAAAGCTGCTGTGCGAGATTGTGGTTTCGAAGAAATCCAACACCCACACTATGGTCCAGACATTGCGCCTAGTGATTATTTCCTGTTTCCGGAATTGAAAAAATGTCTCCATGAAAAAAGATTTTCGGATGATGAAGAACTCAAGTCGGCAATAAATGGGTATTTTGCAGAGAAAGAGGAAATTTATTTTTTGAGGGCTTAGCTTAGCTTATCTCAAGATGTAACAAATGCATTGATGTCTATATAATCTCCCCTTTATTGAAAAATAAAATCAATTTAAATTAAATTCGCATGTTCCCTCATATCGATACCGAGAATACATAGAACGCTCCTCATAGAGTTTTAAATAACGATTTCTGTATTACTCCAAACAATTCTGAAAACTCTGAAGGTTAACAAAGCTGGTGGTTAGACAGTAAGAGAAAAGCATTTTTAAAATAAGTAATAAGATAATTTTCATTTCTAGTCAGTGCGTGCCAAAACCGATTTTAAAACCAGGAAAGTCTGCTAAGTGCAGAGTATACTTTGCAGTATTGTTAAGATTTTCTTGGCTCTTGAAAAGGCTTATTCTGGAATCTACAATTGGAAATGCGATTACTGCAATGCTGTTCCCAACACTCAGTTCAGTTATAGTCAATTCCATTATTTTTCCCATAATACGATGTGTAATCAAATCAAATTTTTAATAAATTGAATAAATAATGCAACAATGTTTGATTACCCCTCTTAAGTGTGATTTGACACTTTTAGTACAATTTATACTAAAATCCAAATGTGTCAAACGACATTTTGCTAAGTAATAGTGGTAACTAAAGTTCAAAGAAAAACCTTTCTCAAATTCAGTAAATTTTCCATTATTTTGGGTTCATTTAACATTTGAAAAGTGGACATTGGGTACACATATGTAGAACATTAAAAACATCCATTTACAGTTTACATCTGGTGGGACTGAAAGCAAATTCAGAACTATTAAAAAACAACTATTGTTATGGAGAACACTGCATCACAGCCTTATCACATTGAACGTTAAACACCAGTACGCGTCACTGTGTGTTTAGAATCATCGTCATCATCCGCAGGCATCACACCGACCGTGATTCAACAACCGTGTTATCCGATGTTAACGATTTAATTCAATTTATGATGCTGATAGACAAATTTATTGCTATCACCCATATTAATCGCCACCACGGAGTACATGCTTTATGCTCCCATCAACAGTTCTAGCGGTGGTATATAATGGAATTGGCTGACGAAGAAACTGATACAATACCAATCCAATCAGACCGATTCGTCAGAATTAACCAATTCCTGATTGCGATATTAGTGATAGCGACTTTATGCATGTAAACGTAATTACTTACTCAAGGCTTGTCGGATGAAATTTTTGAATGCATTTTCAATCAAGACTCACGATTGATACAAAATTTGCAGGTCTTGCCATATATTACGCGAATGTGCTGTCGGCTTCTGATGATGAACATCTTGTAGAGGTGTAAGCAAGAAAATGATTTATTGCTTGCAAGACAATTGATAGGGATTATGATATTATTGACTTTTTACAACCTTAAATATACAATTATGATGTTAAATAAAATGAAGAGAGTGATTAATTGTAGGTTATTGAAAAATGGAGAGAAATACTTTTACTTTACTTTTACTTTTTAAATACAGGAACTATTGTAAACTAATAACCTAATAACCTTTCTGCTTTGCTTTAAAACTTAATATTAGGTCACTAAAAGTTACATATTTCGTCTCATGTTATTAGAAATCGCTTAATTATGAAACTTTAAGCAATTGCAAATTTAATTAAATTTAATAATCTTTGAAAAAAGTACTTAAACTGAGTAAGGCGTTCTTAGTTAAGCCACTTTTTTGTTTAATTTTAGATGGCAGATTGGAAAAGCAAAAGAAATTAATATCAGCCAGTTTGAAGCCAGTTGAAAATCTCAGCAAAATCTGAAACGAATTTCTTCTCAAGATTGAATCAATGGAGAAAGACTGGGACGAAATTTTGGGCTTGGTAAATAAGATAATATCAGGTATAAATCTTCTCTGACATTAAATCAGCTGATACTAAAAACCTAAACAAACAGATCACTGCTCTCCAAATCAAATTTAGAGAAAAAATATTGTGTGTGACGCCGTTCTCTTTGGTAAACCACAATTTCGCGGAGAGAATCATGAATTGCTTTTCCATCAATTTTTTCTGAGCATAGCTGCTAAGCCAACGCACAGCGGGGCAAAAGTAGTGGTTTTGTGCGATAAATTGTTTTGAAATGTGTAAATGGCCTTTTTGTGCTTTAAGGCTTTGCATAAAGGTGAATATAAATCCAAAGTTTATCTTATCTAATCTTAGGTAAAAAAAAAATCTAAACTTAGGTAAAACTTCCAAAAACTCACAGAAATCATCATTTCTTTTTATTTTGTTGTTTATCATTTAGGATAATATAACTTTTTCAAAGACAAATGTGTTGTTAGCAATAAATAGATGATAAATTTGATAAAAGTGAATAAAATTTTTTTTGAATTTGATAAAAGTGATAAAAGTGTAATAATAGTTTAAATAAAGTACAATTTAATTTATTAATTTTCAAAAGAAATATTTTCAACCTTAAACAAATCAATACTAATTCAACAAAAGTTATTTTTACTAACAAAAATGTTACGACCCCTAAGACTTGATGACAAGGGATGTGAAAAAATCATCATTCTGTTGAAGATATCAGTTAAATTGTCGATTCTTGATGTTTTTCACCTGAATTGCTCCCTAAAAATTTATAAATTTATGTTTCTTGATTCCAAAGCTTTTTAACTTAACTGAGCAATCGGCAAAAGACAAGAAGAAATAATTAAATGGCTATGAATTAAAATGTTGTGCACTGTTGTACTGATATAGTACCAGGGATACAGTGATACGAAATGTCGGTATCTTCACAATAAATTTTAAATTTTTCTTTGTTGAGCCTGAAACAACTTAAAATGCATTGCTATAAAAATAAAATAAAAATATCAACTCCAGTGAAGGTATAGCAGATAAATTACTTTTTTCAAAAAATCTCCTCGCAACATTACCTGTGTTGGTATTCCCATATTCCGGCTTGGTTTGATCTACAATTAAGCCGAGTTTTGCCTTAAAATCTCTTTGAATTTGCTTTTTGCTTTCATTGACTGCAACTTCAGTTATGTGGCTTCTTCTCAATTCTTGAACTGGAAGCATATATGCAACATGGAAAAGGCATTCAAAGAGTCTGATCCCTACATATAAATCAAAAAGATCAAAAGATAGATATTTTTCCGATACAGGTAATTTAATCACTTTGTCAACATTGTTAAAGTCTTTGCATGTTGCATTGCATAAGTAACATCTCATGGAAGATTTTGTGTCGGATTAACTGCTTCAAAGCTTTCCATCAATCATTGAAAATATCGTTTCATGTTTCACATGCTATTGATGGTTATATTTTACCCATGCAGGTTTTAGATTTGTGTATCTGTAATGTTTTTCGATCTTTACAAGTTCATCACCTTAATTTAAAAAATAACTTTTAGTGGACGACAATACCGCCGAGATGAAGGGCAGGGGGATTTTTCCACAGAATTGTTTGGTTGAATGAAAGTTGTAGCGGAACAAGACACTTGATAAAACAAATTTATATATATCATGGCTTTCTAAATATTTTTGATGGTACTGACTATGACCAGAACTGCCATCTTGGTTCTTCAAAACCTTTTTGCTATTGTAAGAAACTTCCAGAGCTTGTTGCTTCTTTTACAAAATGTGCTGCTGCTGTGAATTGTCGAAGATCGAGTAGATGACTTTCGCTGTAAAACGTCTTACGTTGAAGGAAATTTTTGATTTTGAAATTTTGACACACATTGGCCAAAAATACTGCAACCAGTTGTTTTCTTAAACATTCATTCAAGTTTGTATTTCAAAACCTTAAACATTTAAAAGCCAAACTAAAAGTACAATACAAAATATAGCAGCTCTCTCGAAAAATGGTTGACCCAGCTTTTAAAAAATCAAAACAAATATTTCTGGCAGAAGTTTTGCACTTCTGCTTTCACCTTTACACTAAAGATATAAGTGAACAATGTGGCCAATTAATAGATATGCTAAACTTTTGCCGGAACAGAAGATATTATGCAAACATTAAAACCAGGAAAGAGAACAAATGTTCTCACTTAAGGTTTTAATTTATAAAGTAAACATATAAAATCTACAAATTATTTATAAAGATACAAATTAAGAACAAAGATATTATAAAATCAAAATTAATAACTTTTTTTATTCCTTCAATTGAAATTTTCACAGGAAACTTGGCAATTTTGATGGATTTACTAACTCAGTGCAATACATGAAAAAAAAGGCTAGACTTTGTGAAAAGAAAAAGTTTTTTCTTGTTTACCTACTATTTAAAAGTGACCTTTAGCGCACTGATCTTTATAAAGCCCCACTATGAGACGGTTTTCAATATTCTGAACATTTTCCGCGTCAAAGTCAAGCGTAAGCACACTAATGTCAACAATATTTCTCTTCTTTTGCGATCAGCCACCAATTTGAAGAAGAAGAAACAGTTGTTTAATGTTTACCCCAAATTTTCACATGTGTTTGCGAAGAAAGATGCTGCTTGTGAAAGCTTCCGAATCGAAACCTCCGAAAGGTTGTTTGCTGTCGCCGAAGCATCGCCATCGTAAGTGATGCTGATTTAGAGATTGCATGCGCTAATTTAAGCCAATTTTCATTTTTATTAATTTTTTTCTCTTATTTTTCATGCACTAATTTGAGGTTATTTTCATGATTTGAATATTATTGTCATTATTTGTTATTATTTTTTTTTTCTTTCTCTCTCTCTCGGTTGTCGCCGTGGCGGAGTGGGTAGAGTGCGACGCTTACAAGACGATGGGTCTAGGTTCAATTCCCAGCTCAACACCAATTTTTCGAATTTTTCAAGGCACCACCTCTTTCGAGCTGCTGACAACACTCAAAGAGTAATAACTGTCTAAGAAAGCTTCTCAAATTTCGCCGTTCGGAGTCGGCAAACGGCCTTCTACTCCTGAGAGAACAGTAGCGAACATATTAGTTGATGAAAAAGCTGGTCCCCCTTTGGGCTGTAGCACCAACATTTTTTATTCTCTCTCTCTCTCTCTCTCTCTCTCTATCATGTTGAATTATAGTTTTAGAGGTATATTAGGTGTCTTGTGTAAGAAATAATGAATATGACCAACACTCTTGCCTTAAATAATGGAAGGGATGAATGAAAGTATAACTTATACAGTGTTGAATGTTCTTTAGGAAACTAGAGCGGTTTTAGGGTGTTATATTAATGCACGCAGCCTCAATAAGGGAAAAATTGATAATGTCATAACTGTTCCCGAATTCCTGCGTTGATGTTCTATGCGTTAGTGAGACATGTTTTAAGCCGTCTTCTGATGATAGTGTGTATAGTCTTAATAATTATAAGTAATTTACTTACTGATAGAATTAGGAACACCCATGATGGTGGCGTTGCCATCTACTGCAAAATTTCTTTGAAATGTGAGATTGTATACTTGTTTTCTAAAGTGTCTGACGGTTGTGTAAAATGTCTAGTTGCGATGAAGTTAGAAGTATTTACTCGGAACCATTTTGTCTTGTCTTTCCCACTTCTCTCCACTATACTCCAATATTATTGTCTGTGGGGGTTTTAACGCTGACGTAGAAGAAAATCTTGAGTTAAACAATTATTGAACTATTTATCATCACTAGGGTCAAGTTTATAATAATAATAAATTGTATCCCACTTGTTTTCGTCCTAATGAAGTTCCCAGTCTTTTGGAAGTTGTTTTGGTTTCCGATCTAAAGCTAATTTTCTGTTGAAGGAATATCCGAACATGATATAAACTTCTGTACCCTTGATATTGTCTTCTTCTGAATATTAACTCTTTGTTGGAAGCATTTCACACTTTGAACTTGGATCTTTGTTGTTGTGGAACTGATACTGTGCAGGGGCATAGGCATAGGCCTGTGCACGCGAGCTAACGTCGTTGATTGCGCTCAACATAGCGAGCTGCAAAGGCTATCCTCGTTAGTGAACAGGTCAAGTTAACATACAACCTCCACGCGGCGCCCCCTGGATAGCCATCACAACACCCGTTGTATGGCGAACCAATGTATACAGCGGGCCCCTCTGCCCGAGGGTTTAAGTAATGGGCCTGGCCTACCAGTCTGTGGGTTGTGCGTGAGATTAACTTTCTCACCACGTAAAAATAATATAGTTCAGAAAAACCCGATATGCCTCGGATAAGGACGGATCAACTGTTGACAACCCCAGCAAACGTTTTAAGGACAACGATTTTCGGTTTTGCACGTGGAATGTGAGGTCCATTAACACATTGAACGTTAAACACCAGTACGCGTCACTGTGTGTTTAGAATCATCGTCATCATCCGCAGGCATCACACCGACCGTGATTCAACAACCGTGTTATCCGATGTTAACGATTTAATTCAATTTATGATGCTGATAGACAAATTTATTGCTATCACCCATATTAATCGCCACCACGGAGTACATGCTTTATGCTCCCATCAACAGTTCTAGCGGTGGTATATAATGGAATTGGCTGACGAAGAAACTGATACAATACCAATCCAATCAGACCGATTCGTCAGAATTAACCAATTCCTGATTGCGATATTAGTGATAGCGACTTTATGCATGTAAACGTAATTACTTACTCAAGGCTTGTCGGATGAAATTTTTGAATGCATTTTCAATCAAGACTCACGATTGATACAAAATTTGCAGGTCTTGCCATATATTACGCGAATGTGCTGTCGGCTTCTGATGATGAACATCTTGTAGAGGTGTAAGCAAGAAAATGATTTATTGCTTGCAAGACAATTGATAGGGATTATGATATTATTGACTTTTTACAACCTTAAATATACAATTATGATGTTAAATAAAATGAAGAGAGTGATTAATTGTAGGTTATTGAAAAATGGAGAGAAATACTTTTACTTTACTTTTACTTTTTAAATACAGGAACTATTGTAAACTAATAACCTAATAACCTTTCTGCTTTGCTTTAAAACTTAATATTAGGTCACTAAAAGTTACATATTTCGTCTCATGTTATTAGAAATCGCTTAATTATGAAACTTTAAGCAATTGCAAATTTAATTAAATTTAATAATCTTTGAAAAAAGTACTTAAACTGAGTAAGGCGTTCTTAGTTAAGCCACTTTTTTGTTTAATTTTAGATGGCAGATTGGAAAAGCAAAAGAAATTAATATCAGCCAGTTTGAAGCCAGTTGAAAATCTCAGCAAAATCTGAAACGAATTTCTTCTCAAGATTGAATCAATGGAGAAAGACTGGGACGAAATTTTGGGCTTGGTAAATAAGATAATATCAGGTATAAATCTTCTCTGACATTAAATCAGCTGATACTAAAAACCTAAACAAACAGATCACTGCTCTCCAAATCAAATTTAGAGAAAAAATATTGTGTGTGACGCCGTTCTCTTTGGTAAACCACAATTTCGCGGAGAGAATCATGAATTGCTTTTCCATCAATTTTTTCTGAGCATAGCTGCTAAGCCAACGCACAGCGGGGCAAAAGTAGTGGTTTTGTGCGATAAATTGTTTTGAAATGTGTAAATGGCCTTTTTGTGCTTTAAGGCTTTGCATAAAGGTGAATATAAATCCAAAGTTTATCTTATCTAATCTTAGGTAAAAAAAAAATCTAAACTTAGGTAAAACTTCCAAAAACTCACAGAAATCATCATTTCTTTTTATTTTGTTGTTTATCATTTAGGATAATATAACTTTTTCAAAGACAAATGTGTTGTTAGCAATAAATAGATGATAAATTTGATAAAAGTGAATAAAATTTTTTTTGAATTTGATAAAAGTGATAAAAGTGTAATAATAGTTTAAATAAAGTACAATTTAATTTATTAATTTTCAAAAGAAATATTTTCAACCTTAAACAAATCAATACTAATTCAACAAAAGTTATTTTTACTAACAAAAATGTTACGACCCCTAAGACTTGATGACAAGGGATGTGAAAAAATCATCATTCTGTTGAAGATATCAGTTAAATTGTCGATTCTTGATGTTTTTCACCTGAATTGCTCCCTAAAAATTTATAAATTTATGTTTCTTGATTCCAAAGCTTTTTAACTTAACTGAGCAATCGGCAAAAGACAAGAAGAAATAATTAAATGGCTATGAATTAAAATGTTGTGCACTGTTGTACTGATATAGTACCAGGGATACAGTGATACGAAATGTCGGTATCTTCACAATAAATTTTAAATTTTTCTTTGTTGAGCCTGAAACAACTTAAAATGCATTGCTATAAAAATAAAATAAAAATATCAACTCCAGTGAAGGTATAGCAGATAAATTACTTTTTTCAAAAAATCTCCTCGCAACATTACCTGTGTTGGTATTCCCATATTCCGGCTTGGTTTGATCTACAATTAAGCCGAGTTTTGCCTTAAAATCTCTTTGAATTTGCTTTTTGCTTTCATTGACTGCAACTTCAGTTATGTGGCTTCTTCTCAATTCTTGAACTGGAAGCATATATGCAACATGGAAAAGGCATTCAAAGAGTCTGATCCCTACATATAAATCAAAAAGATCAAAAGATAGATATTTTTCCGATACAGGTAATTTAATCACTTTGTCAACATTGTTAAAGTCTTTGCATGTTGCATTGCATAAGTAACATCTCATGGAAGATTTTGTGTCGGATTAACTGCTTCAAAGCTTTCCATCAATCATTGAAAATATCGTTTCATGTTTCACATGCTATTGATGGTTATATTTTACCCATGCAGGTTTTAGATTTGTGTATCTGTAATGTTTTTCGATCTTTACAAGTTCATCACCTTAATTTAAAAAATAACTTTTAGTGGACGACAATACCGCCGAGATGAAGGGCAGGGGGATTTTTCCACAGAATTGTTTGGTTGAATGAAAGTTGTAGCGGAACAAGACACTTGATAAAACAAATTTATATATATCATGGCTTTCTAAATATTTTTGATGGTACTGACTATGACCAGAACTGCCATCTTGGTTCTTCAAAACCTTTTTGCTATTGTAAGAAACTTCCAGAGCTTGTTGCTTCTTTTACAAAATGTGCTGCTGCTGTGAATTGTCGAAGATCGAGTAGATGACTTTCGCTGTAAAACGTCTTACGTTGAAGGAAATTTTTGATTTTGAAATTTTGACACACATTGGCCAAAAATACTGCAACCAGTTGTTTTCTTAAACATTCATTCAAGTTTGTATTTCAAAACCTTAAACATTTAAAAGCCAAACTAAAAGTACAATACAAAATATAGCAGCTCTCTCGAAAAATGGTTGACCCAGCTTTTAAAAAATCAAAACAAATATTTCTGGCAGAAGTTTTGCACTTCTGCTTTCACCTTTACACTAAAGATATAAGTGAACAATGTGGCCAATTAATAGATATGCTAAACTTTTGCCGGAACAGAAGATATTATGCAAACATTAAAACCAGGAAAGAGAACAAATGTTCTCACTTAAGGTTTTAATTTATAAAGTAAACATATAAAATCTACAAATTATTTATAAAGATACAAATTAAGAACAAAGATATTATAAAATCAAAATTAATAACTTTTTTTATTCCTTCAATTGAAATTTTCACAGGAAACTTGGCAATTTTGATGGATTTACTAACTCAGTGCAATACATGAAAAAAAAGGCTAGACTTTGTGAAAAGAAAAAGTTTTTTCTTGTTTACCTACTATTTAAAAGTGACCTTTAGCGCACTGATCTTTATAAAGCCCCACTATGAGACGGTTTTCAATATTCTGAACATTTTCCGCGTCAAAGTCAAGCGTAAGCACACTAATGTCAACAATATTTCTCTTCTTTTGCGATCAGCCACCAATTTGAAGAAGAAGAAACAGTTGTTTAATGTTTACCCCAAATTTTCACATGTGTTTGCGAAGAAAGATGCTGCTTGTGAAAGCTTCCGAATCGAAACCTCCGAAAGGTTGTTTGCTGTCGCCGAAGCATCGCCATCGTAAGTGATGCTGATTTAGAGATTGCATGCGCTAATTTAAGCCAATTTTCATTTTTATTAATTTTTTTCTCTTATTTTTCATGCACTAATTTGAGGTTATTTTCATGATTTGAATATTATTGTCATTATTTGTTATTATTTTTTTTTTCTTTCTCTCTCTCTCGGTTGTCGCCGTGGCGGAGTGGGTAGAGTGCGACGCTTACAAGACGATGGGTCTAGGTTCAATTCCCAGCTCAACACCAATTTTTCGAATTTTTCAAGGCACCACCTCTTTCGAGCTGCTGACAACACTCAAAGAGTAATAACTGTCTAAGAAAGCTTCTCAAATTTCGCCGTTCGGAGTCGGCAAACGGCCTTCTACTCCTGAGAGAACAGTAGCGAACATATTAGTTGATGAAAAAGCTGGTCCCCCTTTGGGCTGTAGCACCAACATTTTTTATTCTCTCTCTCTCTCTCTCTCTCTCTATCATGTTGAATTATAGTTTTAGAGGTATATTAGGTGTCTTGTGTAAGAAATAATGAATATGACCAACACTCTTGCCTTAAATAATGGAAGGGATGAATGAAAGTATAACTTATACAGTGTTGAATGTTCTTTAGGAAACTAGAGCGGTTTTAGGGTGTTATATTAATGCACGCAGCCTCAATAAGGGAAAAATTGATAATGTCATAACTGTTCCCGAATTCCTGCGTTGATGTTCTATGCGTTAGTGAGACATGTTTTAAGCCGTCTTCTGATGATAGTGTGTATAGTCTTAATAATTATAAGTAATTTACTTACTGATAGAATTAGGAACACCCATGATGGTGGCGTTGCCATCTACTGCAAAATTTCTTTGAAATGTGAGATTGTATACTTGTTTTCTAAAGTGTCTGACGGTTGTGTAAAATGTCTAGTTGCGATGAAGTTAGAAGTATTTACTCGGAACCATTTTGTCTTGTCTTTCCCACTTCTCTCCACTATACTCCAATATTATTGTCTGTGGGGGTTTTAACGCTGACGTAGAAGAAAATCTTGAGTTAAACAATTATTGAACTATTTATCATCACTAGGGTCAAGTTTATAATAATAATAAATTGTATCCCACTTGTTTTCGTCCTAATGAAGTTCCCAGTTTTTTGGAAGTTGTTTTGGTTTCCGATCTAAAGCTAATTTTCTGTTGAAGGAATATCCGAACATGATATAAACTTCTGTACCCTTGATATTGTCTTCTTCTGAATATTAACTCTTTGTTGGAAGCATTTCACACTTTGAACTTGGATCTTTGTTGTTGTGGAACTGATACTGTGCAGGGGCATAGGCATAGGCCTGTGCACGCGAGCTAACGTCGTTGATTGCGCTCAACATAGCGAGCTGCAAAGGCTATCCTCGTTAGTGAACAGGTCAAGTTAACATACAACCTCCACGCGGCGCCCCCTGGATAGCCATCACAACACCCGTTGTATGGCGAACCAATGTATACAGCGGGCCCCTCTGCCCGAGGGTTTAAGTAATGGGCCTGGCCTACCAGTCTGTGGGTTGTGCGTGAGATTAACTTTCTCACCACGTAAAAATAATATAGTTCAGAAAAACCCGATATGCCTCGGATAAGGACGGATCAACTGTTGACAACCCCAGCAAACGTTTTAAGGACAACGATTTTCGGTTTTGCACGTGGAATGTGAGGTCCATTAACAGACCACGTGCAGCCGAACAACTTGCGGAGGCCTTTGAATCCCGGATGTGGATTTGTTGTTCGAGGCCGACTTAGGCAAAAAGTCTTGAGCTATGACCCCGTCACCGAACGCCTCATGACAATCCGCATCAAGGCTAAATTCGGGAATATCTGATGACAAAACCCAGGATGACTTCTACGATCTCCTAGAAAGAACATACGATCGATGCCCCACCTACGACACTAAGATCATTCTAGGAGATTTCAACGCTCAGCTTGGAAAGGAGGACATCTTTACTGGAGTCATCGCACGACAACACATCCCGAAACGGACTCAGGCTGTTGGACTTCGCCTCGTATCAAAACCTCTGTATGACTAGCACGCGGTTCCCACACCTGGACATTCACACATGGACCTGGCGATCTCCTGAACAATCAACCGTCAACTAGATTGATCACGTTGCGATCGACGTCAGACACTCCTCCAGTATTCTCAATGTCCGAACCTTTCGAGGTGCAAACATCGACTCGAATCATCACCTTGTTGTAGCCAAGTTAAGAACCCGGATATCGAGAAAGCAACGGAGTCGAGACAGCCCAAAACGGTTTGACGTCGAAAAGCTACAATCGCAGCCGATTGCCGAGTCTCACTGAAACTCGCCCAGAGTTCGACGCTGCCTGCACTAAGCATAGAAGAAGACTGGGAACGTTGTCAAGAAGCCATTAAAAGAAGCTGTCACTGATGTGCTGGATCTCAAGTCACCACCCAGAAGGAACCCATGGTTTTACGACGAGTGCAGGCAAGCGCACGCAGCTAAACAAGACGCCTAAAAGGCGACGCTGCATCGAACAACGAGGGCTGTTCATGAGCTCTACTAACAAAGAAGAAGGGAAGAGCACCGGCTTCTCAAAAGGAAAGAGAAGGAGCATGAGAAGCGCGCGGTCGAGGAAATGGAAAAGTGCTATGGCAGGAATGAAGTCCGAAAGTTTTACTGAAAGGTAAAACAGCTATCCGTAGGATACAAGGTTCGGACCAAGGCCTGCTGGAAAACGGACAACTCGTAGCAGAGTCGCAGTCTGTGCTGAGAATCTGGAAGGATCATTTCTGCAGACTCCTTAACGGCGATGACGGCCCAAATCCCGCTGTTAGGAAGAATGTTCCACTCAATTTGGACGATGATAGACAAGCATTCCGTCCCCCCGATATAGACGAGTTGAGGATAGCAATATTGGGCGCATGCACCAGCTCATCTGTAGGATATGACTGCGCCAACTACCGATTGATTAGTCTCCTCAACATCGCATACAAGATCCTCTCTGCCGTATTGTGTGAGCGTCTGAAACCGTTTGTCCATGACCTGATAGGTCACTGTCAGTGCGGCTTAAGACCAGGGAGTCTACTATAAACCAGATCTTCACATTACGGTAGATCCTGGAAAAGACTCAAGAAACGCAAATTGACACTCACCACCTATTCGTCAATTTCAAGGCCGCATATGACAGTGTGCATAGAGACGAGCTATACAATGCCATGTCTAGTTTTGGCATTCCTACCAAACTTGTCAGATTGTGTAGGATGACGATGGAGAACTCGCTGCTCCGTCAACGCAGGTACCGAACTCACCGAGACTTTCAATATCAAAAATTTTTTTAGACATCCTCGCGAAGATCGTGCTTAACTCACAAGTCTACACCAGAGGCACGATCTTCCAGAAGTCAGTTCAATTGCCAGCTTAAGCTGATGATATTGACGCGATTGAACAATCACAGCGGGCCGTCAATGAGGCGTTTGCTGGCATTGAAGTCAAAGCAGCTACAATGAGGGCAAAACTGAGGGCATGCTGTCATCAAGGAAGGACGCACAACATCGACGTCTCGGAGGGAGCGTCACACTAGGCAGCAGAAACTTCGAGGTAGTCAAGGACTTTTTCTACCTCGCATCCGCGGTAAACAAAGACAACAAAATCAGTACCCAAATCAAACACAGAATCACTCTTGCCAATCACTGTTTCTTTGATCTCAAGAGGCAATTGAGTAATAAAGCCCTCTCTCGAAGGACTAATCTCGCTTTATATAACAGCTTGATCATCCCAGTCCTACTTTATGGCGCGGAAACTTGGACGTTAGCATAAGCAAATGAGGAAGCCTTTAATATTTTCGAGAGAAAAGCTTTTGGTCCTGTTTGCGTTGATAATATCTGGAGGAGAAGATTTAACGACAAGATTTAACGACAAGATGGCCAGGCCATGTAGAGCGTATAGACACCACTGCTCCGGCCCGAAAAGTCTTTGAATCCATGCCATTGAGACAACGCAACAGAGGACGACCTTAGTCTAGGTGGCGCACACAAGTGGAGAAGGACCTCAACCAACTTGAAGTGCGCAACTGGAGAACGCTGGCGAAAGACCGTGCTGGCTGGAAATGCATGTTGGTTGAGACAAAGTTCCACTCCTGACTGTAGCGCCACAACAAGAAGAAGATAACAATATCGAAGCTGAAGTCAAACAAAGCTGTTGGAGCGGACATACTGCCCACAAAACTGTTTAAAGCAGCTGGAAATGCTCTGTCAAAGCGCATACCTGAGCTGGAAAGCATGTCGCGGTAAATAGGGACAAAAACATCGGTACCAAAATTAAATGCAGAATCAGTCTTGCTAATCGGTGTTTTCCTTTTTTTTTTGTTCAATAGACAATTGACCAATAAAGCCCTTCCTCGAAGAACTAAGCTTGCTTTATATCAGCTTGATCATCTCAACCCTATTTTATGTTACGGAAACCTAGACCTTAGTAAAAGCGGTTGAGGTAGCATTTAGTATATTCGAAAGAAAAGTTCGTGCGATTTTTTGTCCTTTTTGTGTTTATGGTATCTGGAGGAGAAGATTCAATGGCGTATGGCTACCACTGCTCCGGCCGGAAAAGGCTTCGAATCTGAGCCATTGCAAAACTGGAGGCAACTGACGAGAGATCGTGTTGGCTAGAGAGCGCTACACGAAGAAGAAGAAGAACATTGAAAATACAAAAATTAAATTAAGTTCTAAGTCTCAGCACCAAGGGAATATATTTTATAACTTCAACTTATTTATATGACTTGCATTTAGAAGACATTTGAAACTGACCTATTCTTGAAGCAAACGTTTTTGTTCTTGATTCTTTAACTACGCGAACTCATGAAAAGATTTAAATGGATCTCAAAATCTTCCTCCATTGTTACTTCTTTGAACCTCTTTTGCAAGCATTACCCGGCTTGAAATGCACCGATACCTTTAAAAAAATTGTTCATGTATTTGAAACAACAGATTGCCATGTTAATGAGAATTCATTCGGCATTCTTGTAGCTGGATGACGGGTTTTATAAACCGCGGTTTTTAGCACACTTTACCCAGATAGCCCGACTCCCAGACGGTTGATTCCGATTTTTCATTACCTTACGAAACGGTTTCGAAGATATTTCCACCTTTATTTGCATTAAATTACGTAAACAGCGTTGGTTAAGATTAACATGTATGATAATGCGAGGTCTAATAGAAAAATAGGGGAATGTCAAATTTCGCGAGCTACGCACATTCGATTATAAATTCTTTTTATTTTGTTACGTTACACTTCAATCGGTTTGTGAGAGGCATTCAAGTTAGACGTGTTCAGCGTGTTATCTATCTATCTACACCCCGTAAAATCCGGTTTGCTAACATCATTTTAATGTGAAGTCATATGTGCTGCGAACTTTAGAAGATATTGTTATCATTTAAGAACCCTTTCTGAAAAAAACTATAGCTGGGCAAAATACCTCATGTAAAGCTCCCTCAGAAATTTTCATCAAAGACCTTTGTGGATAAGGATATTAATGCTTTCAAGAATTATGTCCAATATTGTGTTATAGATCTTCCTTGGGTTTCATCCCTTCTACCTTATAAGTTCAAAACATTTTGCGCATTTATTTCTTAGCTATTAGTTAATTAGTTAATAAACTAAGTTATTAATTAGCGTTCATTTGATCTTTTATATTACAACGTTTTTATATGCATTACTTATTTATATCGTATAAGACTTATATCTTATTCAGGCATTTAAAAGTTATTAAACAAAATTACATGAAAAAAACAACAACAAAAAAAGGAAAGACAGATGGCACACCGTAGCGAGATCCACCAGCCTTAGTAAGTTTCCAAAGCATTGCCTTCTCCTATGAACAGAGCAAAACTCATCTCAACATTGTGCGTAGATATCTCTTACAATGATCTCAGTGTCTTAACAGTTGTTTGTATGTTGTTCATAGCAAATCTTTGATATTTCCCCCTTTATTTCCGCAACTGAATGTTGCTCCCATCAAAATCGCTCCTAAGTATAGCTGAATTGTTGAAAATTGGAGTTTCTGTCGTCCAATGTTTAAAATGTTTTAAGCTCAAAATGAACGGCCTAATTAAATACAATCGGTTAAGATATCATCCTCTTCTTCGCAGTGAGAGCAGCGAATGTTGAGTGCTTTAAATAACATCCATGGCGGTCTTGATTTTGACAGAGAATTCTGATGGAACTTAGTAAGTTAAATTCGAATAAACCAGACCCCTTCTCAGTTTACCCCCTTTAGTTTAAAATAAAAAATTTTCCCATTGTAAATAAGAAGTTTCCGGATAGCTAATCTCGTCAAATAATCAGCTAATAAAAATGATGGTGAAAGAAACAGCGAATGGTTTTTTCCGATTTCAAAAAACTAAACTTCTATCTCGCGTTATTAATTTTATTCCTGTTTATTTGCCATGTAGAAGGACCCTTTAAATTAAAAATGAAATTTAAAAGTTTCAGAAACTTTCTTTTATCTTAACAAGAAGAAATACTCGTATGTTTGGTATCTTATCAAATTATTACAATCACCTTAAACCAAAAACAGTAAGCGGAAATAAAAATGTAAATCTTATTTCAGAAATAATATTTTCTGGTAAGCATTTCAAGTTATCCTTTTTGCTAAAAAAAAGTATCCAAAAATGTGTGTGCATCCCCTTATCATTTCAAATAAATGTACAAATTTCAGAAGCGACAAATAAATATTGTAACTACATCTAATTCTTTAACTAATCCCTCTAAACATTTACCAGAGGAACTCGCACATCACATGAACAGAATCAAACCCATGCATGCGTCTTACGAATATTACTGGCAAGAAACTTTTATAAGGAATGTTTATAAAGAAATTACATTCTCACACTTTTTTCATCACAAAAGCCCTGTAGTCCCGTGTCATTACCGATTGGTCGCAATTAACGCCTATTTTGTGCCAAACAATTTCCAATTTATCAAATCCTTTCATTGTAATTAGTCCCCAGCAAATTAAGGGCATTCAGGTACAGAGTACTCGGTTAACACCAGACCTGCAAGCGCTCAATCAATTTAGTCCGGTCACATATGCCCATATACAAATGTACGTATGACACTAGGTATCGAAGAAAAGGCATAAAAGTCTGGCAAAAGTGAGATTGACAGAGGATAAAGGATTCATTTAGCGGCAGTACAGACGGTCGCCGTAGCTTTGACAAAGAAGGAATTAAACGTCAATGGGTTCATCGTTGTTAGCGTCGTTCTCGGCTGACTGACGGGTGTGCGTTGAGCAAATTGATTCGGAAGGATATATGTAGGCAGGGGATAGTGGCCAACGCAGAACTTAAAAAAAAAATAATTCACTACGTAAATGGTTGCAACCAGAGCGGCAGTTAGCCACGAATTAAGCACAAATTGAATCGATTGCTTAGTGATAATCAAACTCAGAGTAGATTTGACAAATCCACTCAATTGCCGTACATGCGGATATAAGGACCAAAGTTCAAAGTTCTGCTGGGCAGTGATGCAGATAATTACAAGGGATTTCGGAAATTGGTTGCGTTAATTGCTAATTATGAGAAAAACTTGATTTGTGCTTTCCAAAATTTAGGTGTTCTTGGTCGATCTGATGAAGTGAAATGCCATTAAATGATTATTAATTTGTAACTAACAAGACCAAATCAAATAATTTTCATGTAACATGTTACATGTAAACTATTTGAAAAATTCAAGGAAGAAAATATTGATACTCTAATTTACTGGTAAAAGATTAATTTAATTATGTTAATTAAGGAGCTAGTGATATACTGCAAAAACACATTTTTACTATCTTCTTAAATATTTAAAGTCAGTGATTGAAACTTTTAAGAGCATTTCGTTTTGGTTTCCTCCTGCCGTAAACCTTCTTAACATATGGTATGTATGGTATGTACGAGGAATTAACATTTGCTGCGTTGAAGAAATATTTTTATGGCGTCAATGTCTACGAGGAACTGGTTTTTCATACTCTTCTAGACGACTTCCTTTTTTACTGTCGCATTCGCTATTAATCGTGTTTTTAATTTGATACAGACCGTATGCACTTATTTTATAATGAGTAGTAAACCCTTTATTTCCCTCCTATCGTGTTCCTTATTTTTCTATAGGAAACAGCTTTTTGACTTTGATTAAATTGCGAGAGCGCTACACAAAAAATTCCTCATTAATTTTATTATCCATTATTAGATCGGTACCAGGTTGGAAAAGTTCATCATTCGCCAAATCTTTTCCAGGTCGCGAATCCTGAAAAATGCAAAGAAATGTAAATTAATTTCAAGGCCGCATTCCTGCTATACTTGTCAGGTTAAGCAGGATGAAGGACCTTTAACACCAAAAGAATTTTTATACAAGACGGTGTGTAGTAATCTGGCTTTTAATGTCTTGCAGAAACCACTCGTCAACACCTTAACCAACACGACTGGCGAAGTTGGATTCAAAAAGATGTATAGAAAAAGAATTAAATCAAAAATTATTTCTATAGAATATCAATGTCAGATGCTTTCATAGCAGAAGTAATAACCATTATTCTAATAACATGAAACTGTAAGTAAATATAGTAGAAATAATTTTAAGCTCCATACATAGATTTATTTATCTTTCTTGACAGTAACAAACGAGAATTAAAGGAGTTTAACTGAAATTGAAAAATTACATGTTCCCTACTTAAGATTCTTTTTGGAACTAAAAACAAAAAAGCAAACAATGTAATGCTTCTATAAAATTTAAATTGACAATATAAACAACAAATCATTTAACAAAAACAAGACGTGTTTGGAGTCATTATTCTGCTTGATTAAGCTTTGTGGGCCTAATCGAAAGTTGATCCGATGATTATTTATCCTGACAACATGTTTAATACAAATATCTATCCATGATATCGTCAATTGAAACCAAAATTTAAGATCTAGAAGCAGCCGCACTAGATCTTAATTTAGAACATTGTTTTATTTTTCGCAATATTGAACAAGTGTCTTGTTTACTGTCTCGATCTCAAGTTTCAATTGTATCCTTTTTTTTATATACTTGTGCAATCTTCTGAGTGACAAAGGGAATTTTATCGATGAAATCTGTTACTTTTCGTATTTGTATACCATATTTGTGATCGTAGTAAATCGCAATTCAACTTCTATAACTCAAAGTTATAATTCAGAAATTCCTGATATGAACTCTTAAATCCGCTGGTAGCATGTAGGAAACTTTTTCCTGATTATCATCCGAAACTTCAATTTTCTACGCCCAATGTTTTATCAAAGTAAAGGAAAAAGAATAATTGAGTGGAATGAAATCGAAAAAAATGTTTGGCGTGTATGAATTTAGTGAATGTATACATTTTAGTTTCTAATGAAGTGTTTCATCGTGTGAAATAGTTCTAGTTTACTGGTTAATAATCATAATAGTTTTCTTTTATTGCTTTTTACCAAAATCTATTTTCATGAAGTAATTTCCATAATATATAATATACTTGTTGTAATTACTGCGTTATTGAATAATTATTACTAACAATTATTCTATTAATACGGAAATGTGAGTATGTTAAGCAGAAATATTATCAGGATGGCAGCATTACTTTATGTAATTAAGAGAAATTATAAACATGAAACAAGGAAAATAATGTAGTACGTAGAATGCCTTTTATATTTCTGGATTGGCCAACCCTAATGTTACAATCTGGCAACTGCCAACTCTATCGTAAAGTTTGACATTTTTGAAAGATTCAAAAAATGGAATTAAATCGTGAAAATTTACGCGCGATTTGCTTAATTTAGTTTTTGGCAATGAAGCTCCATCAAGGACAAATGTTTATCGATGGTATGGTGAATTCAACCGAGGTCGTGTTTACTCCAAGACGATTTTCGTGAAGGTCATCCAAAATCAGTTGTTGTTCCGAAAACCATTGATGCTGGGCGCTGACCTATCGTGAGATTGAGATAACCTAAGGCATTAGTGGGAACAGCATACATTCAATATTGCATGCACATTTGACCGTCAAAAAATTTTTTTCGCGTTGGATCCCACACAATTTGTCAATCGCTCAAAAAAAGGCTCGTGTCGATTGGTCGAAAAAAATGCTGCAAAAGTACGAACCCGGTGCTTCAACACACGTTTATGACATCGTGACAGGTGATGAATCGTTGATTTTCACGTATGAGCCCGAAAGTAAACAGCAGTCGACTGTATGGATGTTTCAAATTGAGCCAAATCCAACAAAAGTTGCTCGCGCACAAAGCACTTCCAACCAAACGGTCGCCTGTTTTTTTCGAAAAACTGGACACGTCGCAAGCGTACTACTAGAACAATGCAGAACAGTCAATTATGAGTGGTACACATCCATTTGTTTGCCAGTTGTCTTCCAAGAAACCAAGAAAACCAACTGCCGAAGACGGTTTACTCATCACCAAGACAATGTGAGCTCTCTCGATTTAAGGTGCACTAGTCTGCATGTGCGTCTGATTGAAAAGTAACGTTTCCTTTGTAGTCCGATATCTTCCTAAAAATAGTTGAGAACAAGTCCTCCAAAGGGATTAGTCGAGTTTTTCATTTTCTCAAAATGTCTATAACTACTTCACTCGAAACTCGAAAAGTTTCCTCTTCAGGCGTACTTTGCTTTTTTGCTGTCTAACAAAAGACTCTCGGAATCGGGCTGTACTTTTTATCCTCTTTCACCAAATCTTCCACTTTTTGTTGTGCGTAAAAAACAGATATGTGGTCCATAGTTTTCCGCTGAGTGTGTATATTAAAACCGGTATCTGTAAGTGGAATTTTCAATTAAAGTTAGTTAGCTTTACGTTCCTATGTACATAGCCCTTGAACAGACAGAACTTCTTTGCTAGTCTCATAGAAAGCTCTTTCCACGCCCTTGTTTGCTTATTATGGAGCATGAAAAAGTTAACATAGAACATTGTGACCGAGATGCACAACATTTACGTAAAAGTGTGAGACGACATATTCTTAAATCAGCATTTTCTTCCTATAACATCCCCCATATTACTGCTCGGTAATATATATGTGCTTTTTGAGAATGTATTATGCTTTGCGGTTGGAGAAAAATTCTACACTTGGTTCACTTTTTCTTTGACTGGTGATAACAAAGTGATATGAAGTGGCAATAAAATGCGGAGCTTTTGATGCTCATTTGATGTTTTATTCGGATTTGCTGGTGAGCGTTTTCTTTCCTGATAGGTAGTTTTTATTGACGGGACGACATATGACTCACTAAAGTTCATGCCTGTTCAGTGGTTTTCAGTCAGTATAAGGCATAGTTAACGATAATATAACAATTTGCCATTGGTAATTTGTCTAATGTCGATTGATGGCATAGAGATTGAGCCTTGAAGTCAAACCAAGGATTAGTACAGAAAGATTTCGAGAGCTTATGCTTTATACCTAAGCCATACAAATCCTATCGGACAACCAAGGCTGTATTAGCGCTTTGGTAATATTTAAAATCATCCTTAACATTAAATAGAACAAGAGCAACCCCAATAACTCAGTGCCGGTCTCATAGACAGACGGAGACACTTTTCGGCTTGAAGGTCTTTTCATCATGTTCGTCTTACTCGTCGAAATTTCCGCTTTTCGAATATTTTCATTTTATCCCTATTCTACATACACTGATGGACAAAAGTATTTCTAATTTGCTGTTATTTACATTAAAATGCGAATAAAGCGCGGCACAATGATGCGATTGCAACACATTTTCTTTATTTCGTATATCCAGAAAGAATGCATCAAAATAACCAAAATATATTATATAAACCAGTACAACAACAACAAAAATAAACAAAAATAATTCAATAATTCAAAATTTGCCTAAACAAAAGTATTTCTAATTTCCAACTAAGCTAAACGGTACAAAAATTCGTCGGATTTTAAAAGTAAGCCCAGAAGTGGCCGACCTTGCAAAATGACAGAGAAAGACAAGAGAAAGATTATTTTAATAATAAAGAAAGATCCCAAAACACCATCCTCCAAAATTGCATCAGAAATAAAAGAAAGCTCTGGAACAGAAGTTCACCCTCGAACAATCCGAAGAGTTCTCAGAAATGAAGGGTACAGAGCTAGGGTTTGTAGAAGAAAACCCCTCATTTCTAAGGTGAACAAAAAGAAGAGGCTTGATTTTGCGAAAGAGCATTTAGACAAACCAAAATCGTTTTGGGAGAAAGTTCTGTTCTCTGATGAAAGCAAATTATGTGTTTACCGATCGAATGGACGTATTTTAACCTGGAGAAAAGCATGCACCAAGTTGGATGCAGAAAATATGCAATTGACTGTAAAACATGGGGGTGGTGGAGTCATGGTTTGGGGGTGTATGGCAGCTTCCGGTGAGGGGAAATTTGTATTTATAGATGTAATAATAAAAAAAGAAAAAGAATCTTAAGATCCTAAAGGAAAATCTAAAATTGAATGCTGACAACTTAAATCTGGGTAACGGTTTCTACTTTCAACAAGATAACGACCCAAAGCACACTGCTGAAATCGTGCGTCTTGGATACTTTATAATACCCCTCATACCTTGAAAACACCACACCAATCCACAGATCTCAATCCCATAGAGCATCTATGGGATGTGTTAGATAGACGGGTGCGACAACACAATATTATCTCCAAACAACATCTTAAGATATTGCTGTAGGAAGAATGGGACAGAATTGGGAGTGACGTAACAAAAAATTTGGTGGAATTCATGCAGAATAGATTGCGGGAACTGATCAAGCAAAAAGGAAATCCAACAAATTATTAAATATGAATTAATAGCGTATTTATTTTAAGTTTAATCTAAATTAGAAATACTTTTGTCCAGGCAAATTTTGAATTATTGAATTATTTTGTTTATTTTTTGTTGTTGTACTGGTTTATATATAATATATTTTGGTTATTTTGATGTGTTCCTTCTGGATATACGAAATAAAAAAATGTGTTGCAATCGCATCATTTTGCCGCTTTTCATTCGCATTTTAATGTAAAAACAGCAGATTAGAAATACTTGTCCATCAGTGTAAATAAAATCACATGTTCCAATTAAACAATTTAAGGCAGAAGTAGAAAATGACTTTATAAAACGCAACCTTTAAAAATGGAAGTGAAAAATATCTTAGTATATATACTTATCACGCATTATTGGGCTGCGCTATGCCTTCCAGTTTGGTAATAATGCGCACAGTGAGGTAACGCAATTGTAGCACTAGTCCCTCCCCTCAAAGTGACTTTATTATGGCCCGAAGATAATTCTTTACAATTTAAATTAAGAAAAGAGTCATATCACTATTAAAATTTTCAGCAAATGTTGTGACTATCTAGTCCCTAACAGTAAATTAGTTAACATCTAGCTGCGATTTTCGATACAGGAGAAATACCAATGGAAGGATATAGAATGTTGAGCCTTATACCAGGTAAACGGTATGAGCGTCAAGATACAAATATCTCGATAGGATACATTTGTTGTCAACGAGCCCTTATTTTTTTTGTTTGTTTGCTATGACATCTGTGAAAAATATTTGGTATACATCAAGTCATTGAACAGACAACATCATATTTTTCCATCGTGTTAAAAATGTCGAATTTTGTACCAGAAAGTGATGATTTGCGGTAAGCATTCATTTTTTGTTTTCATTTGAAGAAAAGTGCTGCAGAGTCGCATCGAACGCTTGTCGAGGTATATGGTGATCATGCTCTATCAGAAGCAACATGCAAAAGATGGTTTCAACGGTTCAGAAATAATGAATGTGATGTGAGAAATGAAGAACGTGGAAGACCACCAAAAAAGTTTGAAGACGCCGAATTGCAAACGATATTGGATGGAGATGACACTTTGAGTCAAACGCAAATGGCTGCAGTGTTAAATATTGCACAACAAGCAATTCCTGACCGTTTAAAAGCTATGGGAAAGATCCGAAAGTGTGGAAAATGGTTGCCACATGAATTGAATAATAATAATAGCGCCAACAATTATTATTATGTTAAGTCTAGTCTATAATACATTGTTTAAATCCATTCCGGCAATCGATAATCAACGGCTATGGTTTGATAAATTGGCAAGACAAAATGAGCTTATCAGAACGAAGACAATCAGCCACTTGTATGATGATATTGTTTTTTATAATTAATTTGAATGTACGTTTCCTATGACAAAGCCAAAACAAAATTAATATTATTAATATATTTTATTTATTATTATTTTCTCCTTTTTTCGTTTTACTGCATGCCAAAAAAATATTCTCTTTGGCATGCTCATAAATCTTGATGCATAATATAATTAACACGTAATTAATACATAATAATTATTCGCCAAAAACATGGCTCGGCGCATATTTAAAAGAAAAGACTTTTCACATATATCTCAACAGCTTTCACTCATAGATTAATACATTTTGGGGTTTGCTGATGTAATCGAAATGTCAAACCCATGTTGTTATTTTATTGATATTTGGTACTTCAACTGTCAATCAGAAAAAAAGTTTTAGATTGGTTTTTGTCTGGCGTCTCTTGAAAACTGGAAAGCCAAAACTAAAATTTTCATCATATTTTGCTTTTCTGTTTCCGGAAGGAAGTGAAGTGTTATGTGCTGTTATTGATAATGAAGCTTTAAAAAAACGGCAATTGCAAAGTTCGGTTGCCGAATTCCTTCTGGTGATTGTTCACTCAGAGATGAAAAACGCTCTTGTCGTCCAGTTAAATTTGATGACCCCCAACTCAAAGCAATAATCGATTTCGATCGTCACAGTACAACACGTGAAATTGCAGAGAAGCTTCATGTGTCACGTACATTCACTGAAAATCGCTTAAAAAAACTTTGTTATGTACGAAAACTCGATATATTGGTTCCTTATAAACCGAAGGAAAATCATTTAATACAACACATTAACATCATCGATTTGTTAAAGGAACGTAATGAAAATTATCAATTTTAAAAACGCTTGATAACTGGTAATCAGATTGAGGAGCATGGACTTATCCATGCGAGGCAACGTTGTTGATTGAGCTCAACAAGGCGAGCTGCCAACATTATCCTCGTTAGTGCACAGGTCGAGTTGACATATAGCCTCCTCGTGGTGCCCCCTGGATTACCATCACAACACCCGTTGAATGGTGAGCCAATGTATTCAACGAACCCCTCTGCACGAGGAGTCAAAAAATAGGTCCGGCCTACCAGTCCGTGGGTTGTGCGTGAGAGTAACTTTATCCCCACGCAAAACAACACTAGTTCAGAGACAACAGTATGCCTCGGATAAGTTTGGATTATCTGCAGACGACCCCAACAAACGTTTTAAGGACTAATTTTAGGTTTTGCACATGGAATGTGAGGTCCCTTAACAGGCCACTTGCAGACTAACAACTTGCGGATGCCCTTGACTGCCACAAAGCAGACATTATATAGTTATTATAATGTATATTATACATATATTATATATTATATATTCTATATATATACTACAGCGATTGCTAAAAAGAGGCAGTGCTTATTCGGATGCAGACTTAGGCAAAAAAGTCTTGAGCTTCGACCCCGTCAGCGAACGCCTCATGACAATCCGCGTCAAAGCTAAATTCGGGAATAGCGCTCACTCCCCGACAGAGGAGAGGGATGGTAAAACCAAGGATGACTTCTATGATCTCCTAGAAAGAACATACGATCGATGCCATAGCTCCGACACCAAGATCGTTGTAGGAGACTTCACCGCTCAGCTGGGAAAGGAGGACATCTTTGCTGCACGACAATACATCCAGAAACGGACTCAGGCTATTGAACCTTGCCTCGGAACGGAACCTCTCTGAAAATAGAAAGGTATTACGGCAGGAATGAAGCCGGAAAATTTTACCAATAGGTAGAACTATCAGGCGATTGCAAGGCTCGGACCGAAGCCTGCAGGACCAAAATGGACAACTCGTTGTAGAGTTGCAGTTTGTGCTGAAAGTCTGGAAGGATAATTTCTTTGGACTCCTTAACGGCGGTGACGGCCCTAATTCCGCTGTTAGGCAGAGTGTTCTACTCGATTTGGGCGATAATAGACAAGATGATGACATTGACGTGATTGGACGAACACAGTGAGCCGTGAATGAGGCCTTTGCTGGTATTGAAGCGGAAGCGTCTAAAATGGGTCTTGCGGTAAATGTGGGCAAGACTAAATACAGGAAGGACACACAACATTGACGTCTCGGACATAGCGTCACACTAAGCAACAGAAACATCGAGGTGGAAAGTCTTTAAATCTGAGCCATTAGGACAACGCAACAGAGGACGGCCTAAGCTAAAGTGGTGCACACAAGTGGAGAAGGACCTAAACCAACTTGGAGTACGCAACTGGCGAAAGATCGTGCTGGCTGGAGAGGCTTGTTGGTTGAGACCCAGGTCCACCCCGGACTGTAGCGCCACAAAAGGAAGAAGAAGGTAACTGTTGATCAAAAATGGGCTGTTTACAACAATGTTAATTGGAAAATATCGTGTAGCAAGCCAGACGAACCAGCTCAAACCACATTAAAAGCTGATATTCACCAAAAGAATGTTATATCATCAGTTTTGTTGGATAACTTTGTCTACGTCGTTTACGTTCACCGAACGATCAATTCAGATGTCTGCATTGAACAGCTACCAATATTGAACAATGCAGTTGAAGAAAAGCAAAAAGTGGTCAGATATAACATTGTGCTGGAATTAGTTTTGGTATGGTTTGCGGTGAATAAGTACACATATTGAACGAACAAATGCGATGCATCGCTGCTTACTTCTCAATTAAAAAGCATTAAGTTTATGTATCCATTGCAAAAAATAACAAAAATGTGTGAATTATGGTCTGTCAATCAAACAGCTGTTCTTAGTTCTGAAACACAACTAAATAAGGCAGAACGGCAAGGTGGTACATGATTATAATTTACATTTATTTGAAATTTTACATGAATGCACTTAAACATTAGTATTACTTGATAAATAAGTCAATTTATATATATATAACCACAGCTTCACCCCTATGCCGAGACATATATATATATACTGTGAGCGTCAAAAGTGAGTAAACAAATATCTGATTACTGTATAAAGATGAAAATTGGGTCAAAACAACAACAAAACTCAAATTCCATTGAAACACAAAAACAGCTTTATTCAATGTGATCAATTATGTAAAAAAATAAAGTACGATAAAAACAAAAACAAATACATTTTTTTAATGAAAATTATAACTACTTCATATATTACGAGTCAAAAATGTCAGTCAAATGTACGTATTTATTGCTTAAAAAATTGAATTTAGTACTTTGTTGGTCCTACTTTAGACTTTATTACTTTCTGAGTCTACGTGGCATAGACATTACCAGTTTATTGGTAACATCGGGGGAAATTTTTGACCATTCTTCTGTTACAACTTTTTTCAGGTCTTCCTTGTTGTTAATAGTACTCTGTCGAATTCTTCTATCCAAATGCTCCCATAAGAGTTCTATTGGGTTAAGGTCGGGTGATTGCGGGATGATCAAGCTGTTTTGGGGTCCTATAAAGCAACCATTCCTTAACAAGACGTGAGGTATGCTTCGGATCATTGTCTTGCTGAAAGATCCAATTCCTAGCTAAACCTTATTTGTCTACGCTCGGTTGCAAGTTGGTCCTGAGAATATTTAGATAATCTTCCTTCCTCATTGTACTATCAATGAAGACAAGATTACTGGCCCTAGATGCTGCCACACACCCCCACACCATCACTAAACCCCCACCATGTTTCACGACCAATAATATTTTTTTCAGTAAATTCTTCATTTTTTGCTCTCCAATTTTTTTTTATTCATATGGCTCTTGAAAATTTCGAATTTGCTTTCATCAATAAATAAAATGTTTTGAATAATTGATCACATCAATGGAATTTGAGTTTTGTTGTTGTTTTAACCCAATTTTCAACTTTATACAGAAATCAGATATTTCTTTACTCACTTTTGACGCTCACAGTATATATATACATATATAGTAACATGTGTTTGAATACCTAATCGTTATATTTTGACGGTGATCCTAGTATGCGTTGTTTTATCAATATATGCACAACTGACAAAATGTTTACCCAAAGTGATTCCAAACGATTATAAATAAATGTGAGCTAGAAATATTTATCGAAAAATTTCCAAGCTAAATATCTCAATTCCCCGAACAGATGCTCGCATTAATCTAACTCCTCATTCTTACACACAGTTTAAGGATCTATCTACGTCGCCGATGGTTAAAAGCCAATCCTCTCCACCGTCACGCGTTGGGAATCGATTTCGGAAAATCCCTTCAAATTACGAAAATTTAAATTTAAAACCAATTTCCTTCAGATCAAGACGTGTGAGGATGAGGTTTGAGTTCTCCTACACGTTAGAAACGATTGCAATTTATCACATGTCCTGAGCTCTCGATGGTTTGGGGAATTTGCTGCAGTTCTTATCAAATTATACGACAAATATTTCTCTTCTTGCACTAAATGTAGAACCGAATATAAGAGAGAAATGATTGATTCAAAAATGGGACATGGGACAATCTTTTTGTCTTGAACGAAACTTCAAACAAAGTATTAATTTTTATTTTATAGTAATCCCACGAGAAGGTAAGTTTGCCTAACGTAAAATATGATAATATGAAGTTATGCTGTGATAGCCATTACAATTAATAGAAATGTATACATAGGTACTTTGGAAAGAAAATTGAGCAATTGAGGTTAGTGCCTGGTTAAAAGCAAAAGAGGTTGCTACATTATTCACTATTCCTGAACCGATTTATGAGCATCCAAGATATAGGATAGATAAAAAGGTAAAGAATAAGCATTACAAACTAAACACCGGTTAGTATACAATGGTCCAGTTTATTATTTCACCAAAACTCAATGTGGAGTGTCATTCTGAATGGGGTGCAAAATGCGACATGTTTTAGAAAAATCTCGCCCCAACCCAATTTAGAGTGAGTGCCCCTTAAACATGATATCAGTTTGGAACTCAGGTTTCTAAGGTGTCTAGTAATTATTATTTTCAATCCTCCCTTTGGTATAAAACAAAAAGGCAGACTATCACGTCAATCCAAATATTAATTCTGCTCTATTCATAATTCTGCTTTATTCTGAGTATTTACTTTTTTAAAGTTGTGTGTTTATAAACCGCATTTTAACGTCTTCCCAAAAACCATTGTGCAAGGGAGTGCTCTGATACCAGAATTGATTTCTGGATGTAAACCTCGCACTAGAACATGCCTAAATGAAAACGAATAACTTGCTTTTGAATTACAGTTTTTTTGGTACGTGAAATATGAAGAGATTTTAATTTTTTGCTTATAACTTTTATGGTATTAGTATTAGTATATTTCGACTAATATTTCAAGACCAATTCAGTATGTGAAATAATTTTTAAATAAATATTTCAATAAAATCTATACTTTAGTATGAAACCTGGAACAAAGGCTTGTAAACTCTTCTTGACGCTCACTGTATACTTTTCCTTGGGCTCTCGCGGTATTTGTGTCATACAAAACTTTTTCAAAAGAACAAGCAAAGTCTTTAATCCCAGATCTACACTTTTTCTTAAACTTGTCGTTCATGCAAACATGCTGACGAGAAAAGAGAGAGAGGAGCTCTATTGGTTTTAGGTGGCATGCGCTAAGTGTCTGCCTCCACAATACTTAGAAAAGAAAGATGACAACAGTGATGTTTAGTATGTAGCAAATGTATATTAATTTATGACACGTTTATCAGCATTCAAAGAAAAAGAAGGAGATTCTTCATTTATAATATCCGCGGATTCTTTTAGACGAGTATTTATTTATTTATTTATCTATATATTTATTTAGCCATATATATATTCATTTATCTATTAATTTTTGTATTTATTCATTTAGTTATTCATTTAGTTATTTATCTATTTATTTATTTATATATTTAATTATTTAATTATTTATTTATTTATTGACTTTTTTATTTATTTATTTATTTATTTATTTATTTATTTATTTATTTATTTATTTATTTATTTATTTATTTATTTATTTATTTATTTATTTATTTATTTATTTATTTATTTATTTTCCTTCTAAATTTGAAAAATTATGTGATATTATTCTAAACTATTTTATTTATATTATAATAGTAAGGTACTTTTGCTTTCTCTGTAATTCTAAATTTTAAAATTGCATGAATTGTAGATTTTATGCCACAATAAAAGAAATGTAATGTATGTTTCCACAATGATCTGTGCATTTTAGACAACACGTCCATTCACTCAAATGAAATGATTGCAAGAGAGCAGATAAAACAACCAGTTAACAATCTAAAGCAGTTCATATGTTAAAGTACTTTAAAATGATATAAAACAATGAAAAATTGCAAACGTCGGATTTTATTATCGAACACTTCAAAGTCTCCATACTCCCGGTAGCCACCACTCACAACTCATTCATCACGAAATAGTCTTCCAACTCCATCCCGGACTATAACTACGTGAGCGACAGTAAAGGCCAAAGTTTCGCAATAAATGCCCACCTCACCTCCGCGATTGACAAGTGCAATAAAATTTCTTTCTTTGGCGCACACTGCCGTCAATAGGTCCTTCAAAGTTTTTTAATATCTTCGCGACGAAAAACAAAATCAACAACAACAATGGCAGCTCTTCTCAAAAGAACCAGAAAAAAAATCCTATCAGGTCTGCACGGTAATCACCACCTACTCCGCATCGTGGTCTGCAAATGTGCGAAGCACGTAACGCCATCTGTAGAGTAATTATTGATTCCATGTCACGAACCGTTATTAGGATGCTCAAGATGTTCTCGCGAGTGCCCATCCCAAACGCTGTCGGCAGCTACTTTGCTGACGGAATTCGCACGTTTTAATGAAAAAACTTTCAACAGCTCGCCAAAAAAGGATTCGTTTTTCATTTCTTTTCTCATTCAAAATTACGAACAAAAATGAAGAGAAAGATACAGCGGGGCATGGCGAATCGAAAGATGTTGAATACCAAACCTTTTCCATTCTAAAAGAGCCTACTGGCCTGTTTTTTGTTTCATTTTCCTAGCCCGTGAATCGATAGTTAAAAGCACCAACATTCTTGCACAACAGAAATGCGATGATAGATTAAAGTTCATTATCCCGAGTCGAATTGCAACAAAATGCGGTGCAGCAGTGTAATTTTCCAACTCATTAGGAGGCTTTTTTTTTCTTCTTGTTTGTGTATGTTTGCTCTTTTGAAGTGTTCCTAAGATTCTAACGAAGTGGGCATATCCGCCGCCTTCACTCGAAGTCCGTGCCAGCATATATATGCATAAAAGGGGAATGAATAGGCAAATGAGCATAATGAATTTGCTTTTTTTGTTATAAGTCGTGGAAAACGATGTGACTCCTATTGGCCAGCGTCCGACTGGTAGAGTGGTAATTATTCTCCAAGTGTTCTTCCAAAGAAAATAAGAAATTTTGATTTGGATTTTATTATTTTTTACCCACGCCCTCGCTGGGGAGACTCTGTTGAAGCCTTCGTCGAGGTGTTCGAGAGAAGTTTGATGAATTTTGCAATCCTTACTGTACGAACGATTGTTTTGTGTGGTCAGAAGAGAGCATTTTTAAGTTTTTTGGGTGGGAAAGGGAAAAAGGGAAACATTACTAATATTGGCTTCGAAACGGACTGTGTCTGAGTCCAATCGGGGAAAAGGAGGCAGGAGAACGGAAGTAATTTTGCCTAATTGGCTGTTAATTATCCGAGAGAATTTAATTAACCGAGAAAGACTGAAATGAAACTCACAAAGAAGAAGACAAGCTTGATGAACATTGTATTTAATTTTCGTTGTGAATAGTGCCGTATTGAGTCTGACCACGAGCAGTTCTTTTGAATTTATCTGAAAAACATGGCCAATAAGGTATATTCTAAATAATAGACACAAAATATACTTAGCTGTATAATAAATAAAACATATTTAACCGTGATATACTGCGTATTTATGTCTTTATTTATTTTAAGTAAACGGCGAATATATTTTTAGACAATATATTTCAGACTATTTGAACTAGGGATATCATCGATCCGGTTGGAACAAGGCGAAGATTTATCCTGAGTGCAGTACACTTTATTCTTTACAACAATGATATCATATGTACGGCAGATAAAGGAATCCAAACAAGTGCAACGAAAATGTAAGAACTAATGCGTGCATACGGTAACATCATTCTGGCAGAGTTAATGTTTACGATTAATTATTTTGATATGTACTGCAATGACTGAAAACTCAATATCATGCCCAATATGATGATAATGAAGATACGGGAAGAAAATTTTTTACATTGTCCTTGAGTATAAATACCTTTGAGTATTATTTGTGCTCTTTATAAACATCAAGTTATCGGGTAGTTAATTCAATTATGTAAATTGAATGAATGCCTGCAAGATGAAACAATTCAACCTTACGAAGACTTGTGTTTGCTGGCATGCATCATGATTCCATTATATCTGGCGGTCACCGGAAAGTTTCAATTCTTCCATGCATAGTAGAAAGGCAATTTCACAACATAAGTTTAAGCGTTAAGTTTGAGCGTCATTCGTACACTAAACTCTTCTTTTGATACTTTAATGAAAATGGAGGTTTGCAAAACCGTTTGGTTAGGCTGTTTTCGATGAAAGTATCCGCTGCTTTTTAAGGCATCAAACTATCATTCAATCATTTTTTTTTCTTTACTTTACCTAATCCTGATTTGATATATGCATTTATTCTGTCTTAATTGTATCCTGAAGTATTAGGTTATATGTATTACAGATTATTGAATAAATCATCCATGAGTAAACGTCTGTCTAGGATATTAATGAAGTAGAGTAAAATTGTTGCTTGAGTATTGTAATATCCACGGCTTTTTGTTTTTTTTTTCAGGACCCCGCTAGCCAAGGCTTCAAGAGACACGAAGTTAAACTGGCGTACGTTCCGCATTGTTGACCCACAGGGAGAACCGTTAGTTGTGAAAGGCTTGGTGAGGTACTTAGGCGTTTCGTTGGACCAGTACATATACTTTGACAAACATGTAGATGCTGCTCAGATGAAAGCCAGGAAATCCTTTGCTGTTGCATGGAGGTTGTTCTACAGCAGCCGATAATGCCGTACGCTTGTCCAGTGTGGTTTAACGTGAGCCCTTCCTAAATGAAAAAGATTAGGCTGTTTGAGAGGCAGTATCTCTCTGCTTTAATAGTAACAGATTACATTCAGTTAAGATTTACCAACGCTATCCTATAAAATTGCACCATCACCATCCTTGTGTGGCTCATACGCCGAATTTATGTGTAAATGACGCTGTCAACAACAATACCGATTTTTCTGACTTTGGTGCGGCATTTCAAACATAGCATTTCAGCTTCTGAAAAATTAAGAAATGTACAGAAAATATGTCACGCAATTAAAACTAAAACAAGATGTAATTATTAGGTGGAATTTGTCATTTAAAATGTTGCAAAGATTGGTAGAAATTAATAATCCACTATCTGCTGCAGTAACAGATCTACCTAGAGCTCCCGAATTCCTTATTGCATCCGAAAGGGGAAACCATACAGGATTGTATTCCACTTCTAAGACCTAAGACCTTGTGAGATGTCTCTTGTAATTCCTTTATTAAACGGCCTCCAAATAAGAATTGAAGGGCAAAAGCCTACAACACAAATTGGAAGTAAACTTAAAAGTGATTTACGACAAGATATTTTTAAACGCTTCGGTGAGATGGAAACAAATAAAGCAGCTTCGAAAGCAATACTTCTGAACCCAACGCTAAAGAAATTGGCTTTCGGATCTGAGGAAAACGCTAACAAAGAAGAACAATGGCTTGAAGAAGAACTTGTGGATTTTCTATCTAGTCAATCTGTAGTTAAACCCATATGTTAAATAGAGAATTCCGAAGAGAAAACAACAGTCGAAAAAGATCAGTAATCGCTTTTGACACATTTGGAAGAAAAAGTGGCAGGAATACAGACCGTTGTAACTTCTAAATCACAAGCTAATTTAAATAAAACTGAAACAGTATAATGAAATGTCCCATGTCCTGATATCGTCAAATTCATTAGAATTCTGGAGAGTACAAAAAAACATTTCCGGAATTATATAAGCAGCACTTAAAATATTCAGCTACACCGGCTACATCCGTACCAGCAGAAAGGATTTTCTCTACGGCTGGTCAACTTTCAAATGATCGTCGAAACCGCTTGCTAGATAAAAATTAAGACAAAATAATATATTTCTCAACAGCTATTTTACGCGAAACACTCAACTTTAATTTTTAAGTCTTTTTTCTTAACTTTTATCGAATGGCCGCCGTGGCGTAGTGGGTAGAGTGCGACGCGCACACGCTGAAGTGTCTAGGTTCGATACCCGGCTGAACACCTCGAATTTTTCACGGCACCACCTCTTTTGAGCTGCTGACAATACTCAAAGAGTAATAACTGTCTAAGAAAGCTTCTCAAATTACGGCGTTCGGAGTCGGCAAAAAACTGTAGGTCCCTTCTTCTCGTGAGAGAACAGTAGCGCGCACAACACGAGTAGTAGATGAGCAAGCTAGGCCCTGGTCCCCCTGTGGACTGTCGCGCCAACAATTATTATTATTATCATCGAATTTTCTAGTCTAAACATACAAGACTTTATTAAATTATTTTGTTATCCTTGAGTTTACAAGAAATAAGAGTCTTTGAACTTTTATTTTCCTTTATTTTTTTTCGTTTTTGATTTTACCAAAACAATTTGTTTTTATTAATGCACCGAGTAGTGGGATAATACTTGAGTTCTTTTCCCTTCCGTTTTTCTTTCATTCTGGTGTTCATTCTATATTCCTGATGAGTATTTATCGACGAGAACTATTTGTTACTTGTTCTTGCACTGAAGGAAGACATTTATCGAGTTTTCTTCTGTTAATAGTTTGTAATTAGTTAGTAGTCACTCGAGTGATTAGTAGTCATTCAAATGATTAGTATCCACTCGAGTGGTTAGTAGTCATTCGAGTGATCATTTAATTATTAAAATATCTCAATTATTAAAGTCTGAATTCTTAAAATCATTCGACTATGCCCATCACTAGTACACACTAGCTGGGACCACCACCAGTACCTTGTACACTGCTTCTGTTGGCTCTTAGCTTGGATTTAGCTAGCTTTTAAAATGAGACCATACCTTTAGATATATAAAGTATGAAAATAGACAAATGTAAATATTAAACCGTTTTCCAACCGTTTATATCATGCACAGGTGGACCTATGGAGTTTAATTCTTCCACCAAATGCGTCCAAAGCTGGCAAGATTTCAGTCTTTCGTCTGCAGACAGAAGAAATCCCTTGCAAGACCGGAATGGTGGCACACAAATTCCACCAATGTCATAAATTGCTTCCGGTTTGATACTCCTATTTTTCGATGCAGTCCTTATAAAATAAAATGTATCTTGTAAACTACGAACAAAAGAATATGTTTCAAATAAAAAAATGTACTTACATGTGTTAGAAATATTGAATTAGTCCTTTGGAAAAATTGAGTTGTTCTTCTGATTCACTCAGCTTGGTAAGACTGTTTCTCACTGGAAATTACATGTACTACTACTTATATGTAATAATAAACTTTGTCACATTTGAAACTTCCCAGAAGTCGGTCGTTTTTTTTTTGTTCTTTCGGTTCAACAGGTTATGGGCCCAGAACACGTGCAAATTTAAAAGAATTCGCGTTTATATTTATATAGTACATTATATTTTCTTCGATTTTCAATTTCAGTGTACCAAATAGATTCTGTAAGTTTCAAAGTTGATAAACTCTAAAATTCAGAGCAATATGCAGTCCGGAAATTTCAAGGCTCAGTGTATCATTGTTACAAGTGTAGGTACAACACCGCTCCGCCACATTTTTAACTGTACAACTGCAAAGGAAATTTGGGGAAAGTTAAAGGCGGTGTATGTGGTCGCCGTGGCGTAGTGGGTAGAGTGCGACGCTCACACGCTGAAGGGTCTAGGTTCGACTCCCAGTTCAATAGTTTCTAATATTTCACGGCACTCTTTCGAGCTGCTGACAACACTCAAAGAGTAATAACTGTCTAAGAAAGCTTCTCAAATTTCGCCGTTCGGAGTCGGCAAAAAACTGTAGGTCCCTTCTACTCGTGAGAGAACAGTAGCGCGCACAATACGAGTAGTTGATGAGCAAGCTAGGCCCTGGTCCCCCTTTGGACTGTAGCGCCAACAATTATTATTATTATTAAAGGCGGTGTATGAACAAACTTCAAGTGCAAATGTCCACCTGTTGTATGGTTTCGAGAAAGAACCTGATGATGATCTTGCAACCCATATTTCGAAGTTGGAAAACATAGTCAGGCAACTCAGAGATATCGGGGAACAAATTTCCTAAAGTATGGTCATAACAAAAATCTTAATGACTCTTCCAGAAAGCTTTCAGCATTTTTTTCTGCTGACGTCTCGTCTAATAATGGAGGAGACAAGAGTGCTTTCACATTCATCTGTTTCGGATGGTACCACCACGGCGTTGCTCGCGAAATACAAACATCGAAAGCAACAAGAAACAAAGGTCTCCAAACCAGGAAAATGCTTTCGATGCAATGAGTTTGATCATTGGAAGCGAGAGTGCCCAAAAAAGCTCGTTGATCAGCGGAAGAGTGGTAACCGAAACGGTGCACAAAGAGGGGGTGCGCTAATGTGCAGTATGACAACGTTTTCGGAGAGACAATGGACTGGAAGTAAAGATGAAGTAGCGGCAGTGATGAATAATGTTGCTGTGGGTGATCGACTGAGGACTGGAAGTGGAAGTGTGGTGAAAGCGGAGACGATGCTTTCGGTAGAAGCTGACCGACAGAGGATTGGAAATAGAAGTGAGGCGAAAGCGGAGATCTCTATGGCTGAGGACAACAATCGGGTATCGTCTGGCAGTAAAAAACAGGTACAAAAGGTACATTTTCGGACATGCAATGCATTAATTGTTAATGATAAGCAAATGAAAGACAGCTAGCGATCACGTGACGTGGAAAAACGATTGGTTTGTATGATATGAGAATTTTTCCAATCCGATTGATATTAAGGTTGGAAGTGGTTTAAACATTTTAGCATATAGGAATTGATGATATCAATATATTGGCATTTAATGGAAATATGTGGTGTGAAAAGCGTCTATCGAATGTTTTGTATGTGCCAAAAATTTCTGTGCATCTTTTTTCACAAAGTCGTGCCTTGGACAAAGGGTTAAAATTTAGATCTGACAGACTGAGGTGTGAGTTTGCAACAGATGATGGGACGGTTGTGGCAGTGGAAGAGCGACAGGGACAGCTTTTCAAGATGTGTTTTAGTGTGCAGGCACCGATGGGACAAAGCGGGAACTTGGCGACCACTACATTGAATTTGATTTGACATTGAAAATATGGAAAACAGCATAGATTACTATTCCCAAGGAGCGTGTTTCGAGCGAGTCAGCCAGGTGAGCTTGTACATGCGGATGTATGTAGGCCTATGGAACAAACCTCTGTTGGTGGCTCCAGGCATTTTGTTCTTTTTAAGGACCACTTTTCACACTTTAAAGAACAAGACGTAGGTTTTCTCTTCGATCGAAGATTTTATTATCGTACTAGCAGTGAAAGCCGTTATCCGGTTAAAACGTTGCGCACAGACAACGGAACAGAGTTCTTCAATGCAGATGTTAAAATCCTTCTTGGCTAACATTCTTTCCGTCATGAAACCACCGTAGCATATTCTCCTGAGCAGAATGGCAGTATTGAGCGGGAAAACCGCACACTCGTTGAGGCTGCTCGAACCATGTTCCATTCGAGGAACTTATCAAAGAAATTTTTAACTGAAGCTACAAATACCGCGGTTTATGTCTTGAACCGGACTAATACAAGCACTCTAAAGGGCAAATATCCATATGAAATGTGGTGTGGCAAAAAACCAAACATTAGAGAGTTCCAAGTTTTTGGCATTGAAGCGTTTATGCATATACCGAAGCAGAAACGTAGAAAATGGGATAAAAGGACGGAGAAGGGGCTGTTCATGGGGTATGCAGAGAACACCAAGGGGTAGATACTAGATACCAGCTAAACAAAAGGTGGAAATTGTAAGGGATGTTACATTCAAGGAAGTTAAGCATCGGAATGTTGTAGAAACTGCAGAATCAACTCATTTTCGACTCACTAATAATGAAACTTCGAGTGAAAGTTCAGATGAAGGCGAAGAAGAGGAACCACCAAGAGAGGTACTTCAGTCAGCCAAAGAAGAGGGGGCAGAAGAAGTATTAACAGAGGATGCTAGCAATGAGGATGATGATGGTAAGTCATTTAATATTCCATTGAAAGATCGATTATGTAGTCGAAAAAATAAAGTTGATTCGGCTACCTGCAATTTCATGGAAAGTCACGCATTTATATCATTAGGAGAGCCACATACATACAAAGAAGCAGTTACAAGTAAAGATGCAGTTGCTTAGAGAAGTGCAATGAAGGAGCAAATGAATAGTCTTCAACAAAATCACACTTGGGACTTGGTTCAGTGTCCAGTAAATAGGAAGGCCATAAGCAACAAGTGGGTTTTTAAAGTAAAAAGTCTGGATGCCAGAGGATGGCGCACCTGGATTTAACCAAGAGCGAGGAATAGACTACGATGAGACATTCAGTCCTGTGGCTAGGTTCACATCTATACGTTGCATATTTGTAATCGCGGCAGATGAGGGGCTGAGTCTCACCCAATTTGATGTGAAAACGGCGTTTTTAAATGGAGACCTGAGCGAAGACATATATGGTCGAATTTTCAAACTCAAAAAGAGCCTTTATGGCTTAAAGTAAGCGTCTCGATGCTGGAACAAGAAGTTCACTGCAATTCTAAAGGAATTTAATTTAAGACCTAGCTCAATGGACCCTTATGTTTTCATCTCGAAGGATGTTAAAAGGCGTATAATTCTAGCAAAATATATATCGACGATGGATTGATTGCCGCTAGCGATGAAGAGGACGCCATGAGTTTGATCAGGTTTTAAAAGATGCAGTTCGCAATAACAACATTGCATGCAGAGTGGTTCCTGGGTATGGAGATCACTGTGAGTCCGAATGGTGGATTTCACATCAGTCAATCGAGATATTTGGAAAATGTACTAAGAAGATTCAATATGGACTGCTGTAAGTAAGAAGATGTACAGTTCCCCTACAGGGAGGCCGTAGGATGTCTGATGTACTTGGCAGTTGCCACTCGTCCGGACATAGCATTCGCTGTGGGAATAGTTTCACGGTATTTGGATGCACCCACTAAAGCTAATGAGAATGAAGTCAAAAGGATACTCAAGTATTTTTCCGGGACCAGGAAAATAGGTATATTCTTTAAAAAATCTAAATGCATGTCATTAGTTTGTTACAGCGACGCTGACTATGTGGGCGATCCTTTAACTAGGCGTTCTATCACTGGTTTCGTTTTTACACTTGGGAATGGACTAGTGTCTTGATCATCACAGAGGCAAAAGTGTGTGTCCTTATCGACTACCGAATCGGAGTACATTGAAGCTTCGCAAGCAGTGAAAGAAATGGTATGGTATTGACTTAGTCTTTTGGAAAAATTAAATTGTTCTTTGATTAACTTAGCTTGGCAACACTGTTTCCCACTGGAAATTACATGTACTACTACTTATAAGTAATAATAAAGTTAGTCACATTTGAAACTTTCCAGAAGTCGGTCGTCTTTTTTAGTTCTATTGGTCCAACAACATGTTATTATTTATTTAATCCTTGAGAAATATCAAAAATGAACCTGTTGTGGAGCACAGAAGAATAAAATATCCACATAAACAAAATCCAATAACAAAATAGTTCTCGAATGAAAATCCGTGATGAAGACTTTGACATTCGAATTTGGCATATACAAAATAAACCTCCTGAGCGATGTTTTTTGGTCAAAATTCACCAATTTTGTAACGAACCACGTTACCGCTTCATGCCCAAAGCAGCTTTGAATTTTTTGATCTTTCAATTGTTGGTTTGTCGCTGTTTTTTTTTTTTTTTTCTTTGAGTAGTCCTCGTTTTCTTACTTTTAGTTCCCTTGTGTGAAAATAAAACAAAGTCATTGACTTTAAGTCTTCCAGCAACAGTTCAAAAGTGGGATTTTGAACAATTTCATCAACGAAAAGGTGATTTTTCGAATTGCCGCATAAGAGGAAAGCATTCGTCCTTTGACAGGGTCTACGATGTTGCGAACTACTGCCTCCTTGGAAGAACTAAAGTTTTCGCGGCAGTGCAATATTCAGTGCGATTCTACGAATTGCACGATTGTTAAGTCCATGAAGCTGCACTCACAGGCTCTCATGCCAAAAACATCAAGTGACAGTGACACAAAAACGCCCAACGTCAAAATTCTGCTCGTGAACATAAGCCCTTTGTTAGAAGAAACACAACAGAGACCAGCAAATTTGCCCAAAGTCAGATATCGCCACGAGATCCAACGCCTTCAGAAGCAAAATAATTACTATCAAACGCCCCCATTGAAACAGGTCACGCTACGAGTCCACAGCCTCCGGATACATCACAGAGAATTTGAATTGCTACAACATGAAAAAGAGGTATTGGCACGTGAGTTACAGCTAACCAAGCGATAATTGTTCCTTACTCAGCAGTATCGCAGTATGATTCAGGACAAAGGGGTGCTTTGAAATGTCAACAGTGGGTGCAGATAGTACACAGCTTGGAAGAAATTTACAATTTAACCGATCAAGTGACGTTATTAACAGCATCTGCTAAGCTTATCATGGTTTACTAAAACAATTCAAATGATATGAAGAAATCCAGGAATTTGCGTCAACAGGGCAACCACCAAAAACTTAATGAGGAAAAAACGAAACAACAATTTCATTCGGAACAACGACAACTCACCAACATCGAAACGGCTTACGCAAATTTTTTAATTGCAAAGAAGTTGGGATTTGTCTAAGGAATGCCAGAAGCCAGAAAGAACAACGTCGTTCTGTCATTCAGAGAAAATTTGTGATCGCCATCATCGGATTACACGAATTAATTTGAATATTTTTCAGAAATCTGCAGAGATTAACGGGAGCAAAGCACTCATTGACAGGGAGGGAAGACTGAAGTTTATTGGCTGTCGAACTAAAAACTGAAATCAAACTGGTACTTTATAGCAACTGATTTTGTGTAAATCACTTAAACAGTGGAAAAACTGTAACTTTTCGAAGCGCAAAATACAGGTTCTGATTGTATTGCAGGCACCACAATTGCAATGAGTGGGATTACGCCAGAGCAGAAATTAAATTACTTAAACAGTGACGGCATGGCGTTTCTTAAAACTTATAGAAAAGAAAATTTCCAGCTTCTAGAAGATTCCAGTTTTCAAATGTTCGGGTCAGCAAACTGACACTGTTAATCAATAATTACTGCGGTTGTTTCGCAATGAGGTTTTCCGAATTAGGATGTACAACATCGAATAAGATCGAATTAACGTTAACCCTAAGCAAACTTTGCCGACGGTTTGAGGTTTTAAATATAAAATGGAAAGAGTCTTGCTTTGTTTTTCATTGAATACAAAGTCTTTTCGATGTACTAATTTAAAAAAAATCTTGATCGTATAATGGCAAGGAAACTCTTTAATAAGGTTACAGCAACTGGACGTTTACTTTCGTTAGAAAAATCTTTTTTTTTTATAATTGACGCGTGCTAAAGGGGTTGCGAGTACCCTTAAGTGACCGGATCAAGTCACAGCACGGACCGAAGGTATAGAGAGAAGGTATATAGAGAGGGAGAGGAGGTACCGATGCACATTGGTTTTAAATGCCTGTGGATTGTAATGAGGAGGAAAAATCGAGCTGGGAAGAGCATTCCAGATTCGTGTAGTGCGGCTAAAGAACGAGTCTCTGAATTTGACTGTACGTCCGAAAGAGGGCTTGAGGGTAAATTGATGGGCATTCCTAGCGAGGCTGGACATTTAACTCTCTTTGAGCCCTTAATGCTGTTTCAAGATCATGGGTTCCAGAAAAAACCATTTAGTTTAAAATCTATTGAATGGCAAACTTCATTTTTACGTACTGTAAGCAGCTGGTAAGGCGCTTTGCGTTAGTAGCAATTGAAAAGGTTGGAATATACATTTGATTTCATTGCATACAAGTATGGGTACTTTTAAAATCTGACAGTAAATGAGTAGCAGATAAGCAATTTGTGAATGAAAAAAATGATAGGTTTTGCTAAGATTACAACTGATATTATTAGATTTTGCGCGAAAAGATTTATGTTGGCTTTTTTTTTGTTTTGAAAGATAATTTAATATTAGAGACGATTTCAAAAAGTCGGTACCTTTTGCTTAGGAACGTGTCCATTTCTGTTCATGATGGAATTTTGCGGGGGCTGTTTAGTTATTGTTCCCATAAAGAAAGAGTTCATCCACGTAGTCGATTTGAAAACAAAAAAACATTGACCGTTTCCCATAATTTTGTATCGACTTTATGAGCCTCTAGTATTGATAAGCAGTCATTAATATCCCGCCTGAATTCTTAAAAATGTTTTCCTGACACATGAAATGGGTGGTAAGCAAAAGTAATTCTCCAATGGATTAACTAAAATTTTCTTGTTTTCGTATTGCCCTAACAAGGCTTTCACAAAGTTCGCGGAGTAAGGGGAACTTGGCATCTACATCTGTCGTCCGATTTAAGGATAAGTGTCTTCTTTTTATTATTAATAATTTGTTTGTCAACTTCATAAACACAAAGTTGTCCATTGAAAGTCCATTATATCTTATTCCTATCGGCAAAATATGTACCTTTCTTTTCTCGCTTTTTTTTTAAGGAAAAGCAAAATATTGGTGTAAGGAGGTCGAACAATTTTTGGCGTTCATTTAATTTAATTTCAGCAGTCAACTGTGGCGTATGTGCCTAATGTTAACCACTTCCATATTTTTATACTATCAAAAAATAATCACATGTTCTGTCTTATCGTATAGAGGTCTACCCATATATATATATATATATATATATATATATATATATATATATATATATATATATTGGATGACAGGGGAACCAGAGTCAAGCTTTAATGTTCTCCCAAGAGTACAAGCGACCTACAGTTTCTTGCCGACTCAGAACGGCGTAGTTTGGGAAGCTGTTTTTATAGCCAGTAATTGTTCTGTGAGTGTTGTCAGCAGCTCGAAATAGGTGGTTTCGTGAAAAAGGCGAGCTTTTTTGTTGGAATGAAACATAATCATATTATCGCTGTAGTTTCAGGCCAGGCATGCTCCTAAGGATTAGATTTCAACACTTTGGCAGGTCATGGAGAACAACCTAGGCGTGCATATCGACAAACACTACGAACTACTCATGTCCTAGAAAAGCCGTCACATTTACCTCGGTTCTGCTATTAACTTAATTATTAAATATAAGGTCACTCTCATGTTTTTAGATTCGTTAAAGTAAGCAATTTAGTATCAAGCTGGGTTTCCACAATTGATTGATCTTTATATTTTTACTTTGAGCCGCAAAAATTTGGACAATATTAAATTAGGTTGAGAAAACCATTTATGTTAACAGAGAAATTATGATATGTAAGCGTACAAGTTTACTGTATAATGGATGTAACTTAGAGAATGAGATACATAGCTTCTAAGCCCAGTTTGCAAAACTGGAGATTGCAGTACAAGTGAAGAAGGTACCTAAGCATTTATTATTAATGAAATAAGAGTAAGAGAATGAGATAAGTAGCTTCTACACATAGACTGTTAGTTTTCTTAGTTTTTAGTTTCTATTAGCAAGAACATTATAAATTTACATTGTCTTACATTATTGCACACTTGATGACATTCTATATTTTGTATATGTAATAAAACAAAATTTATTCCAAAAAATATTTGTATTTTTATGTGAGCCAAGCTTACAGATGAGATGGTATGATGATTATATAAATAGAAAGAATAGTAAAAGTAATATATAAAGAGAATAGAAGTAATAATATAACTTATATAAGACTTAAAATAAATTCTTCTTATTCTTGTTGTGGCGCTACAGTCCGAGATGGACCTGGGCCTCAACCAACATGCCTCTCCAAACAGCACGATCTTTCGCCAGCTGTCCCCAATTGCGCACTCCAAATTGGTTGAGGTCCTTTTCCATTTATGTGCGCCACCTTACTCTAGGTCGTCCTCTGTTGCGTTGTCGCAATGGCTCGGATTTAAAGACTTTTCGGGACGGAGCAGTGGTGCCCATACGCTTTACATGGCCTAGCCATCTTAAGGGTGGTACCGTAAACGCTTGATCAGGCGCTGTATAGCCAATAGAGTTCGTCGTTAAATTTTCTCCTCCAGATGCCATCAACGCAAACAGACTAAAACTAATATGTATAACAACTAGACCAAAATATCAGATGTGAAAAAGGGATTCAAAATTATCAAAACTGAGGGGAAAAAAATATTTTGTAGAGATTTTACAAATTTTTACAAAGTTTTAATTGTTTCTGGAAGTTTACAAACAAATACACATAGCAAAATGCAAAATGCAAACTGTAGATGGCAGTGGTACGAAATTTGGGTATAATTAACATGTTAGAGAAGTTTCCACACAGATCATAGATTGTATTTACACAATCTTTCTTTCGATTGCCAGACCCCATAAAAAATACTTTTAGTACTTTTAAACAATATAATGACGAACAGGAAGAATCATTAAAGCACAGAACAACGGGAAGCTGGGAAGTCTACGAGGTATATGAATATGTACTTTGTAGGACAAGGAATCATTTTATATTAAAATAATTTCCACATCCCCAAACAGTAATTTCATATTGAAGTTTGGAATGAAATGTTCCATTATACATAATCATTAAAAGTTTTGGTTAACTAACACTACGCAAATAATAAATACATCGATGTACGGAACGGAAATATTTCTTCAACTCATTGGCATGGTGTCAGAATTTTATACCGGAATTCAAAATGAGCCCTAAATATTTAAATTCATTGACATTCTCAATCAAAAGACCCTTACCAATACAGTTTCGACTACTACAAAAAAGTGGGACGCAAAGGATCGAAAAAATACATCCAATTTGACTATAGAAACCCTTGGCAGTTCGTAGCGTGAAAGTAGTCGGTTTTTGGGCGGGTGAAAATTAAAAAACATTAATTTAGTTTTGAAATTCGTTAGTAATTTATGTTCAGCAAACCAATGCCTAAGTAGGTTCGCATCCCAATTTAAATTGGAGATTAACTCCAAGGGACTACTTGACCCATAAGAAAACCCAACATCATCGGCAAATGCAGCTCGTGTTACATATAGTCTAGTTCAGAAAGTCAGTTTATATAAAATTGGCACCAAAATGGATTTCTGAGCTACACCGAGATTCAGAAATCTAACTTCGCTTCTTGTTCCAAATTTTACGTTTTGTGATCTATTTTTAAGATATGACTCAAACCAATCTAACATAAATTCGCGAATACCTGCCTTTTTAAGTTTACTCGGTAGGAAATTATGCTCAACCATGTCAAAAACTGGTTATGTCGACAAATAGAGCAGCTGCGCATTTTTTTTTCATTGAAGTGAGACGATATGCGAGCAAAACTCTAAGAGCGCGTCTTCTGTTGACTCTCCTTTTTGAAATCCGAACTGAAACGGTCTGAAAAACTTATTTTTCTCATACAAGCTCAATATTCGTTTATCAGTTTTTCGAAAACCTTACTGATTGCTGGAAGTTGTTAAGATCTTACAGGAGAAATCCGGTAAACACGCTACTACTTTAAAACATGCAATTCCTTTTAGTTCTACTTTAGACAAATTGTGGACACCACATGACCAGTAGTTTTCAATATTTCCAACGGAGTATTTTGTTCAAAAACGATTTTCTTGCATTGAGAAAGTATTTCGAAAATGAGAACAATACTGTACCGTTTGATACCAATAAAAACTATTCCGGCAGAGATATATTTCCTTTTTTAATTTTTGGCATAGTTGTTTGTATCTCACTTTTATTTAAGCATTGTCCTGGTATTTCTCGCTTAACTTATTTGTATAGTTACTTTCTTTAATAGAGGGTTGGATATCCAGGTGTACCACTAGGTGGTAGGCTTTTTTATATTGCCCAAATTGTTTCCAGAAGAAGAGTAATCAGAGATATGCTTCGTAAGTGTAGTAATGAATGTGCTATATGCGGTAGATACATTACTGCAAGAATAAAAATTCTTCCATTGGAGATGCATGCTCATAGAGCTTTTGGAAATGGGCTTTCAATTGCATGTGTTGAGATCCTTCAACTGATTCTTCGACTGTTGTTTCTTTTCTATCTCCAATAATGAATAGTCTTGCAATGGTCACAAGATACTTATACTACACATCTTTTTGATATTTAATTGAGTAAATAATTTCATTTAAAAATGATGTTAACGAGCTAGTAAAAGTAAAGTAATTTATTATGGAAAAGTCTTAAAATAATGTTTGAAAAAAAAAACCCGACATATTTAGTAGTTCGAAGCAATGTATCTTATCTGCTTAGATTTTTAAAGTTCCTTAAATTAAATTTTAAAATATTACGACATACAATATACCTACGGTTTTTATTTTTTAATTCACAAAACATACCTAGATTCCTCTTCGCGTAAATTATGAACTTTTTTAACACAAAAATTATTCAATATGAGTATAAATAGTAAAATGCATATGCTGACGATCAGTACCTTCAAGTACTATCATTTATTATCTTAGCTACGACGTTTCCTTTTGACATATAAACAGATATATAAACTAAACCACAAGGAGCCTTTTTCACCCAAGTAAAATTAACCCGTTCGCAATCTCAAAGGCACTTAAAGTCAATTGTTCTTATCAGATTCTCCTCTCCCCTTTGAAAGTCATTCCACTTTTGGAACAAAAATTATTACTTCTCATTCGCCTCTCGGGCAAGACTTTCTGCATCCATCCAACTAACAGAAGATTGAAAATGAACATTTTTCCTATTGATCCACTGACAGGTAACTTGCTGGTCTTCGAATTTCTATCAAAAGCCAGAAGGAAGAAAAGGGTGAGAGGCAAAAGTTAAACTATTTCGGAAATCGGAGAACAATATTCAAGATCCATTTTCCTCCAACATACCATGCCAGCCAACCACTACCTCAATCCAAATGAATAACAAAGTATCGCAAAAGTTAAACGGTTTTATCTTTACGAATGGATTTTCGAAAGAGCACTTTTGGCGTTTGTAATACTTCTACGGGTGCACACCACTTTATGCTGCAACCACACGGTCCACGGCTTACCCAAGCACGTCAAAGTTTCCGAATGTCGACAGTCTTCAACTGAACAATGAAAGTGGTACAATGCGGGCCAGTAACTTTTTCCTTGCGCCTCAGGAGATGAGTGGAAGAAGTGATAAGAAGAAAGGTGTTGCTCAAATCTTGGGAGTGATTTTGTAATCAACGAACTCGACAATTGACAGTTGACATAGCTATATTGGACGATCTATTGGTGTTCAGTTTCATTTTCTTACCAAACGTCTTTTGGCGTCTGTTGACACAGACACCGAGGCTAGTGCGCAATTTATGCACGTGAATTTGTTTAAAATTAATTTGAAAAGTTTTCCGCTTTCCTTCTGTGCGAGGTATCAAAAGCGGGTTACGAGTTATCACTTCCGAAAGTACAAACGCCTTACTTACTCACGCCATACTATGAAATTAATCAATCATCAGCAGTTGCTGTAAAAAATAATGAAAATTTTTTTGAGGTTTTTAAAGTTTTTGTAATGCGGCCATTTTATGACTAATTGTGTCTATGTTCATATTCTCTAAAATTAACGGAAGTACTCGTACAAATTATTAATTATTAGCAAAAAATTAAATAAGACTGAAAAATATATAACTTTCAGTTGTGTGCTGGATTGATTGATTATACTTTAAGGTTCTGAAAAGCAGAACAATCTGTGTGTCTATTTTACTAATATATACTCTACTCATGCAAATATTCCTCGGAGTAAAGTATGTTGTAAATTTAAAATTTGTCACAGTGTTCAGATGTGCTTTTATTTTTTTCAAATTCAAACTAGTACTAGTAAACATGGACGCGATTTGATTCTAGGGGGTAGTACCATTCCCCCTCTCGGATCACACTTAAACCGTGATTATGCGTTTGCTGATTCAAACACGATAAATGAAATTATTAATGACAAACTGGTGGTTCAGATCCAGTAGATAAAGTTATTAAAATGAACGTTCTAACGTCAAAACATGTATTTCTCCCAAAGTAATTTTAAAAACGGTTAGTAATTAAATGCGGGATATACTAAAAAGTATAAAAATTTAAAATTATTTAAATACCTAGCTCAGGCAAAAAATTACTTCAATCACGTTGGAAAGTTAAAGTAAAAATTAGATTTAATAACTACGCCCAAAAATAGAGTTCTGCTCCCATTCATCCGTTGAAATGAATTACATCTCGTATAGACTTACTCAGTAATAAGTGCACTCATCTATACAAAATTGTCTCACCGTTCTCTTCCAGCAAATTACACCGACTTGGATCTAAATCGCTCTCAGCAGTCAACTATCAGTAGCATACGCTCACTAGCAGGAATTGCATTAGGTGAATGTAGCAAAAAGGAGTGGAGAGTGTGATGCCGAGAAACTTCTCTTCCAAATAAATCAATTATATGAATATATGTATGTCAATGCTTTTGTTATGTATACCATAGCCTGATTTAGGAGGAGTGTATAGAATACCGACACAATTGCTTTGAATCTATTTACTAAGTTTGTTGTTGTTTGTGTATCTAACATATGCATAACAGGGGACGACTTAGTAGGTTGCACATATGCAAGAAAGTGTTTTAGGTGTCTTATAAACAAATTCGTTTGAATTCATCCAGGAATCTGATTGACATGGGGCGGTGTGTGTAAAAATAAAATTATCCCTCTTCCTAGAGGAGCTAAATATCGATGAAACAAACTGTGCTCCTTCGCATTAAATCATCTACAGGTATTAAAGCGGGGCTCAAAGTATGTTAAACGGGGGCCGAGTGCGCAACGAAAAGAACGGACAATATCGACAACCCAAAGCTTGAACAATATCAGTCAATCTTCTCGAGAGATGCTTTCATGGAAAAAATAAGAGAAAACATTCTACTTACCCGTATAAAACGGGTGTTTTTTCTAGACGCGTAAACCCGTCCAATTGACAACACTTTATGAACTGGGCCCATTTTGTCAGATACAAAGTGGTGTATTTTTAGTTTTGTTTGGTATTGCAAGAATCGAAGTCATGGGAATCCCCTAGCAAGTCGTGATTGCATGAATTAGTTCAAAGCAAGATTGCAGTTGATCCCAAATTTTATAAGCGAATTTCGTTTTGCGATGAAGCTCACTTTTAGCTGAATGGATACATCTGTAAACAAAACTACTGCTAATACTCAAGTCTCACACACTTCGTTCCACAATTAATATACTAAATTTTGCAACAATTACGGACCGGTGAATTGACCTGCAATATCATGAGATTAAACGCCGCACGACAATTTTCTGTGGGAGTATATGAAGTCGCTAGTCTACATTGATATAACTGAATCTCAGAGGACAATATTTGAATGTTATTGTTGATATACGGCAACAAATGTAAGAAAAAGTTTTCAAAAATAGGACCTTCAGATAAGACTACCTCCGGGGCAGTCTGGGTGGCTGTTATTTCCCTCTGGATACGCAAAAAAGTAATATAATTAATATTGGAACTATAGAATGAAATTATATCTACGCAATTTTCGCTAATCACAACTTGTATTTCTCTGGATGGATACAACTTTTCATCATTTACCACCAGCCGATCTCGCCGACAGCCACCATCGAATGCAATCCTTTTTCAAGTTCCCCGAATCAAAACAGGCTGGTCTCGTTAAGATGGCCGTATTCGGTAACATGGCCGATTCGATCAGTTAATGTGTACATTTTAGACGGAAGTCCTTGTCATTCAAGCCGCATCTGTAGAAATAATTCAACACAAGATATTAGTGATATTTTTTATTTTGCACAATTTTAATACAAAACTATTGAAAGTAAAACGGAAATTGTAAGCATTTGGACTGAAAAATCGGAATGAAACCAATTGATTACATGTTTCAAACATATATTCAATACACTAGTTGCACCTTTTTAATTGTTTTTGTTGTTTGTTTAATGTTTTTCGTTTTTTTTTTTTTTAAATTATTTTCAGCATGAACAATAGTGCATGTAATTGTAAGATAATAATTTTTAGAGGTTAAGGACAAAGTCCTTTATATGATATATATATATGATTTATAATTAACAGGTTAGATAAAGAAGTATGTAAACAAATTCAAGGGAAAGGTACAACTAAAGCCTTAAAACTAATATTGCAAAGTTCCCCAATTTAATATAATATATTTTATGCTTGCTGCGGGGAGTATTGTACACATTTAATTAACTCATTATCAGAGAAACTTCATTGAGTGTAAATTCTTATGATTAACTTATCAATTAGGGTTTTTGTTGAGTAATTTATAATATGTACATACATTGAACTTAAGCGCATAATAACTGCATACTTGCTTGTATACTTGCTTACGCTGTATTACACTCTCTTTCTTATCTTAATAAAGCTTTTTTTTAGTCTTTGTATAGCACTCAAACCGATCGCGTTTCCTTTCAACAGGTTATGGGCCCAGAGACGCGGTAATATTAATGAAGTTTTTTTTTGGTTGTTGAACAAAAAGAAAAGTAAATTGCGGTGTTCCCTTAAAAAAATCGGTAGTTAATTAAATCGGACAATTTTTTTTGTAAGTGCTATTGCGAAAAGCTCATTTTTAATTTAAATGGCGGAATCAGAAATTAAAATAGAAAAGTTAGCCGGGCAAGAGCAATGGAATCTGTGGAAATTTCAGGTTAAGATAATCCTGAATGCAAGTAATCTGCTTAAATATGTAAATGGAGAAGCTTTGTATCCTGTTGTTGGAAGTAGTATTAAGTCGGAGAACTTAGCTGCAGCTGAATCTACCTGGACACGTGGAGATAGCAGAGCACAAAAAAATCATTGTGACCACCATGGCAAATCAGCCTCTACTCCATATCATTAATTGCACAACGGCTAGAGAAATGTGGCTTAAACTGGAGACAATTTATGAAGCGAAATCGAAGGAGAGCATTCATATGCTTCAGCAACGATTTTATATGTTCGCCATGGATCCTGTTGATGATGTGGCGACACATATATCTAAATTGTTGGCACTAGTTCAACAATTGGCAGATGTTGGCGAAAAAATTTCTGACTCCATGATAATCACAAAGGTTTTAATGACATTACCGGAGCATTATAGTCATTTTTATAGTGCATGGGAATCCACGGCAAGAGATGCGCAAACGATAGATAACCTTACATCGCGATTGGTCATGGAAGAAGCCCGTTTTAAGGTACATCAGGCGGGTGGGGCGGCAGATGACAGTAATGCCCTCGTGGCGAGGAAATTTCTGCATACTTCTAAAAAACCGCAATAGAAGGGAGGTAGGAAGCAAGGGAAATGCTTTGTGTGTAAAAAGGCTGGACACTGGAAACGGGATTGTCCAGAGAAACTATCCAGAGGTAATTCAATTTCTAAGAGAGGAGAAGCTTTCATTTGTGAAGCAGAAGCAGCGGAACAAATTGGCAACGAAGAAGAATGGTTTCTAGACTCCGGGGCGAGCGATCATATGACGAAGAAGAGGGAGTGGTTGGTCAATTATATAAAGTTTAAAACACCAGTAGTTGTTCGCATAGGAAATGGTACAACGATCAATGCAATTGGAAAAGGTGATGTAAATGTGCTTTCTTTCGTCGATGGCAACTGGAAACCAAATCATATGGTTGATGTACTGTATGTCCCAGACATACATGTAAATCTATTCTCTCTGAATAGCGCTTTGGATAGAGGTCTTCGTTTTTGGTCAGACAATTCCAAATGCAGATTAATTAAAAACGGGACTACTCTCGCAGTGGGAGTGCGCGATTCCAAGCTTTTTAAGCTCCTTGTCAAAGTGTCGATGGAGAGCGACAAAGTGTTTGCAAATGTCGCTGTTAGAAAAACTTTCAAACTTGAGTCAAGTGAAACATATTTTGAGAGATCTCGAAATTCCGTTCAATGGTGATTCTAATTTCGAATGTGATGGTTGCATGTATGGGAAGCAATGTCGTGCTGTATTTAGTGAATCCAAGAGAAAGTCTACAGCTATTTTGCAGCTGATATACACAGATGTTTGTGGACCAATGCAACATCAATCAATTGGAGGATCAAAATACTTCCTCTTATTTAAAGACGATTTTTCCCACTACAGAAAAGTTTATTTTATGAAGGAGAAGTCAGAAGTTTCTAGACATCTTCAGTTTTTCCTGAATGAGGTACAAGCAGAGACGGGAAAACGTGTTCGACTGCTACGTAGTTATAATGGTACAGAATTTGTGAATGAAAAAGTAAAACAGCTATTAAATATGCAATGTGTTATGCATCAAAAAACTGTGCCTTACACACCGGAGCAGAATGGTTCTGCTGAACGCGAAATGAGAACCATAATGGACTCAGCAAGATCGATGATACATGCCAAAAACTTAAGCTATAAGTTCTGGGCAGAGGCGGTGAGTACTGCTGTTCATGTTTTAAATAAAACGGGTAAGAGCACAGTAGAAGGAAAGACTCCATACGAAATTTGGTTCGGTTCTAAACCCAATATCGATTCGTTACGCGTTTTTGGTACAGAGGTATATGTACATGTTCCAGACCAGAAAAGAAGAAAGTTGGATGCTAAATCTAAAAAAGGAATTTTCATTGCTTATGAAGATGGCGTTAAGGGATATAGAGTGTATATTCCTAAGGAGAACAAAGTTGAGATAGCTCGAAACGTAAGGTTTCCAAATTTCGGAACTTCGACTAAGGCAGAAAGCATGCAAACAAAACCAGTTTCAATTGATGAAGAAGAATGGGAAAACCAGGTTGCTGATAGTGAGGATGCTGGAACAAAGGACGCGGAAATCAAGGATGCTGTTAAAGGAGATACTTTTATAAACTCAACTGATGAAAGTTCGGAGCTAACTCGCAGCGATAACACTAATAGTTCGGAAAACTGTAGCGGTGCATCCAGTGAGGCTGTTGAGGTTTTGGGTGACAATAACACGTTTTCAGATAACCAAATCAAGCAACCAGAAGATATAAGAAGTAGGCTAAGAAAGAGGAACACAACGCAGAAAGCAACAGGTAGCGTTAATTTTACTGTTTCAGAAGGTTTTGCTTTTGTTGCAGAATCAGATTCTCCGATAAGCTATGAAGATGCTATACGTTGCAAGGACTATGAACACTGGAGGGCAGCAATGTGTGACGTGGGTTTTAGTGACGTTACCTAGTAATCGGAAGGTTATAGATACTAAATGGGTGTATCAAATAAAAGGTGCAACCGAAAATGAGAAAAAGCGGTTCAAGGCGAGGCTTGTTGCACGTGGTTTTGGTCAACAGTACGGTATTGATTACCTGGAGACATTCAGCCCAGTAGCGAAATTCTCATCAATAAGGGTCATATTGAGCATAGCTGCATCGGAAAATTTAAGGATCATGCAGTTTGATGTAAAGACGGCATTCTTAAATGGGAAAATAGAAGAGGAGATTTATATCAAACAGGCGATGGGTTATGATGATAATAGCGGACGAGTATGTAAGCTCCAAAAGAGTTTGTACGGTCTCAAACAATCCTCACGGTGCTGGAATCAAACTTTTACGAAACTCTTGAAGGACTTCAAACTAAGGCCTAGCTGTGCAGATTCGTGTGTCTTTGTGAGCCATTATAACACGAAGAAGATTAATTTGGCAATTTATATTGATGATGGTCTCATGGCTGCTTCAGACGAGGATGATATCATAAGCCTATGTACTTATCTCAAAAAGAACTTTGAAATTAAAATTTTTCCGGCTAAACACTTCTTGGGATTAGAGATTAGACGTTTACAAGATGGTTCTATACACCTTAGTCAGTCACAGTATGCAGCAAAGGTGGTACAGAGATTCAATTTGGTAGATGCAGCTGTGGTATCAACTTCTGCAGATCTAGCAATAAACGCAGCAGAGTATGCAAATACGGCGATGAACCAAGTTGAGTTTCCTTTTCGGCAGGCTGTGGGTAGCCTTATGTACCTGATGGTCGCAACGCGCCCAGACATTTCATTTGCTGTTGGTTGCATCAGCGGCTATCTAGAGAATCCGTCTAAGATTCATATCAATATGGTGAAACGTATTCTCAGATACGTAAAGGGGACGCTTGACCACGGTATATTTTTTTGAAAAAAACCTAAATTTAATTTTAAATTGTTACAGTGATGCTGACTATGCTGGAGATGTAAACACTCGACGCTCTGCAAGTGGCTTGGTTTTTCTGTTGGGGTCCAATTGCATCACATGGGCATCGCAGAGACAGAAATGAAACATCGCAGCGTCCGAGGCAGTTAAAGAACTGGTGTGGTTGAAGCAGCTACTTTGTGACTTACTTCCAAATCAGATGATAAAAACAATTCTATTTGTCGACAACCATGGTGCCATCCGTTTAATTAGAAATCCAGAATTTCATAAAAGAACAAAACATATCGACGTCAGGTTTCATTTCATTCGTGAAAAATATGCTGACGGATTTTTTAACTTAGAATATATTCACACGGATAATCAACTCAGTGATATTTTTACAAAACCTCTTGCTAAAAACAGATTCTTGCGTCTTAAACATCTTTTGAATATTGTATCTCTAACGAAGCACGAAATGAATTAATTTTTTTTTGAAATTTTTTTGTAATTTTGTTTTTTCTCGAATTGAATTGAAATGTATTACATAATCATAAAAGTGGGAGTGTTGAGTAATTTATAATATGTACATACATTGAACTTAAGCGCATAATAACTGCATACTTGCTTGTATACTTGCTTACGCTGTATTACACTCTCTTTCTTATCTTAATAAAGCTTTTTTTTTAGTCTTTGTATAGCACTCAAACCGATCGCGTTTCCTTTCAACAGTTTTTTCTATTCAAATTGCTTTGCTCATGAATCCTACGGGTCGAATAGTGTCGTGGTAAGTTTAGCATAATTTTAATAATTTTATTTTGACATCTTTGGAGTATTATTATATGAGTTTTAGCACACTCGTCCCAAACAGGACAACCGCAGAGTAACATACTTTGAAAAATAGACTTATACAGAATGATCTTCTTTTTGATTCTTTTGATTTTCTGTTTGTAATGGGATAAAGAATTTAATCTACACGTTCATTTTATCTATGGTGCAAGATATGTGCTTCTGAAAGTTACATTTTTTATCAATTAAAATACCAAGATACCTACAGTGCTCAGACCAGTCTATATTTACATAACCTATTTTAAGCTGTACATTATTAGGCAATGGTAACGTCCGCGTGCAAACCAAATTGCTTGCGTTTTCCAAGTGTTTTCCTTAATTTTCCATTTAAAAAAGGACCCTTCTAATTCAAGAAGAGTAGATTGTAACACTGTGTAAACATCCATAATATAGGTTCCAGAAGCGAATATACTCGTAGCGGTGTCAGTAGCGAACATTGCGACGATGATATAATTACCAAAATTATTAATATCAGAAGCATATAAATTAAACAAAGCTGGACCGAGTACTGCTCCCTGAGGCAAACCATATGTTTCTTTTTTTTTGTTGTTTTGTACTTTGGGTTTTCCGTGTTTTAATTATATTTTTAAATGCCTTACGACTTTCTTAACCTATGTGCGTTGGCCGTAAACACTCAAACACCCCGTCTTAGGAATCTATTAAAGCTGATTCTGGTGCTTCCACCAATAGAACTTTGTCAGGAACTGCTCTATCGCGGACAGAAATCGCAAAATCGCAGTATCGTAAGAAAATTCTCGTGGCTGCCCAAAGGCTCTGTCTAACGACTTTTCTTTTCCGTCTAGGAAGGACCTACATTGAATCACACAGGAAAACCACGAGCCAGATAACCTTCACCTTGATGTCAATCTAACCGCTGGTAAGGCATCTATTGGTATCTAAAGCTGATTCTGGTGTTTCCACCAGTAGAACTGCCGTTCATTTTCAGGAACTGCTCTATCGCGGAAAGAAATCGCGAAATCACTGTATCGTAAAAAAATTCAATTTTCATATTAGGCACTGTCTAATGAACACCCTCATCTTTTCCGTCTAGGAAGGACTCACATTGAATCACACAGCACAAAAACGTACCAGATAACCTTCACCCTGATGTCAATTCCTAAATATCATACTACACTTTTTACTTTCAATGGCTGTCCCAGTAAATCAACTATGCTGAACATACACCAGTTCAATTTCTGGACAACGCGGTGCTGAAAAGGATACGTTGTTTGCAAAACATTTCTCTTACAAATTCCACCAGTTCTTTTTTTTATTTTCGAAATTTACTTGGTGTTCAACTGGATTGTATTCTGAATTCTTCTTACTTCGTAATGAATTATGGAACGAATATTTAAGTTCTAACTAGCGCTTTATCAACTGTGTATAATTCAACTCTTGTTCACTGTTTCTACTAAAGAAAACTTTCTATTTCAATACACGAACTGTGGAATATTAAGTTCTAAAGTCCAAAAAAGTGTATCTTCTTACCTCCAATCTTCACACATTCATACGTATACATAACACACACGTTGTAAAATCGGGCTTAAAAGAAATTATGTGTTTCATGTGGGATGAGATTTGCGTATGAGGGCATACTACAATCTTTAATGTGTTGTCATGTGTAATGATTGAAATCACTGTCATCCGAACAGTTGTGCTAATTACTCCGTTGTTGAATTATTTAAAAAAAAAAACTAAAAACTAAAAGATCGTTTTGACATATTAACAAAATAACACTAACCTTATGTCTCTGTTCCAAAACATATAAACATTACAAATTTTGTAAAACTATCGATCGTTTTTAAAGAAATAATATTCAGCTGGGGCCAAGGTATGTACAAATATATCAAACTCCAAATAGAGATGCAAGCCATATCTTTACTAGAAGTTAAATATAACTCGAATAAAAAATATGGATTTAGTTCTTTAATATATGAGATCACAAATACACGTCATTGTACATTACAAAATTGACTTAGATTATTGAAAATATTCATCTTACAATTATGCAAATTATTTGCTCGAAAAAGAAACACGCAACCAAATGTAATTACAAATTAAGATATAAGCTACAAATAAACGATATAACCCATCACAGCTTTCAAGTATTGAAGATAAATAGATAGATAGATTTTTATTTCGCATAATAGTTATTTCAGAAGTATTGATACCACAAAGTTTACACTATAGAGATTTGATACTGTAATATCTTTCTTCTGCAAATAACTATGCAAAATCCTGTAAATAAAAACATAAATAGAAAAATTAATTGAGGAATAAATAAGAAGGTCAAATGTCAAATAAATATATATGTAAATAAATAAACAAATAAATAAATAAATAAATAAATAAATCAACAAATATATATATATATATATATATGTAAATGAATAGACAAATAAATAAATACATTAATAAATAATTAAGCAAATAAATAAATACATATATATATATATATATATATAAATAATTATATAAATAATAAATCAATAAATAAGCATAATATTAAATATATAAATAAAAATATAAATACGAAAATAAGTAAAATAGTGCAGTATATTGTGGCCGCCGTGGCATAGTGGGCAGAGTGCAACGCTCACACGCCGAAGGACGTAGGTTCGATTCCCAGCTCAACACCAATTTTTCGAATTTTTCACGGCACCACCTCTTTCGAGCTGCTGACAACACTCAAAGAGTAATGACTGTCTAAGAAGGCTTCTCAAATTTCGCCGTTCGGAGTCGGCAAAAAACTGTAGGTCCCTTCTACTCGTGAGAGAACAGTAGCGCGCACAACAGGAAAAGTTGATGAGCAAGCTAGGCCCTGGTCCCCCTTTGGACTGTAGCGCCAACAATTATTATTATTATTATTAGTGCAATATATTGGCAGAAGAAATATAACCGTGAATGAATATTAAACTAATAACTAATTATATGGTATAATAAAGATTATGTATCACTTTGACTATTATTCAGAGGATTATTTACAAAACTATAGCGTTCATGGAAGTTTAGTTTCGATTTCTGTATGCTATTAAAGATCAATTCAACATTCGCTTTTTTGTGTACATCTGACATAGAGTGCCATGGCAAATTTAACAACTTTTTGAGTAGTTTGCGTTGAGATATTTGCAATGTTTTTATATGACATTTCGAACAGTTACCCCGGACTTGGCACCCGTAAAGTATAATCGCTTGAAAAATCACCTTGTGAATGAGGATTTTGCTTTAAGGCGATAGCTAAGATTTTCTATAAATAAATGGAAACAACATTGTGGTAATTGTTTTAATATCGTGATCATTAACAGTAAGTTTAGTACTTAGGTTGATTTCCAGATAACGTACGGAAGTTTCCCAATTTACAGACAATCTATTTTATTGTAAATACCTTGTAAAAATGAGGAAAGGTTTTCGTTTTTGTGTAGAAAAGATAGCTTGCGTCTTCAGCTGCTTTAATTTGATATTCCATGTGCTAAGATATTTTTCCATAATTCTGATAGCATCTAAGAGATTGCTCTCAATATTGGCAGCTAATTCATGTTAGGAGAATTTGGCGGCATCATGAGCAGAAATTGCAGCGTGGCAATTTGGTAAATCTGTGAATTCTGAAATATTAATATTAAACAGAATTGGAGTTAGAACTGAGTCCTGGACAACACCTGAGTTGAAACAGATCAAACACACCTTTATTCACATATACCAACGTTGAACAATTTTGCAAATATATGGAGGAAAGCGAAAAAGAATCTTTCTGAATATCAAGCAGAATCATTCAAGTTGATTTGCCTGTAGCACGGTTTTGCTGAATGGCCTGTAGCTTCCAGGATTTTCAGGAGGCTTACCAGACTTTTGAATAGGGGTAACTATAGCTAATTTCCGGGAGTCAGGATAATATTCCATATTGAGGCATACATGTTAAAGAAATGTTACAAACTTGCTGCCACTTTTGGGCAGTTGCTTGATATAAATGATTTTTCCTAAATTATGACCTCCTGTTTTGCGAACATATAAACTTATGAATTTAAACTCAATATCTTCTTCAGTAACAAAAATAGAAGAAGCGATTTGATGAGAACTGAACATAAAGCTCTGGATAGTGCTTTGTACAGTGTCGCGTGGCTTAACATGGTTATTTGTGAAAATTAATGCCAAAGCCTTTGCTTTCTCAGAGTACGAAAGAAAGTACGTGTTGGAAGAGATTCTGAGAGGAGGCAAATGCTGGTTCCTATTTCTTATAACTCTGACTATATTCCAGAATGGCTTGTCATTTTTTTTAGCATTCTAAGTAAGAAGTTCAAATAGTTGTTACGAAATTTAAAAAAATGTTTTCTTATTAAATTGCTGAGATTTGTAGTTGATATTTTAAATATGGCTGACGATATCTCGGCCAATCTCGTCTATACTTATTTCTCAACCTAACGGGTTCAGAAATATGATAAGAGAGTTTTGGAGAAAAGATTTGTTTTGAGAATTTTGGGACAGAATTTGCACCCGCGTTTAAAATGTTCGAGCAAAAGTCATTTAGAACAGCGGCCACATCACTAACACTGGAAATATTTTCTACATTTATTGGTGTGTTTCTCAAGCTTGCATTCATTTCACTTCTGTAAAGAGTCCAATCGGCTTTTTTAAGATCATGATTTTCTTTTCCCAGGCCAGAGAAGTCGACAAAGGACAGGATTATGGCCAGAGCTACTATCGTTCAGTGAAACAGATTGTGTTATGTTACCGCTAGAAACATTTGTAAGGAAAGTATCAATTGTAGAAGGACTATAACGAGAATTTAATGGGGCATAAGTTAGAAGAGACGGATAACAGAGATATATGTTACTAACTGTGCGATAACTGTGAATTGTTCAATGTTGGTTTCACAAACATATAGATAGTTTAGTAACCATTTCCATGGTTAAAAATGTAATTCCTCCGGCGAGAACAATGAGTCGGTGTTGCAGCCAGATGAGTATATCTTGTATAACATCATCATCGCGAGTTTGAAGAGGGTCAAAGAAATTTGTTGGGATTTAATTAAAGTTCTTAATGCGAGCACTACTCCTTATGTCTCTAGTTATGAATGCCATGAATTCGATTGACACTTTATTTTAACATTTTCAGAAATACAATAAGAATAAAAAAAAAAATATAGGACAACTTGTACAAAATTTCTTGTAAGTTCTTTAGTGCACCAACTAATGAATATATCTCCTTACCTAGATCTATGCTTCGAATGACCTTTTTTATGTGAATTAGATTATAACGGAAAGTGCTACTTTGAATTGAGAATTGTTTTGGACCTTTTAAGCACTGAGGTCACTTAATTAATTTGTGAATTGAACAAGTGAAAACCCTAGTGATATTGACCAATTTAGCCTGAAACCATATAGACTGAAACCATATAGCCTAGACCTAGATCTGAAACCATATCGCTTAGGAGGTTTTATTCAATCTCCAAGGAGGGTTTTTTCAAGGCATTTATTAAGACAACTGAGCCGGTGGGAACTTATAGCTAGATTGTGATCTTTGCTAACTAACTCTAATCTTTCATAATAAGATATTATATCTGACACCAATCGATGCTTCTATACCACTAGGCAAGCCCGCATATCGATGGACTACCAGATGATATCTTCATGATATTGGGTACATCAGAGTGTAGAGATATTGAAATCAATATTATCGGTAAAAAATTTTAAAACAGATAATCAACCCGATGACAAACATAATTGCTGGCGCTGCCCTGAAAAGAACAATCCAATGCAATTTGTAAAGGAATTAGTGAAGCAAGCTGGAATAGTTTCTATGGGATAAGGTTACTTTGCATAGTAGGACTTTGGAACGCTTCACAAAATCTATGGAATCTTACCAAATGGATATTATTTACAACAATTGCCAGCCCATCTTTCCGATTTTCCCGAATAGAAAATACTATCGAGAAATAGAAGCCATATTTCAACACGATGGCGAGCGATCAATTTTAAAACAAGCTAAGTTTTATGTTCTCAAATGAAACTCTCACAAAGTTTAATGCGGAAGCACTGACGCAATTATAAGAAATTTCACGTCAATCTAAATAATCGTATGATCTCAATAAAAATATTTTTGAACGTCTTGACATAAATAATTATGACGTTAAGTACAAATCGAGCTTCAAAACAGTGATCTTACCAAAATCAAAATGCAACTATTTAGTTTAATATGTTAAACTCCATTTATTTTTATTAAAAAAATACATATTATTAATTACTGAAAATTTGCCTGCAAAAAAAGTATTGGACATACAAATTGCTTGTTCTCCGTTTAGAAAAAATATTTATTTATTTTTGTTGTTGCATATGGGCAGCTCTTCAAATCAGTTTAGTTAAATGATCGAGTAAAATCGTTTTATGTTAAAATATCACTTTAATATGAAACCGTTTTATATTTCATAATGAAGGCTGAAAAACGTTTACTGAAATGAGAAATCTTGTAATAAATCGTCTTAAACGAGGACTAAATGAGAATAATATTGCTGAAATTATTAATAGCCAAGCACAACTATTCATCACATTATTAACAGATCTAAAGATAAACTTATTTTCAACGGTAATGTATATAAAGTTATTTGTAATGAGATTAATTACTCTAATTCTCTCTTTGCATTTCATTTTTCATCAATTTATTTTTGGATGAATCATTATCAAAGCGACATCTTCAAACACATATGCCACCACACAATTTATATTGTCAATTATATTTTAGTCAGTATTTTATTGATGCATGTATATATCTTGTTCGGGTATATCAACTTTATATACCCGAACAAGATTTGAGCATTTGTTTAACATCAAGTCAAAAACATCTGAAATGTTTCACGAAATGTCAACAAAACAAACTGGCCAACATGTTAGCTGAAACAACATTCAGAATTACCGCACTAGATATAGTTCCGGGACCGTTCCGGGATATAGTTCCGGGATATAGTTCCCGGGACGAAATAGTTCCAGGACCAATATAGTTCCGGACATAGTTCTGGAACTATTCAACGCTGTTCAGACTCAAACACGTATTAGTCTGCGGAACAATAATGTAAAGAGAAGAAGAAATATGTTAAAAATATATGCTTTTCTGTCTCTTCTTTTGACACCGCAATATACAGTGTTTGACGTAAGGTTGATGGTGTACATCATACAAAGAACACAAAGAAATACACAAGAAACAACAAAATTTGCGACTGATACTAGTAGATGTGTCTGAAATATATTTTTTGAGTTGCGTGATATTTCAACTCACACATTTACTATGTTTCTGTCACGTTTGAGCTACTGAACATGTCGGAACTATCAGATATATTTAGGTGGAATATGTGAAGCGATCGGAAATAGTTCCGACGTGGAACTAGGTCCAGGAACTATGTAGGTCCGGAACTACACAACTCTAACCTATATGTCTCACCCAGAACAAAATACTGGTTGTCGTTTCGAAAAACCAACCGACAAACGATTTTAATAATAGAAAGAGAGCAGCCAGTCCCCAAGAAATAATAATGCAGAGGGGAAAATTCATAGATTCAATTCATAGCGAACATAGAAAAGTAATCACCATAGTGCTTGTATTTACGAGGGCTGCCTTTTATATTTCGGGATTAGAGAACAAAACCAAATATTAATCATCGAAAATAGATTTATTTTTTTTCAGGATATTCCCCATTAAGGTCTATACAGTTTTGCATGCGTTTAAACCAATTGTCGAAGCACTTTTGCCACTCTGATTGAGGTATCTCCAAAACATGCATTCTGAACGCATCAACCGCTTCTTCAGGTGTGGAAAAACGTTGACCCCTCACTTTATTTTTTACGTACGGGAATAAAAAGAAGTCATTCGGTGCTAAGTCAGGACTATACGGCGGGTGACTCATCAAATCGACGTTTTTAGTGCTAAAAAATGCAGTTGTTTGAGTCGATGTGTGAGAGCTCGCATTGTCGTGGTGAAGAGTGATCCGTCTTCGGCAGTTGGTTTTCCTGATTTCTTGGAAGACAACTGGCAAACAAATGGTTATGTACCACTCAGAATTGACTGCTCTGCGTTGTTCTAGTGGTACGGTTGCGACATGTCCAGTATTTCCGGAAAAACAGGCAGTCATTTGCTTGGAAGGGCTTCGTGCGCGAGCAACTTCTGTTGGATTTGGACACAATTTGAAACACCCATGCAGTCGGCTGCTGTTTACTTTCGGGCTCATACGCGTAAATTCACGATTTATCACCTGTCACGATGTCATAGACGTGTTCCGAAGCAACGCGATCGTATTTTTGGAGCATTTCTTTCGACCAATCGACACGAGCCTTTTTTTGAGCGATTGACAAATTGTGTGGGATGCAACGCGAACAAATTTTTTTGACGTTCAAATGTTCATACAATATTGAATGTATGCTGGTCCCACTAATGCCTAAGGTTGTCTCAATCTCACAATAGGTGATGACGATCTTGCAATATCAGTTGGGGCACAATATCAATGGTTTCCGGAACAACAACTGATTTTGGACGACCTTCGCGAAATTCGTCTTGCAGTGATCTACGACCTCGGTTGAATTCACCATACCATCGATAAACACTGTTCCTTGATGGAGCTTCATCGCCAAAAATTGAATTAAATTCATCGATGCACTGTTGTTGAGTTAATCCACGTCAAAAGTTGTAAATAATAATAAATTTTCAAGATTTAATTCCATTTTTTGGGCGACATGAAACAACACAAATAGCGCTCGTATGTCAAAACGTTCTGAGTACGTATAACCTCAAAAGTGTCAAATTTTACGATAGAGCTGGCAGTTGCCAAATTGCAGCACTAGAGTTGCCCAATCCCGAAATATAAAAGGCAACTTTCGTATTAAACTGAAATATGGTACACAATGGGGTTGTATGGGTCATTGTCTTTGTGTATGATCCATTTAAGCGGCATATTCATCTGTGTAAGGTAGGTAGGTCATCATCGGTCTTATCCAATGAATGGGACCAGTAGCACAATAGGAAAAGCATATTTACTTACTTATCAGGCAGACGAACCATAAAGGGTCTGAACCTGAGCAATTGCTGGCTTCCATCGGTGAAGGTCCTGGGCACGCTGCTTCCAGTCATCAAGGCCAAGTAGTCTTACATCCGCGATGACTTGGTCTGTGTACCGGAGTTTCGGTCTTCAATCAGCTCTGCAGCCTTACTTAATATCCAGCTTTCGGCTCCATAAAGCAGGACTGGCAGAATAAGAGTTTTGTAGAGCATGACTGTGGTACTTCAAGTCAGGATTTTCGAGCCCAGTTGTTTTGACAGACCGAAGTAGCATTAGTTGCCAAGAGCGATTTTACGAGGGGACTTCAATATATTCTCGGTATCGGGGTGAAGCTGTGGTTATTTATGTTTATCAAGTAATACCATTATTTAAGTGCATTCATATAAAATTTCATATAAATGTGATTATTAATTCGCGTTTTATCTCTAGTTCAACAAGTGAATTCAAGAGAGACAGAGAGAGCATTGAAGAGGATCCCGTCTTGTACGGAAGAAATTATCGAAGAAGTCGAAAAACTTGTTATTGAGGATACCCGAATAAAGTTGAAAATGATGGCAGAGATCACCAAGCTTTCAACTGGTACCATTCACACCATTCTGTATGACCATCTTAACCTTTCTAAGCTCAGTGCAAAATGGGTGCCACGAATGCTCACAGCGCCTCAGAAAAAAAGTAGGAATCGCATGCTGTAGAGAGATTTTGGAGATGTGTAGTTAGAACGCGGACGGTGTTATGGATCGAATTGTTACTGGGGATGAAACATGGGCTCACCACTATGACCCTGAAAGAAAACAAGAGTGCTTGCAGTGGCATAAAAAAGGAGCAGACCCCCCGAAGAAGTTCAAAGTCACTCCGTCTGCCGGGAAGCCCATGTCCACAGTTTTTTGGGACTCAAAGGGAATCTTGCTCATTGAGTACAAAAAAAAAAGGTGAAACCATAAACGCCACATCCTACGCTTTAACTTTACGTAATATGCGGGAGGAAATTAAAAAGCAAAGGCGGCGTAAACTCGCAGCGGGTGTGTTGCTTCTTCATGACAACGCTCCTGTTCACACGGCGCGAGTTCGAAGAAATTCAACACCCACCCTATAGTCCAGACCTTGCCCCTAGTGATTATTTCCTGTTACCGGATTTGAAAAATTGTCTTCGTGGAAAAAGATTTTCGAATGATGAAAAACTTAAATCGGCGATAAATTTGTATTTTGCAAATTTATTTTTTTTTTAGGGTTTAATAAAACGTATGCCAAGATGTAACAAATGCATTGATGTCAGGGGAGATTATATTGAAAAATAAAAACAAATTAAATTGAATTCGCATTTTCCTTCATATCGATACCAAGAATATATTGAACGCTCTTCGTACGTCGGATGTCCACTACGAAGTCAATTGTGGAGTTTACTTTTGCCCCAAAGTATATATACAAACTCCCTTACTTACGCTTTGGCCTAGATGGTGTGCGGCGGATCGCGATTTGCTCGGCAGCATATATTTGGTTTTGTCCTCGTTTACCTTTAGGCGAGCTCGTTTCGGCTGTTCCTCAATTGCCGTGAAAGCTTCCACGGAGCGTTGGGGCGGCGCGATAATGTCGATGTAATCAGCGTATTCCAACAGCTGGGCTGACTTGTAAAAGATAGTGCCTTCCGTGTTGACTTTGCACACCGCACAATCTTCTGCAGTAAGAAATTGACACGACAACGCATCTCCTTGCTTAAATCCGAAGCAGGTCTCGAACGGTTCAGAGGTTTTCGAACCGAACTGCACGGTGCATCGCGTATGTGCTAGCGTGGTGCGACACAACCAGATCAATTTTCCCGAGATCCCGAATTCGACCATCGCTTGGAATAGCTCCTTGCGATGAATGCAAAGGAATGAATGAAAAGATGGTGAGTATCGATTTGAAACTCGCTGGTATTTTCCAGGATCTGCCTTAGTGTGAAGATTTGGTCTATAGTCGATTCGCCAGGCCGGGGGAGGGGAGCATATGGAGCTGTTATTCCAGTCGTTGGGCATGCTTTCGTCTTCCCAAATTCGGCAAATGATCTGGTGGATGCTCCCTACCATTACATTGCCCCCAGCTTTGAAAAGCTCCGATGGTAAGCCATCTGAGCCAGCGACTTTGTTGTTCTTCAGCCCTTTAATGGCTGTACCGACTTCTTCAAGGCTAGGTGGGAGGAATACTTCGTCCACTGGGGTTGGGATTTTATGGTTCCCTATGACTCTCTCCTGGTCAGGCCCGCTAAGCGGCTGCTGGAAATGTTGCTTAAACACACCCACTATTCCCTTTCCCGTGGATCCGTAACTAGATTACCCTCGCAATTTCTAAAAGCCTGGGTGCCTTTCGTAAAGCCTGTAGCCAGGCTTGTGGCTTTATTGTAAAAGGCCCGTAGTTTTCGTTTGTCCCGAGACTCTTCGATATCCTTGAGCTGGGAGGTTACACTTTTTTCTGCTCACACTCGCCATCATACTACGGGTTTCTGGTTTGGGGTGGTGTGTAGGCGAAGGTAGTTTGCGCTACCCCTTTGATAGCCGAGCGGCAATCGGCCACATCACGTTGGCATTTGACGTAGGCATACCGGAGTCTCTCACTTGATTGCTTTTCGTAGGCTGTGGTAATCTCCGGGGTGCTTAGGCGCACAATGTCAAAAGTTCTCTTTGTCGGCTGGTGCAGCTTTCTGACATTGGACAGTCGAGCTCTGAATCTTGTTACAACGAAAAAATGGTCAGAGACGACGTTTGCCCCCCTGAATGTTCGTATATCCAGGATATTTGGCGCGTGTCTTCCGTTAATCCATCCGGGGATCGCCAGGTTGCTGTGTGGATTTTTTTGCGAGCGAACCTTGTGCTACATATAACCATATTACGTACTGTTGTCGTGTCGTGGAGCCTGTGCTTTTCGTCTCATCGTACTCCGAGCAGGCTCCGTAGGCACCGTCCAAGAGGTCGTAATAATCCCCTTTGACAAAGTCTTCCGCTTTGTCGGTAGGGGCGTGTGTACATATGAGGCTGATGTTGTAGAATCTGCCTTGGATGCGGATCACAGTTTTTTAATGGGCCCCTGGAGTGTAGAATGTTATTTCATTCCAGGAGTACACTCGCAAATCGTTGCGCTTTTTCGTGCCTTGTCGTCGTTGAGATTGAGTCCTTCCTTCCGAGGCTGCTCGCTCTTCCGTAACAAGTGTTTTTTTCTGTGGGTGGGTTGTCAGCTCTCCACACGACCGCTGGGAAAGCGTTGCATGCATTGCTTCACTCCACAACGGGTGTTATGAAAGCTATCCAAGGGGCGCCTCTTGGCGGTTGCATGTCATCTTGATCTATGCATCGAGAAGGATCGTTGTTGGCATCCCGCCAGGTTGAGAGCGATCAGCAACTTTGCCCTGTGAGCATAGACCCTGCCCCCCATAAAAAAGCATACCCATGCGTTAATTTTTGATTCGCCGTGCTTTACAGTCTTGCCAGTTGAAACTCTTGCTTTTTTCGCCTGCCAACAAATGCCCGGGTCCCAGAAGTACCAAATAAAACTATTTTGGATTCATCCCACTAATAATATATTGAGCCATTTAGAAAGTTCCCAGTTCGAGTGCTCTTTCGCAAATTTGGTTCGATTTAGTAGATTGATTTTTGACAGTAGTGGTACTTTTCTGGGACTTCTGACAGGTAAATTCTTCTTTACCAGCAGTTGATGGCGACATCAACAATAAGAAGAAGGCTGATAAACAGGTTACGGTTGACTAATCTTACTATTTGTCTGAGCTCAATAACTTTCCCACCCATCTAGAAAAATATGTTAAGCCGAAATCAGTTTTCATGAGAAAAATAGAATGATTATTTGATATTTTAATAGGCAAACCAGCGCTCTAAAAAGATAACACAAATATGGGTTTTCTTTATGAAATTAAATCTTATCTAAAAAATATAAGAAGTCTTAAAAACACGGATAAGGTGTATTGCTTTGATGGCCTGGTCCTTAGCATTGAAAGCATTCTGTGCATCAAGAATAAATCATTCTGTTCACCAAACGATTAAATATTTAAATTTAAATAAATTTAACCAAGATCCACTTGAAAATCTGTTTGGCAGAATAAGAGCGCGAAATGACAATAAAATCAATCCAGCTTAAGCGGAATTTGTATGCTTGTTTGCCAAAGTTTTGTTTCTAAAATTTTTGATTAACTCAAAATTTTTTTTACTGTCGAGAAGATGATTCTGACTACCTCAACCTTGTTTGGAGCACGTTTACACATGATGAGGAAGGAAATATTGTCATATGTAAGCAAAACACAGAATATTATGAGGAAAGCAGAACAAATTTGCAACAACTTAAATGAAGAGAATGAAATTTTTGTTATAATACCCGGAGTCGATGAAGTTTCAGTGAGATATTTCGCTGAATATTGTTTCTTTAAGACTCTTAGCAAAATGAAAAGTATTTGTAAGAAATGTGTGAGGCTGTTTTGAAAACCAAAGAAACTTTTAATTTAACAGAAGTGTTAAATAAGGCTGAAAGAATATTACTTATTAAATGACAATAGCAAACCATTGCTTTTGTGGCCATCAGAAAAATATTTTGAACTACGCCGTTTACATGTAAAAGTGTTTACTGAATTTTTCGAGGAGAAACCAACTATGTCAAAAACAAGAGAAACAATTTTTCAAAAATGCATCGAAATTACGAATCTCCGTTTCCTGGTATGGTTTATGAGCATAAATGAATGCTATAAGAATTTTTTTAATACTTGTTATTTTATTCAAATATTGCAAATGGACCATGGACAGGAGACTCTGTAATTTAAAAACTTAAAAATCAAAACAAATTTGCATGAACAAGTAAAAATACTGTTTGGAAAAAGTAACAATAAATAAAAAGTTTTTTAAACATATGTATATGTGTTCATTATTAAATTAGAAACATGCGTTACATTCGCTTGCTTATATATACCGATATGACAAATCTTGCCGAACACCTGAAAAAAGGGAAGAAACAAATTTTATGATAACGAATGGGTTACGTATGTTTGTGTATGTATCATACACTTCCAGCTAAACTTTGTATGTATTCTGTTATTCTGTTGCTTTAGTTACGAAAATCCTTTAAAAGAGACAGAATTTGCCAGTATTTAAAATCTGTATACAAATCGAACTTTTCGGTTTCATATGGCTTGTCTGTGGTTAAATATTGACAACCAACAACTATAGAGATTACTTGATTGTATTCTTTATACTTTTCTCTATGCAAAATTCACCTTTTCGACCGGTTGATTGTCTTCCATTTTTTAAAAAGCTTTTGCCGACTTATTTCTGTAAACCAGTATTTTATTGAGGTTGGGACATCTGTTTGTCATTGCTGTATGAGAAACCAGACTACAAAAGCTTTTGATACTCAGGGCACAGACATATGGAACAAAAAAGCTCCAATTTTTATAAGCATTATTATAACTGGCAAACTTTGTCTCTTAATCATCAAGAATAGGAAGCAAATCGCTTTCAGTGAGTCTCTTTTTAGGTTCTCCAATAACAAACCATTAAAGCGTTACTGATGAGAATTTTCAAAAAGGGGCCAATTTAAGGGTCCCGGGTTTGGCAAAAGAGTACATTGTAGTACAATGTACATTGGAGTACAACGATGAATATATAAAAGCAATTTTTTTTTCTGTGTTAACAAAAACAATATTCAACATTCAATAGTAACAAAAAGATAACCGATACAGACAGTCGATTACAGAAATCCGTCCTGGAAAGACGTTTATCGATTTAAGTGCGGGGTTACCTGTGTAACCATATAAATAAACAGAAATATTAAAGAAAAAATTTCGAAGAAAAAAATTCTAAATTAAAGAATCATATTCTCCGGAAAACAAATTTCAATTAAAAGCATTTAACGGAAATGCGGGAAGAGCTGATTTCCAGTGACAAACAAATTAGCGAAGACGATATGGGTATTAAAAGGCGAAAAAGAATGAAGCCGCAGCTGTAGCTCCAAAACGATTCCCAAAGTATCAGCGAGATCACTACTATCGACGCACTGCACGTGCAAAAAAGCAGACTGCTGTCATGAATAAAGGCACTTTACAGACAATTTACAGACAGCAACGACCAGGGAATAAGGTCGCTCAAGTCGCAAATGTAAAACTACCAGAGTTTGATTCGGTTAAATTACAGAATTGCCATCAATTCATATTCGGGGGACAAGATTCGGGCTGTTCATTCGAACGGTCCGGGTATGTTCCCCTAAGTCAACCGAATCTTCCGAAGGAGGGATCATAACGACTTGAAGGCTGTTCGACTTGATAGAAGAACCGACAACGCAAACATACTGACTTCAGTTGGTATCGATCCGGATAAAACTGCTCCGGACAATGAGTTCTTCATTATTGAGTATGACCAAATGGAGATAGAAGCAATATTAACAGTTTTCCGGGAACGGAAACGGGTCAACGAATCTCATAGACCGAATCACGACTTGAAGAACAGAACCTTGCTTAACCATTTCCACCTTCGGATCATGACACTGTACATGTCGCGTCAAAATTGGTTTCGGACATGCAGTGGAACAAGGCCAAGACTCAGTGCACCGAGGCCTGTCTTGTTGACTTGGAAAAGGCATTCGACACCGTATGGTAGAAGGCCTCTTCCTTAAGTTGACGAGACTGGGTATAAGTTGATGGGTATAACTGCTTTACATGATCTGCAATATGGTGACAGGTAGAGAGGTTATTAGGAATGGCAGGTTTCTACTAATGTCTTTTGCATTACAAATGGGCTCCAGCAGGGCGCGGTGAACTCACCAATTCTTTTCACTGTCTTCACCAATGAATTAATTGTCTCCATGCAATACTGATCGCGTACGTTGACGATTGGATCGCGTATAGGGCAGCGCGGAAGATTAAGGTCATTAATATCCTCTTCGAAAAATCCAGCAAATTTGCGAAGACTGGAAGTTGAAAATCAATAACCATCCTGTTTCGAACTCCGTCACACAAGGCTTCAAGGGATACGAAAAAAAAAATGGCGTAAGTTCGGCATCTTGGACCCTCATGAGCGACTATTCGTGGTGAGGAGTGTGGTGAGATATTTGGGCATAATATTGGATCAGTTTCTGTATGCAGCAGAAATATCCATACAGCAACGGTCTGGCAAAATCTAGAAAAGTCTTCGCTTTGGTGAAAAGGGTTGCTTTACAGCAGCTAACTTAATTCCAGGGTGAAGGTTATCTGCAAACGGAAAAACATACTCTGGAACCCTACACATAATTAAGACCAACAGAAAATCGACAGTGACCAAAAAAGTTGACGAAGGAAAGAAAGTTTCCCCTGCATAAAAATATTATAAATGATTTGGTCAATTTCAATAAATAGCTAGTCCGATCAATCATGATGTATTCCGGTGTCTGGTGTGGTTAAACTTGAGTCCTTTTCAGATGGAAAGAAAGAAGGACATCGAAAGGCAATGTCTTTGGGCTTGCCTTCAGATGCACAGATCCCGAAAATCTGAGTACAAGAAGTTCTATGTTAATCAAATCTTGTACAACGCAGCAAACGTAAATAGGCTAAATAATTTTGTTATTAAGCTGATTCGAAGGCATGTTGCACAAGCAATGATCTCTGAAAACGAGCTGATATTCGGAACTTACTACCCAAACGACGCATCATGAGAGAGCACACCGAGTTGGAGTCATTCTGCCGAGAGTGTTATTCTCTCTTCTCTACCACGTCGTAAGACGAACGGTGGACAAGCAGCTGCTCCACGAGATCAATGTAGGAACTGTAAATCCGGATCAGCACATCCGTCCACAATCGTGACAAAAGTGAGGGGGAAAGGGATAAACATTTTTATTGGTGGCTAGAGCCAAATAAAGTGCCCCAGCTGCTGTCAGCTTAAAAAACTGATTGTTGGTCCCCTACAGCCAACTTACATTATACGTAAGTTAAGATCAAAAAACAACAGAACGAAAATTTAAGTTGTAATTTAGTTCCCATAGTTTAGAGTACTTTTTAGGTTAATTTGGTATTAAGTTAGTTTTAAAAAAAATAGATTATTTTACTAAGTTTTTTTTTAAGAAAACATGAATATATACATGAATATATATTGAATTGAACTTAGATTGCCGGCAAAGGGCCAGTAAGATCGTTCTTAACAACTCTAAATTTAATAAGTAGTCCAAGTATTCTTATAGCTAGATGTAAGGAATTAAAAAAAAAATAGAAAATTAATAATACATTTCAAAAAAAAAAAACAAATTTAGAGTTCAAACCTTAGTTATAGGTGTAAAGATAAACAAAATAAAACAAAAACCTCACGTCACTAGTACAAAGCTGTTTTTAATATAAATATTAGAATTAACATATATTAAGATTCCTAGACGGCATCCAGTCTTCTATTTGACTATTTTCCATTACATTGAGTTAAAGGTTTTAACCTTTAAGCTATTAGTTCAGTGTTAACTTGGCATGTATACCAAACGACGTCTAGCTGTATAAGTGTGATACAAAGCCAACCATGTATTTTCAAAAGTAAACAATTTTTGGACAAGATTTGCCAAATCGGTTTACCTAAATGAAATAATAGTAATTTCCAAGTAGAGTACGGGTCGCCATTATTGAAGTTTATTGGATTGAGAACTTAGATTAATAACAAGAACATTTTTAAATTGTCCTTTCAGCTGATATGAACAACACAAAATTAGATCGCATGTTTTTAGCCCAAATACCAATTATCTTAGTATTTGCTTTTGTAAAAAATATCTCCTTAATTAAACAGGAAACCTTAAGAGTTGTCATGTTGGACACTGAAACATAGTCCGTTTATCTGCGGATACTAAACTTATTTCCAAGAATTAAGAATGCAAATATTCACAATGATAAACACGTTTGAAGAGTTTCATTGTTATTTTAATGAATTTCTCATGTTTCCATACCTTGAAATTGAAGTCTTAGTACTTCAAAAAAAAAAAAACAGAAGCCGAAGTAGAAATTTGTAGTGTTTCGGCTTCTTGTGTCTTTACTCTCTACAGATGCTGCTCATATGATATTGTGACAGATTTTTATATTCCAAATAAGTTTTTTTGTGCATTGTTACTATTAAAAGCAACTATTTTTTTAATTTTTCGCACGCATTGTACGAATTTATATTTTAATTTCATCCATGATGTGTTAGCAGTGCTTCGTGTTCCTTTTTCGTATTATACGTACGAATAATGAAAAGAAAAGAGTCGTTTTTAATGCAAGCAATGCATAAGAATTTTATTTTTAACTTTAAACTTTTTTAGTAGAAAAATATGAAAACAATGATATTAGGCATCTTCCACAACATCATATCAAAACCGCATATACAGGGTAAAGGCACAAAAGTCCGGCTAACTTTTAACACAACCTTAACTTCGGTTTCTTCCTTTTGTGTTTGTAAAACACTTTCAACAGCACTAGTTTGACTTCATGACTACAGTGGAAGAGAAACACACTAATTACATGCGGTCAAAAATGACAACCGAAAAAAACCGCCAAGAAAACAGATTTGTTGGCAGGAATAAAAAGCATGAATTTAGAAGAGAAAGTAACACAAAAAAGTAAAATGTGAAGTTGTTGGGCATGTAGTATCAAATTAAAACAATTAAAACTGAAATATCGCCGAATAGTTTTGCAAAAGTTGTGCCTGAATTTGATGAAGGAAATACTTATACGTGTTCATCGTTAGTTTTTCAATTTTGAGGCGCGTGATCAAATGATAAAAGATGCTGCACTTTCTTTGAATTTTGGTTTTGAGAGCTCATACTTCTTTTTGAGGATGTCGCACAATGGAGCAGAAGTGGCCGTTTTACGGCGTTAATTATAAGCCCTTTAGTTGAGTTAACCAAAATATATTTTTCTAAAGGATTTGGGTGTGCTGAAATCGAATCCGAAGTCAAAATAACTGTAATTGCTCAGGTTTCCGAAAGAACCGTTATAACATTTTAAAAATGTCATATTATAAAGTGAGGGGTTGCATTTACAAAATAAAGTAAACAATCATGGACTTATTATTTTTATTTATTCTGCAGTCAATTTAAAATAAAATTATATAATAAATTAACAGTTTATTTACTTTTTAAATTAAAATTTTGGAGGAACAGTATAACTTTACTTTTAGACAATTTACAAAGTTGGAAAGTCTGAAAATAAAATATTTTGTGTATCTGGGTTATAAATAAAAGTAAAACATTTTATCTACGTTTTCAAGATTTAATTTACAATTTATTCTGAGTCCGAAAAGTAATCACAGTCAATTTGAGGTTTTTTGCTTAAATCGGGTTGCACGAACATATCAATAGCTTCAATATCAAATGAAACTTTTTTTGCAGGCTTCCTTACTCTCTGGATTGTAATAAATGGATCTGAAGATATTAACATTCTATTCATAATATCTGTAAGAGTGTCTTGTCTAGATGTTTTTCGACTAAAATTCTCTCTATACATTTTAAAATGATTATTGCTTGCTTCTAATGCTTCCTCACTTAATTCACCAATTGGTAACACACTCTGAGAAACTATTTCATGCCCATGTATCAATATGTTGTGAACTGAAGTACTCACATAATACCAAGGATACAGCGATTCAAACAATCTCGTAGTTTCAAGGTAATAATTTTTAAATTTTGGAACATCTATATTAAATCCGCTGGATAAGCACTGCAAAATGATGTGAAATTTTTTTATCAGATTTACGTCTATACCTGTTATTTCGCTTGATTTGATTGCGTTTTTAAAGAAGTTCTTCAGCGAATGTGTCCCTAAGATCGGCTATTCTTTCACGTTTTCTCCGATTACTCAATTGATCAAAACTTACCTGAGGACGCCCAGAGGGTTGTGCAAACATTGCGAAGTTTATTTTTTCTTGAAGCCAAATTGATTCGTTTTTTTCAAACACCGAAACTGTGCGGTGGCTTTTGTTCCATTTAGATTTGAGTTCACTTTTGAAACCGGTTAACTCTTTCCTTAGCTCTGATACATGGTTTTCAGAGCAGTTTGTGTTTATTATTAAAAATGTCTCAACATCTTCAATTCTTTTCTCAAAAGTCCTAAATTTACAATTCACAAATATTTCAAAAAGCTCCTGTCTTTCGCAAGAAAAAAATTGCATTTTGACACCTTGAATATAATAACAATAGTTCAATATTTTCGACACTTACACTTGCACTTGTACTTGCACTCGCAGTTTTGAAATTGTATCTATCATTCTTCTTCTTCTTGTGGCGCTACAGTCCGGGGTGGACCTGGGCCTCAACCAACATGCCCCTCCAGCCAGCACGATCTTTCGCCAGCTGTCTCCAGTTGCGCACTCCAAGTTGGTTGAGGTCCTTCTCCACTTGCGTGCGCCACTTCAGTCTAGGCCGTCCTCTGTTGCGTTGTCCCAATGGCTCGGATTCAAAGACTTTTCGGGCCGGAGCAGTGGTGTCCATACGCTCTACATGGCCTAGCCATCTTAAGCGTTGTATCCGTAGACGCTTAACCAGGCGCATGTCGCTGTACAGCGTATAGAGTTCGTCATTAAATCTTCTCCTCCAGATGCCATCAACGCAAACAGGACCAAAAATCGCACGCAAGAAAACAGCGATTGGCAAGAGTGATTCTGCGTTTGATTTCGGTACTGATGTTGTTGTCCCTGTTTACCGCGGAGCCGAGGTAGACGAAGTCCTTAACTATCTCGAAGTTTCTGCTGCCTAGTGTGACGCTCCGTCCGAGACGTCGATGTTGTGTGTCCTTCCTTGATGACAGCATGTACTTCGTTTTGCCCTCGTTTACCACTATACCCATTCTAGCCGCTTCCGCTTCAATGCCAGCAAACGCCTCATTGATGGCTCGCTGTGTTCGTCCAATCACGTCAATGTTATCAGCGTAAGCTAGCAATTGAACTGACTTCTGGAAGATCGTGCCTCTGGTGTTGACTTGTGAGTTACGCACGATCTTCTCGAGGATGATGTTAAAGAAGTCACATGACAGTGCGTCGCCTTGTCTAAAACCTTTTTTGACATTGAAGGTCTCGGTGAGTTCGGTACCGACCTTGACGGAGCAGCAAGAGATCCCCATCGTCATCCTACACAATCTGACAAGTTTGGTAGGAATGCCAAAACTAGACATGGCCCTGTTTAGCTCGTCTCTTTGCACACTGTCATATGCAGCCTTGAAATCGACGAATAGGTGGTGAGTGTCAATTTGCATTTCTTGGGTCTTTTCCAGGATCTGCCGTAATGTGAAGATCTGGTCTATTGTGGACTTTCCTTGCCCTTATACCACACTGATAGGGACCTATCAGGTCATGGACATATGGTTTCAGACGCTCACACAATACGACAGAGAGGATCTTGTATGCGATGTTCGGGAGACTAATCCCTCTGTAGTTGGCGCAGTCAAAGGGGTCTCCTTTCTTGTGGACCGGGCAAACGACGCTGAGATTCCACTCATCGGGCATGCTTTCCTCCGACCATATCTTACAGATGAGCTGGTGCATGCGCCCAACCAGGTCATCTCCAGCTGCTTTAAATAGTTCTGCGGACAGTCCGTCCGCTCCAGCAGCTTTATTCGACTTTAGCTTGGATATTGCTAGCCTCACCTCGTCTATATCGGGGGGACGGAATGCTTGTCTATCATCGTCCAAATTGAGTAGAACATTCTTCTTGACAACGTTTTCAGCATCCTTCTACAGTTTGGATGTTCAGCGTTGAACTCAGAGCGAGATTCACGGAGACTCTGTCGGCGAAATTCCCAGCGATCAGTTCCGATTGTAGCTTTTTGACGTCAAAACGTAATGGTCTGTCTCAACTCCTTTGCCTTCTCGATATGCGTGTTCTGACCTTTGCTACAAGAAGGTGATGATCCGAGTCGATCTTGGCACTTTGGAAGGTTCGGACATCGAGAATATTGGAGAGTGTCTGCCGTCGATCACAACGTGATCAATCTGGTTGACGGTTGATTGATCAGGAGATCGCTAGGTTCCTTCAGTTCAGTTGTGGGAACCGCGTGCTAGCCACAGAGAGGTTCCGCCAGAGGCGAAGTCCAGCAGTCTGAGGATGTGTTGGCGTGCAGGCTGTATTTACCGACTCCAGCTGAGCGTTGAAATCGCCTAGAACGATCCTGATGTCGTGGCTTGGGCATCGATCGTATGTTCTGTCTAGGAGATCATAGAAGTCATCCTTGATGTTGTCATCCTTCTCCTCTGTCGGGGCGTGAGCGCAAATCAGGCTGGTGTTCCCGAATTAAGCGTTGATGCGGATTGTCATGAGGCGTTCGCTGACGAAGTCGTAGCTCAAGACTTTTTGCCCAAGTCTGCCTCGAACAACAAATCCGCATGTGAATAAGCGCTGCCTTTCCTCTCTATAGCAATCGCTATAGTAAATATCGCAGTTCTTCATCGTTTTTATGCCGAGCACATCGCGCTTCCTGGATAATGGTGATGTCTACTTTGTAACAGTCCAAGACTTCCGCAAGTTCTTCGGGTGCACATGGTCTGTTAAAATACCTCACATTCCTCGTGCAAAACTGAAAATCGTTGTCTTTAAAACGTTTTTGGCGTCGTCAACAGTTGACCCGTCTTTATCCGAGGAATGTTGTTATCTCTGAACTATATTTTTTACGTGGTTGGAAAGTTAACCTCACGCATAACCCAAAGATTGGCAGGCCAGACCCATTATTTAACCCTCGGGCAGTAGGGTTCGCTGCATACGTTGGTTCACCACACAACGTGTATTGTGATGGCTATCCAAGTGGCGTCGCGAGAAGGATGTATGTCAATTGGCCTGTGCACTAGTGAGAACAGTGTTGGCAGCTCGCCTTTTTGAGCGCGATCAACAACGTTACCTAGTGTTGACTGGCCCAAAAAGTGTTGATTAACGAATTCAAACGTACGTATTCTAACGTTAATATTCATAAGAAAAAATAAAGGAATGATGGACCTTTTCATGAAAATGTTCTGCGTATGCGTAGATTAGCTGCGCTAAACCTTGATGCTGATTGAATAAAAGTAAAGGTAATGCAAGAAACAAAAAATATACTTTCCTTTCCCCATTCAACGTTCAACTTTCACCTCGACTGCCATCGCTTCGAAAAATACTGCTACATCTAGCTTAATTGTAGCCAATATCGAGGTCTTTGTGTGTACTCCCAGTACAGGTTTGTCACTTGCAGCAACAATAGGTCTGGCTATAAGAAAATCTGCTTGTGTGAGCGCCATTCAGTCATCAATGTTATCGTATAAGGCCACCATTGGACAAGAGTTTAAACATGTTTTAATGTAAATGTGTAAAGTGTCAAATTGGTTATAATAAATCGATTGAATTCGCATGACGAGCAGCAAATGCTTTTTCGCAAATCGGATTGCTGCTTCCAACAAATACTTTCCCATTGCCTTGTCAATTGGAAATATCGGAGTGGTTTTTCATATAGCTAGTGCGATGTACAACATATGGTATGGGCTGGGATGGTAACTTGCGAAGCCGAGCACAATACTTGATTAACTCCACAAAGTGTATGGGACATCGTTGAGCTCCAGTCCCTGGGTCTGCAAATTGCAAATTTGTCTCGCCACAGAGTTCGAAAAAAACTGAAAAACTGCTTGTCCTCGAGTGTATGTTGAAGAAGTTTTCCGCACACCTTCTACTCGCAGTTCACTCGTTTTTCTGTTTAGAAACAAATTATTAAAAAAGCGTGAATTCATAAAATTGACATGGGAGCCTGGGAAGTAAAGAAGACCCAATTGATATAATTCGCCGACCTTTATTTATGTATATGTCATAACTCAAAACTATCCTACTCACAAAAGGAAGAATCATGTAACAAAGTAATAGGGCCTCAAGCGTGGTAAGTTTCTTATGAAAACTATTATCTCACGCATACATAATTTTGTGGAGCTTGATAAGTTGTGATTGATTTGGAACACTGAGTCGATGTGTCAAAACGGATGACTTTACGATACAGTAAAGTATGGTGCATTCCATTGCATAGCCGACAGTTTGTGCATCCACCTGTTTTATTTTTATATAGTCCTACTAGGATTTATATATAGTATATATAGTCCTACTAGGATTTCCTTTAATTAATTTTATTCTTTGATGCTTGCATAACAGCAAAAAAAGCAAAAGAATACATATTTCATAACAATAACGGAAAAATAAAAAAATCACAAATTCGTAATGCCCGTGATTCTTACCTTCGGACGAATATGCCATAAAGTAAAATATTCCCACACCATTTAACTTCCACTTCTATGTTTCATAGTTTATTTCAACTGATGTTTTTGAATACGGTCACAAGGGCGATGTCAAAATTATTCCTTTTCATCTGACTGAAAACGGTTAATTTTTGTTTCGTCGGACCAGCCTACACGTTACAAATCATTTATGGTCCAAGACTTTTGTTCCTTAGAAAACTTCAACCGAGCCATGATATTTTTGTCAGACAGGTTTTTTCTTTTTAATTGCCAGGACAATTTTACTAAGTGCTCTTCTAGCCGTCCCCTCGCTAACATTCTTATTTAATGCTTTTGCGGCTTCTCTTGGTCTTCTTAGTTTGTTTAGATATCATACGTTCAATAATACGTGCATCTCCATCTGATTCGTCCAGTTTTGCTCGCAACTATATATTGAAATATTTCGTAAGGTTTTAAAGGAAAACAATGCGATCAAAAAATTTGATCACAATTTAATCCTTTATCATAGGTCCCAATTATTGTCGGAAAAGTTAATGCAAGTAAACGCACTTTAATTAACTGCCAAGTCCTTCCCTGTGTCTATTCAAATTACAACTTCCATCTCAACCGAACCAAAAAACAAAAATTGGCACACTACCAAAATAAAACGGTATCGAACAACGCAAAAATCATAATTAAAAAGAGACAATAGTATTATGTTCACAAGTGGCAGTGGTTGTTGATTTTGGAGTGAATATCAGCCAGAAGCATTGCAAGAGCTACCAATGCATCCAGAAAAAGTCACAGTTTGGTGCGGTTTATGGGCTGGTGGCATCATTGGATCGTACTCAAAGATGATGCGAATCGTAACGTGACTGTGAATGGTGAGCGTTACCCTGAGTGATGATATTCAACTTTTTTTTTCCAACAAGACGGTGCCACATGCCACGTAGCACGCTCAACAATGTACTTATTGAGAAGCGAGTTCGGTGAAAATTTTATTTTACATTCTGGACCGGTCAATTGGCCGCCTAGATTGTGCGATTTAACGCCTTTAGACTTTTTTGGCGGCCTATGTTAAAGCTCATGTCCATACAGACAATCCCGCTTCAACTGACACATTGGAAGACAACATTGAAGCATTTATTCGTGAGATACCGGCCGAAATGTTGGAAAGAGTATGCCAAAATTGGATTAAGCGGATGGACCATTTGAGGTGCAGTCAAAGACAACATTTGCATGGAATAATCTTCAAACATTAAATTTGTGGACCGTACTATCGATTCAAATAACGATTTCATTCAATTTTCTGAATTTTATTTGTTTTTGTTTTTAAAAGTTTCCTATAGCTTTTAAAAATATCACTCTTTATAATATAAGGTTTTCAAACATCTCCCTTCCGCCTTTTTGTCTTTTGAATTTTCCGGCTATGTACAATGACAATACTATACATCATTTGAAAGGTTTTGACATTATAACGCTATGCATGATTAGTTTGGATATTGCGTTCAACAGTTATAGGCGTGTAAACATGGAGTTCACTAACGCCGAAATTCGCGCTATTTTAAAGTTTTCCTTCGTTAAAGGCAAATCCGCTAGAGAAACGTTCCGTGAGATTAATGGTGTTTTGGGGGATGGAACTCTATCACTTCAAACGGCGGAGGAATGGTTCCGACGATTTAGAGTCAGTGAAAACCACATCATGGATAAGCCAGCCGGCGAAAGACCTGTGACGAGGAATACCGATCGAATCATGGAAATCATAGAGTTAGACCGGCATGTGACATCTCGTGACATTGCCTAGGAGATGGGAGTTAGTCACCAAACCATTTTAAGCCATCTGCAGAAGGCTGGATAACAAAAAAAAGCTTGATGTTTGGGTGCCGCATGATTTGACGCAAAAAAATCTTCTGGACCGAATCAACGCCTGCGATAAGCTGCTGAAACGGAACGCGGGTGGTGACTGGCAACGAAAAATGGATCGCATACAACAATATCAAGCGAAAACGGTCGTGGTTGAAGTCCGGTGAATCGTCCCAAGCAGTGGCCAAGCCGGGATTGACGGCCAGGAAGGTTTTGCTGTGTTTGGTGGGATCGGAAGGGAATCATCCATTATAAGCTGCTCCCATATGACCAGACGCTTAATTCTACTATCTACTGCGAAAAACTGGACCGCTTTAAGCAGACGATCCACCGAAGCGTTCAGACCACTCTGTTTGTTATGCATGAGGTTAACTTCATCAAGACGTACAAATATATAGTACAGAAAACCCGACATACTTCGAATAAAGACGGGCTAACTTTTGATGGTCCCAGTAAACGATGTAAGAACATTAATTTTCGGTCTTGCACGTGGAATGTAAGGGCCCTTAACAGACCACGTGTAGCCAAAGAACTTGATGAGGCACTGCACTGCTACAAAAGATACATCATCGCCATTCAAAAAGTGCGATGGGATGGGGCCCGGCAAAAAAACGATGAAAAACTGCAGTATCTACTACAGTCATTGCTACAGAAAACGAAATCTGCGTTTATTCGGATGCAGATTTCTTGTTTGAGGTAGATTTAGGCAAAAAGTCTTGAACTACGACCCCGTCAGCGAACACCTCATGAGAATCCGCATAAAGGCTCAATTCGGGAATATCAGTATAATTTGCGCTCGCGCCTAGAAAAAAAAAGGAGTACGACAACAAGATAATTGTAGATGATTACAACTTATAGCTGGAAAAGAGAACATCTTCGTTTGAGCCCTCGGAAAACACAGCCTGCACGATAATACATTCGGAAACAGACTAAGGCAGCTGGACTTCGCCTCGGGGCGGAACCTCTCTGTGGCTAGCACGCGGTTTCCACACCTAAACATTCACAAAGGAACCTGGCGATTCCCTGATCAATCCACGTCAGGCACTTCTTTAATATTCTCGATGTCCAAACCTTCCAAGATACCAACATCGACTCGGATCATTACCTTTTTGTAGCCAAGGTAAGAACCTGGATATAGAGAAAGCAGCGGAATCGAGACGGGCTATTACGGTTTGACGTCGAAAAGCTGCAATTGCAATTGCTGGTCGCTTGGAATTTTGCCGAACGGGTCCAACTGAAACTAGTTCACAGTTCAACGCTAACTGCCTAGCTATAGAAGAAGTCTGAAAATGTTGTCAAGAACCTATGAATGAAGCTGCCACTCCATCAATTTAGCTGGGTTTCACGTCACCACCCCGAAAGAAGTCAGCTGTTCGTATGCTCTACGAACAGAGAAGACGGGAAGAGAACAAGCTTCTCAAATGAAAAACGAAAGAGCATGAGAAGCTCGCGGTCGAGGATATGGAAAGGTGTTATGGAATGGATGAAGTCCGAAAGTTTAACCAAAAAGTAAAACAACTATCTGGTGGATACAAGGTTCGGACTGAAGGCTGTCGTGACCAAAATGGACAATTTATAACAGAGTCGCAGTCTATGCTGAGAATTCAGAAGGATCATTTCTGCAGACACCTTTACGTCGGTGACGGCCATAATACCACGGTTAGGTAAAATGATCTACTCAATTGGAAAGATGATAGACAAGAATTCCGTCCCCCCAACTTTGACGAAGCCAAGATAGCAATATTGAAGCTGAAGCAAAACAATGATGCTGGTGCGGACGAACTGTCCACTGAACTATTGAAAGCATGTATGATATGTCGGAGCAAAGCTTACCTGATGAGTAAAGAAAAAAATAAAATAAAAGAAAGGAGACCCCTTTGACTGCGATAACTATCGACGGACAAGATCCTCCTCAACATCAACAATGAATAACGTATGTGTACACATTACGATTGAACAAATAACTGTGCGAGTGTCGCACAGTATGAGCTTTGAGTTCAGGGAATATTTTTTTTAAATATCTTGAATGTACATTCATGCTTCCGTAAGTTGAGGATTATATCCAAAACATTTTGTAATTACTGATTACATTTTTTTCCTTAAATTTTCACCACTTCCATCCACACTCACCGCCTGTTCATCAATTTTAAAGCTGCATAGGGACGACCTATACAATGTTATGTCTAGTTTTAGCATTCGTGCCAAACTCGTCTGATTGTGTAGGTTAATCCGTCAAAGTCGGTAAAGAACTCATCGAGATCTTCAAAGATTTTAGACAAGGCCACGCACTGTCATGTGACTTCATTAATATCATTCTTCAGAAGATCGTGCATAACTCACAAGTCAACACCAGAGGCACGATCTTCCAAAAGTCAGTTAAATTGCTAGTTTACACTGACGTGATTGCACGAACAAGACGAGCCGTCAATCAGGCGACGCCAAGGAAGGACATGCAGCATCGACGTTTCAGACAGAGAGACACACTAGGCAGCAGAAACTTCGAGGTAGTCAAGGGCTTGGCCTACCTCGGTACCGAAATCAAACGCAGAATCACTCTTAGAAACAGCTGTTTATTTGGGTTAAAGAGGCAAAAGACCAAGCTTGCTTTATATAACAGCTTGATCAACCCAGTCCTATTTTATGGCGTGGAAAGTCTTTTCGTGAAAAAAGTTCTCAGCTATGAATATAACTGCTCAGTTTTCTGTCGACTACGAACGGTGACATTTGAAAAACTTTTTCATAAATAGTCAGTATTTATTGAGCATTGTCAGCAGCTCGAAAGAGACGTCACACCCGTTTGGTCCCAAACAGCATTTTTTCTTCTTAGGGTTATCGTAGTAAATCCATTTATCATCTCCATTCACTATTACCTGCAAAAATCACTTCCTTGAATGTATTACGAAAAACGTTTTCGAGGTGAAAAATCGCCTTTCAACATCTTCTTCGGTTTCGATTCATACGACACCCAATATTCTATTGTTATGCCTTGGCTTGGCTATAAACACCGTTGTTGTGCCAAAATCCCTCGTCGGGCCAGTTATAGTTCCGGGTCCAATGAACACTAGTCTTTCCGTCAGAGAATTGCTCCAAATGCTCCAAGTAGTAGTTTTCCAGGTAAAGAATGCTCCAGCAGTATTATCCAAGTAAGGAATACTCAAGCACCACCAACTTATTACCCAAGCAAAGAATATTCCACCAACTGATTACTTTACCAAGGTAAAATATGAATTGAGAACAACGCGAATTGAAACAACGTGAAATAAGACTAAATATTAGTTTATTTAATGAATGCACTCCAACGACTTCACTCTAACAACTTCATTCCAACAACTTCCACGATTTCTTTCATACACTTGTATTTAAATGCATTAATTGCTTAAATGCAATTATAGTATTATCGTTTGTGAATACAGCTACGCCGCTGCCCAGACGCTAGGTCAACAATTTTGGTGTGTGGTTCTTCTTCTCTTTTTTTTTTTTTTTGTTCAATGCATTGCATGCATAACACTATACTTTGAATAAATACAAATTTCTTTAACTCAAGGGAAATTGTTGGTATTTAATACAATACATTCAGTAAATAATTGTACTATATTTAAATTCTAGACTATTATTTCTATTTTGTTTATTTATTGTGTTTTGCCCTGGGGTCCTTTTCATTGGACCTTTTGACTTTCCTTTTGACGTGGAATTGAAGGTGCAAACCCAATCAGCCGATGAACTTACAAAGACTGTAGAATGTACATCCCAATATTAAAAACAAATTTCAAAAACATAACTAATGGTGGAGCGACAATATAAAATTAATGTTCAAGTGTTCGTGTACACCGGTATCGGTATTTATCAAACTTAAGCCGAAAACAGACATGAGAAGTAAAACTAGTATTGTCTACAAAATTAATAGGAACTAATCTATGTTACACTACCAAACAGTTTTTTCGACAGAAACTAACCTGACAAATTACCAACAGGACTCAACGAAAACAGCATTGGCCAACCACTGTGTTCAAACATATCATCTACTTTACCTTGATGACACCAAAAACTTGCAAACGGGAAAGCACTTCAGCAGGACGTATCCCCTTAAAAGCTTAACACATAATTAAAACCAACAACAATATACAAGCGAAACAGGACACATGAACCATAATCGCTTTATATTCGGACCTTATAACAGCCTAGTCACATTATATTGAAAGTTTTGTTCGTCCTAGATTAGTCTTCACATAAAAAGGGTGTTCGCAGAGTTCTTACATCAATTAGCTTAAATTGTTTCAGTAATCATTCGAACGGGGTATCGTTTTGTAGTTGGACCTAAACAACAAACGTGTGTGACTTTGCACAATTTCGTTACTCCTTTGTTTACCTTTAAATCCGTTCGTATTTCTCTAACAATGCAAGTGATTCTAGTTATTCTTAACTGCCAAATGTATCTCCGGGCGGGAAGCTTCCATATAACCGGTTAGAGATTCTAAGTCTTGAATTTGTCAGACCATAGAGTAAGAAACAAAAATTCAACAAATCTTCTTCTGTACATCGTGCGTCATAATCGATTTCTACCAAATGATCTCGTCCTAAATTCATAAGAATGAGTACTAATGATGACAAAAAAAACACTCACTTCCCATAGTGTATTCATTTTAAAAAGTGGTATGGATAGAATCAGAATCAATTTCCTTATTCCGAGATGCAAGGCTTCTTATCCTTTGTCGTTACCAAAGAATTTTTGTTTGTTTTTTTTTTTCTTATCAAAAAAATGTCATCTTACATTTGCCCTATCAAAGTGAATCTGAACACTTGGTTAAATAATTCAAAAGCAAAGTATACGCCCCAGAAGAAAATGGAATTATGAGGGAAACAAATAGCCATTCGTCCCCTTCCAACTTTAAGTATAGGCTGGTACAAGTAAGGAAATACTTATCGAAACCAATTGGCCAAACGCAGGACTTTTCTTGCGGGGTTTTTGGAACCTTGATAAATAAATGGATTTTTGACAGTTCGGGACCGGGAAGAAATTTTATCGAAAGTTTGAAATTAGATACAAAGTAAATTAAATAATTAAAATTGTTAATTAAACCTAATATTTTCAATTTATATAAGGTGTCTCCGGAAAAGGAGTAACTATGTAAAAAAAATTTAATTGGAGGCTTTATTTTGCTGATACGAGTGGTTTAAGAAATGGAAACAAACAATTGAGGAATACGTGTACACGATAGATAAGTTCGATTTTATTATTATAAGTTTAATATAGAAGAATAAAGTTAAACGTTTTTATTTTTTCTTTTTTTTAATGAACAGTACAACACTTATCGATGGATGACGATCGTTGTAGGTGTTTTGCTTGGTCTAACGGGAAACATAAATTGATGTCTTAACGATGTTCACTAAACTGCTGTTCCGCATTAGAACCTTTGGGCACCTGTAATAATTTTGGCTTTTGGTGTCGACGAATCTCTTCTTACGTGGATATGCATTTACATTTCAAACCATTCAATCCACGTTGTAGTGGATGGGTTCGAGCATGATATCCCCATATTAATGCTGGTGTTTTCCAGAGCTCCGCTTTGTCCCCAACGTAGTTCTTCATTTTTATAAATGAACTCCTGTCTTTCACTTCTTATTACGCTCACTCATCAAATTCCGATCTTGACAGCATAATTGATTTTGGTAAAAAGAATAATGTAAAACTCAATGCTGTCTACTGTCACTCAAGTGATCCTAAAAAAACAGTCATTTTCCATGAATGGCTCTTGCGTACCATTCCGAACGACTTTCAATCCTCGGTATGTGCATCAACTCAACACTAAGTTGGAAGGATCACATATTGGAAAACGCCAAAAATGCAACAAAAAATCTAGGTTTATCCCTGCACCTACTAGATAGAATTCAACGGCACGTCATAAGGTTTATTTGTAATAATAATGCTGCGAAGTCAGTCGACTCGCTATACCTATACCTTCGGCCCGTGCTGTGACCTAATTTCTCCCTCCACCCTCTCTAACACCAATATTTCAAATCCCCAATCCATTGCCAAAACCTTTGCTGGGTTCTGGTCTAAAGAATTTTATAATCACAAATTTACTGATTACTTTCGTTTTTTTTTCTGTTCCCTCTTCCCTTTCAAAAGGTACAGAAATGATTACCAAAAATGTCAGACTAGAAGTTGCATTCAAAAACATAACAGGGTTAGTCCTGTAATGATAGGATATCCTATCCAATGTTAAAAAATCTCTCAAAAGATCAATCTCACTTAACCCGTGCTGTGCCAAACCCGTTGACAAGATAATAGATAGTAGACCATAGCACTTTTTGTCACATAAGCTCTCTACTTTCCAAAGTAGTGACCTTTCTCTTATCTCTCTTGACTTCGTCGGAGCATTTGACAAAATTGGTGTTCAAACCATCATCGACCAACTAAAGGCGTCATCAGGTACACTTCATGAAAAATATAAAGATTTCGGTCCGAATTGAAAACTTCAGTTCCCTTTCTCCCACCTTTTTAACGGCATTCCTCAAGGTTCACCTCTCTCAGTTCTCCTGTTTCTTATAGCATTCAACAAACTCTCCAATTCGTCATGCTACCATTAAGTTCGGTTGCCGAAGATTTCACTATCTAATTCGTTGGCTATTGACTTCAATCCCGTCTTTAAACATATTCTTTTCTGGTGCATATCCGTAGAAAACCTCCTTACCTTAGAAACAGACTAAACGTTTTGGACGAAATTTTCAAAAAAAAACTATAGAAAAAAAATTCATATTGAACTAAACGTTGTTGGACGAAATTTTCAAAAAAAAACTAGATAAAAAATTCATATTGAACATATATTTGCTGCTCTTAGCAAGAAACTTAACACATAAATATACAACAAATTTAACTGCAACCCGGTTTCCCCAATCTCAGATATTTAAGTAAGTAAACAACAACGGTTAAGAGTCAAAGAGATCAATCCATACTTAAGTTGTATAAATCCACTCTAATGCCTACTGCCTCCCCTGCAAGTAGAGTAACAAAGAAGTTTTAAATTAACAAAAAAATTTTGTCGAATAACCTTAATATCCCTTACCAAGAAGTGAACCTTACTCCCTCTTACCCCCTCCTTGGCGTTTTGGAACCTCCTCAATCAATATCTCATCGTAAATCTTATACCGCTTCTGAAAAATACCGTGCTTTTTTCTATGAACACAATTTTCAAAATTATTTTATGTCAGAAAAGCAACAGACACCATGGGACAAGTTACGATGACCGAAGCCACACGAAGAAATCTGATACCCCACATGCGCAATCAATTCACCTGCACGCGCAGTCGATGCACTGCACGCGCAAATTACACTTCTGCAATTAATCAAAATTTATGTATCATATTTTGTTGACAATACTTGTTGTTAATTCAGCATTTTAAATGTATAAAAAGGCAGACCAAATCATTGTGAATTTAGAATGTAAGTTAGAGTACGAGCTATCACAGCTACTAAAATAAACTTTTTTGAATAAAATAGATAACGTTTTCTTAACTGGCGCCCGAGCAACAGGGACCTGACGTTTGGAACTATTTTATCTCAATTCTTTGCGAAACAGTTGATACGACAACTTAACCCGTAAGATCTAAGTACACGCGTCGCGCCGTTTTCGTGAAAAAAAACTCTCACTTTTAACCGTAAGAACAAAGTGACGTCGCTATTGAATCACTTCCCCATTAGAACAAGTGAACAGTGCGAGACTAAAAAGGGGAAAAACTGTGTAGTGAAATAGTGAACCGTGCCCTAGTAGGAAGGACGACACCAACCAAAAAGGACTAGTCGGATCCACATCATTGCACAAGTACAACGCAGGACACTTAACGCTGTGAGTACCTAATTTACTTTCTCTAAGAAAACGTTAAACGCGAATTTATACTACGTGTAAAATACATATTCTTAAAAAATGGAAGAGAATTAACCGGTGCACTAAACGCGACTATTGAGAGAATCAAGGCTCTCGAGATAAAAGTAAACACGTTTGAAAATCGTACACCAACAGAAGACGAATCTGTCACATTACCAAGAACCGAAAAAGATCTCGCTGATATTCAAAAACTACCAGACAGTGTAAGAGATCTACAAATCTTTGACGGAAACCCGGTCAACTTCGTTTCTTGGGTGCATTCCGTCGAAACAATTTTGAAAAGTTATGAGATTGTAAAAAATAAGCCAATCTACGGGGCAATCCTCCGCAGTACTCGGCAGAAAATAAGAGGAAACGCTGAAACAGCAATCATCTCTTATAATATATTTGATGACAATTAAGCATCAATTAAAAAATGTTTATCTCTGCACTATGCAGATAAACGAGATATACGCACACTGGAACACCAGCTGAATACGCTCATACAAAGCAGTTCCACAATTGATGAGTTTTACGCACGCGTTAACCATCAATTATCATTAATAATAAATAAGCTCAAAACAGAAGATTATTCTATAGAGACAACCGATGCACTAATCACAAACTACAGAAATCGAGCTCTGGATGTATTTATAAGAGGAGTGAATGGCGAACTGAGTAAGATTTTGCTCATACAAAAGCCATAAAATCTCCCAGAGGCTTACACTCTGTGCCTCGAGTACCAAAACCTAAATATGAGAAATATCATAGTGCAGAAGAAAGAAAGCAGTAGTTCATTTACTACGCCGTATAATACGATGCCAACTCCTAAGCCACTTCCGCGACAACCGCCAAAGCCGACTCCGAAACCAGTGCCAAGAAACTTGACGGTTCAACAAAGGAATGAAGCTTTTAACATACAACACAGAAACAATTTCGCACCAAGGACATATAATCCGCCACCCAGACCAACACAACCAAAACCGGCAGAGCCCATGGATGTCGACAGATCGGTACAAACGAAGCAAGTCAATTATATGAATAGACCAAATTTCATAACGCCGAATAGACCACCAGGATCATCAAACATCCCACAGAAGCAACAACAACCCTACAATATTGAGTCATAGGAAGACGAAGAACAAAACCAAGAGTACATACAACAACGTATAAAGTCTTTAGGTGAAGATTACAATGAGGAACATGAAGAAAAAAATTCGGAGATAAATTTTATGACAGATGCCTCTCTAGTATTTCCTATATAGAATATCGGACACGAGATGGCAAGGTACTGAAATTCTTAATAAATACTGGTGCCAACAAAAATTTTGTTAAAGCTGAAATTGCACAAAACTCAAAGCCAACGAACAAGCCTTTTAAGATTCAATCTGCAGCAGGAGAAATCACCATTAATAAAAAAATTGCCGGAAAATTCCTTGCCTGTTTAGCAAATGACACAATACTTGAATTTTTCGTTTTACCAGGTCTAAAAACCTTTGATGGCATATTATGTGATGACACTCTGAAAGAATTAGAAGCAGTCATCAATCGTGAAGATAATACAATGACCATACGACCTAATATCCGAATACCACTGAAAGAAAAGCAGTCAGCACAAGTGAATAACCTAACTATAAGAGATGACCATTTAGACGCCGACACTAAAATTAAAGTCAGAAATCTAATTGAAAAACATAAAGTAATCTTTGGGCCAATGAATGATGAGGAAATTATTGATACTAAAGTAAGGGCAGAAATTCGCACAACGACGAACGAACCTGTCTATGTTAAAACTTACCCATATCCAGTTAATATGAAAGAAGAAGTCAACAAGCAAATCTCAAAACTGCTTGCGGACGGGATTATACGGCCGTCAAAAAGCCCCTATAATGCTCCCATTTGGGTTGTTCCCAAAAAAGAGGATGCTTCAGGAATAATTAAATATCGAATGGTTATCGATTTTAAGAAAATTAATTCGATTACTGTACCCGATACCTACCCAATTCCCGATATTTCCAGCACAATATCCAGTTTGGGGAAAGCGAAACTTTTTACAACCCTAGATTTGACGTCCGGATTTCATCAAATTAAAATGTATGAAGAAGACATACCAAAAACCGCATTTTCCACTTTAAAAAGAAAATTCGAATTTACAAGAATGCCTTTTGGTATAAAAAATGGACCAGCAATATTTCAACAAATGACGAGTAAAATAAAGAAGTACATAAAAAAATATATTTGCCATATGAACAAATATGACAGACATCCACTGAAACCAGAACTCCAAAGTACACCAATTCCAACCTATCCTACAGAAATATTACACTTAGACATTTTGGAAATTGAAGGACAAAAATTCGTAACATGTATAGATAAACTCTCGAAATTTGCAAAATTCTTTTCCATAAAGGATAAATCTGCTCTTCATTTACAAAACAAACTTACCAAGATTTTACACTATTTCTCAGCACCTAAAATTCTGGTAATGGACAATGAAGTAAGTTTCAATAGCCCAATTATTGATAACTTTATAAAGTCATTAGGCATACAAATTTACAAAACTCCTGTAAATAAAAGTGAAGTGAATGGAACAATCGAGAGAGTTCATTCAACTATCATTGAAATTACAAGATGTTTAAAGCGAGAGTATCCGGATCTAGATTTGAAGCAACTAATTGAAATATCAGTCGATCGATACAATAAAACGATACATTCAGTATTAAAAAGGAAACCAGTTGACATATTTTTTGGAAGATCAAATCGTATTAATTACCAAAATTTATTAAACTTCAAGACCAAATTGAATTCTGATTTAACAGAGCAAATTAAAAAGCACCAAACCCAAAAACAGATGAGAGAAAATCTAAAGAGGAAAAAACCAAAAAAATACGAACCGGGAGACACAATTTTTGTTACCGACAAAAAACGGAATAGCAAGTTTAAACCTGTTTTTCGAAAAGAGATAGTTGCAAAAGACAACAGAGTTACAGTCGCAACACTTTCTGGAAGGCGAATACACAAATCAAATATTAAAAATTGTTAACCATATTTCAGATTCTTTTGGACAGCGTTCGCTACAGTAGAAGTCTTTGAATACCATACTCCTATCATAACCATTAAAAAAGGTTCCGGCAAAATAATAGATGGAAACTTTAAGCTCATACACATCATCGAGCTAGGAAAATACGAAGGAATTCTTACGGAAATGAAATCGTTACTACAAGAAAATGTTAACCAGACTAATATCATCAGACCCCAGGTTTTACATCTGTTAACTCAAATCGGTAACAAATTGTTAAGCCTCAAACAACGCCAACAGAGAAGTCCAAGAGCCATTAATTGGCTGGGTTCACCATGGAAATGGATAGCTGGGAGTCCCGACGCTACTGACTGGGACAACATTCTTCAAACTCAAAACGAATTCATAAGTAATAATAACAGACAGTTTAAAATTAATACAAAAGTAATGGAAATGGCAGATGCACTTTCTGGAAGTTATAATAAAATACTTGATTTTGTAAATAAAGACAACATAGGACAAGCCGCACAAGTTATATTCAATAAATTAACAATATTAAATAACCAAGTAAACGAAATCATATTAGCTGCTCAATTAGCCAAAAGTGGAGTTATTAACACAAATCTTTTAGACAAAAATGAAATAAATGAAATTCTTACTCGACTCGAATCTCTTCCGTATGACAATGAGATAGAAGCTATTGAATACTCTAAACCAACTATGGTCATAAAAGATTCAACTATGCTGTATGTATTATCAATGCCGATAACCAGTGGAATGGAATACAATCACATCCTTATACGTCCAACAATTATACAAGAACGCCAAATATATCTTGATTTCCAAGAAGTAATAGTTAGCAGTAAAAAACAGTTTGGAATCACTTCAGCATGCAGATCTACGAGAAAGACTATAATATGCCAAAGCAATCAATTACATCTTTTGCCAGAAGACCACTGTATAACACAGCTAATAAAAGGAATCAACGCAAGATGTGATTACCATCAATCATTGAAATTATAGGCGACAACACAATCTACTTAACCAACTTCAATGGAACACTTTACCATCAAAATTCTTCAAGACGAATAGAAGGAAGTTTTCTCAAACAATATGTTAACGAAACCATCAAAATAGATGACACCACTTACATCAGCAAGGAAGCAGAAGCTTATCAAATCATTCCCCCAATACTTTAGAGTAATCTTACTCTTAAGAATTTAAAACTAAATTTAGAATATGTGCATAACCTCCATTTAAGGAATCTTAAGTTTTTAAAGAAATTAAGCTTAAATAGTAACATCTTTTTATTTACAGAACTATGCATTGTTACCATTATTTTCCTCATAATTAGTATATTTATAATCGCAAAAAAAAGCCCAAGCAACGAACTTAATAGCCGTTCTGCCTGCACAAACTCATCCCAAAGTCAGCTCACCAGAAGTTACATCCAAAAGTCATTTTGACCTTCAACCAATCAGACTCAACCTATGAGAAATTTATGTATCATATTTTGTTGACAATACTTGTTGTTAATTCAGCATTTTAAATGTATAAAAAGGCAGACTAAATCATTGTGAATTTAGAATGTAAGTTAGAGTACGAGCTATCACAGCTCCTAAAATACATTTTTTTGAACAAAATAGATAACGTTTTCTCAACTGACAACACATTGTTTTGGTACAGAACTATTAACAATAATATGTTCTCATCAATATGTTCTCAAAAAATACGCCACAGACACTACTTTATCACCTGTTGAAATTAGTAAAATTATTCGACTGAAACTTGGACAAACCCGCGTTTCCAACAAACACAAATGAAATAAAAATAAATCATTTACATACCCTATAATCATGTTCCATATCCTATCTGAATGTCCCGCCTTTCAAAATTACAGATCAAATTCCCAAATCGACGTCATATCTCTTCTCTCTGATCACAATTCTGATAACTCAAAAAAACGTTTTAATATTTTGAAAGAAACAATTTTCTATAATCTTATTTAAGTGGTTATAACTTTCACTTTTAAGTTTAAGACCCTTCTATTCTATTGTTTAACATATATTTTTTATAATTATTTGTTAAGAATAAATAGGTATTAATTTTTGAAAAACGCTATAACTTAATTTTATGTAAGTTTGTTGCATATTCATTTTATTCCATTTTTTAATTGTGTGTACGTATTTTTTTATTGTTTCAAGAAAAGATCAATTAAAGGTTATCTGAGGTGGTTAATAATATCTATAATAAAATTAATTCCTGTATTTTTATTAATTTGTTCTATACGTCAAAAAACATAACATTATTTTTGATCAAATTAACTTAGAGAACCCATTGTGCGACGATACACCTAAGATATAAGAGGCTCCTCTACTAGAGTTCTGAAGTCTTTGAATTAGAGAGGCAAAGTTCAAAGACCAAGCAATCATCCTCTGTGGCTCAGAAATCTTAACATCTAGATCACATAAAAAAGCTCCAACTTGCTCTTTTCGATAGAAAAGTTATGTTTGTTTGGTTGCGCTAATGGTATTAGGAGAAAAGGATGTACGGGATGGGATTCCTAAACTTATTTAAGTACATATGTGGCAAATATTGGCTTGTTCACACAAGGCAACATCGATATTCGAGCGAATTGTCAACACTTTTCTCGCTAGTGCACAGATGGAATTGATAAACTTCCTGTTCGCGGCGCCCCCTGGAACAAACAATTTAATGTCAACGATTTGCGGTTGGGGGGGGGGGGCATGGGCCTATGCACGCGAGGTAACGTCGTTGATTGCGCTCAACATGGCGAGCTGCCAAGGCAATCCTCGTTAGTGCACAGGTCAAGTTAACATACAGCCTCCACGTGGCGCCCCCTGGATAGCCATCACAACACCCGTTGTATGGTGAACTAATGTATGCAGCGACCCCCTCTGCCCGAGGATTTAAATAATGGGCCTGGCCTACCAGTCTGTGGGTTGTGCGTGAGGGTAACTTCCTTACCACGTAAAAATAAAATAGTTCAGAAAAACCGATATGCCTCGGATAAGGACGGATTAACTGTTGACGACCCCAGCAAACGTTTAAAGGACAACGATTTCCGGTTTGCACGTGGAATGTGAGGTCCCTTAACAGGCCACGTGCAGCCGAACAACTTGCGGAGGCCCTTGACAGCTACAAAGCTGACATAACCGCCATCCAGGAAGTGCGATGGGATGGGCCTGGCATAAAAGCGATGAAGAACTGCGATATCTACTACAGCAATTGCTATAGAGAGAGAAGGCAGCGCTTATTCGGATGCGGATTTGTTGTTCGAGGCAGACTTAGGCAAAAAGTCTTGAGCTACGACCCAGTCAGCGAGCGCCTCATGACAATCCGCATCAAGGCTAAATTCGGGAACATCAGCCTAATATGCGCTCACGCCCCGACACAGGAGAAGGATGACAACATCAAGGATGACTTCTATGATCTCCTAGAAAGAACATACGATCGATGCCCCAGCTATGACACCAAGATCGTTCTAGGAGATTTCAACGCTCAGCTGGGAAATGAGGACATCTTTGCTGGAGTCATCGGTAAACACAACCTGCACGACAACACATCCGGAAACGGACTCAGGCTATTGGACTTCGCCTCGGGGAGAAACCTCTCTGTGGCTAGCACGCGGTTCCCACACCTAAACATTCACAAAGGAACCTGGCGATCTCCTGATCAATCAACCGTCAACCAGATTGATCACGTTGCGAACGCGAGCTGTTCGTGAACTCTACGAACAGAGAAGAAGGGAAGAGCACCGGCTTCTCAGAAGGAAGAAGAAGGAGCATGAGAAGCGCGCGGTCGAGGAAATGGAAAGGTGCTTTGGCAGGAATGAAGTCCGAAAGTTTTACCGAAAGGTAAAACAGCTATCCGGAGGATACAAGGTTCGGACCAAGGCCTGCCGGGACCAAAATGGACAACTAGTAGTAGAGTCGCAGTCTGTGCTGAGAATCTGGAAGGATCATTTCTGTAGACTCCTAAACGGCGATGACGACCCAAGCCCCGCTGTTAGGCAGAATGTTCCACTCAATTTGGACGATGATAGACAAGCATTCCGTCCCCCCGACTTAGACGAGGTGAAGATAGCAATATCCAAGCTTAAGTCAAACAAAGCTGCTGGAGCGGACGGACTGTCCGCAGAACTATTTAAAGCAGCTGGAGATGACCTGGTTGGGCGCATGCACCAGCTCATGTGTAAGATATGGTCGGAGGAAAGCATGCCCGATGAGTGGAATCTCAGCGTCGTTTGCCCGGTCCACAAAAAAAGGAGACCCCTTTGACTGCGCCAACTACAGAGGGATTAGTCTCCTGAACATCGCATACAACATCCTCTCTGCCGTATTGTGTGAGCGTCTGAAACTATTTGTCCATGACCTGATAGGTCCCTATCAGTGTGGTTTCAGACCAGGGAAGTCCACAATAGACCAGATCTTCACATTACGGCAGATCCTGGAAAAGACCCAAGAAATGCAAATTGACACTCACCACCTATTCGTCGATTTCAAGGCTGCATATGACAGTGTGCATAGAGACGAGCTATACAGAGCCATGTCTAGTTTTGACATTCCTACCAAACTCGTCAGATTGAGTAGGATGACGATGGAGAACTCTCGCTGCTCCGTCAAGGTCGGTACCGAACTCACCGAGACCTTCAATGTCAAAAAAGGTTTTAGACAAGGCGACGCACTGTCATGTGACTTCTTTAACATCATCCTCGAGAAGATCGTGCATAACTCACAAGTCAACACCAGAGGCACGATCTTCCAGAAGTCAGTTCAATTGTTAGCTTACGCTGATGACATTGACGTGATTGGACGAACACAGCGAGCCGTCAATGAGGCGTTTGCTGGCATTGAAGCGGAAGCGGCTAAAATGGGTCTGGCGGTAAATGAGGGCAAAACGAAGTACATGCTGTCATCAAGGAAGGACACAACATCGACGTCTCGGACGGAGCGTCACACTAGGCAGCAGAAACTTCGAGGTAGTTAAGGACCTCGTCTACCTCGGCTCCGCGGTAAACAGGGACAACAACATCAGTACCGAAATCAAACGCAGAATCACTCTTGCCAACCGCTGTTTCTTTGGGCTCAAGAGGCAATTGAGTAATAAAGCCCTCTCTCGAAGGACTAAACTAGCTTTATATAACAGCTTGATCATCCCCGTCCTACTATATGGCGCAGAATCTTGGACGTTAGCAAAGGCGGATGAGGAAGCCCTTAGTCTTTTCGAGAGAAAAGTTTTGCGTGCGATTTTTGGTCCTGTTTGCGTTGATGGCATCTGGAGGAGAAGATTTAATGACGAACTCTATACGCTGTACAGCGACATGCGCCTGGTTAAGCGTCTACGGATACAACGCTTAAGATGGCTAGGCCATGTAGAGCGTATGGACACCACTGCTCCGGCCCGAAAAGTCTTTGAATCCGAGCCATTGGGACAACGCAACAGAGGACGGCCTAGACTGAAGTGGCGCACACAAGTGGAGAAGGACCTCAACCAACTTGGAGTGCGCAACTAGAGACAGATGGCGAAAGATCGTGCTGGCTGGAGAGGCATGTTGGTTGAGGCCCAGGTCCACCCCGGACTGTAGCGCCACAAGAAGAAGAAGAAGAAGATTTGCGGTTCAAGGATGACTTCTGCTTGGAAGAAGAGACGATCAAGGTCCCAGCTATAATACCAAGATCGTTCTAGAAGATTTCATAGCTCATCTGGGAAAATAGGACATATTTTCTGGAATCATTGAGAAACACAGTCTGCACGACATCACACCGAAAAGGGACTCAGTCTGCTGAACTTCTCGGGCCAAAACCTCTACGTGGCTACCACGCGGTTCACCCGCTTCAACATACACTAAGGTACCACGATCCCCCGATCGACGACAGACAACAGATCGATGGGACTTTGGCCAACCGAGTCCCGCTGAAACTCTCTCAAAGCTTAATGCCGCCTGCACTAACAATAAAACAAGCACAGAAAAGTTGTTAAGTCACCATTAAAGGACCTGACACTGATGAGCTAGGTTTCACATCGTCACCTAGAAGGGACTCACAGTTTGTCGACGAGTGCAGGCGAACACATGTAGCCAAAAAAGATGCCTATGAGGCAACGTTGCAACGAACAATGAGAGCCGTTCGTTAGCTCTATGAGCCACGAAGAAGTGAAGAGAACCACCTTCTCAGAAGAGCATGAGCAGCGCGCGTTTGAAGCTTGAACGCATACACCAGCTAATTTGTACAATATGGTCGAAGGAAAGCGTGCCCGATAAGTAGAATCTTTCGTCCAATACAAAAGAGAAAATACACTTTTTATTGCGTCAACTAAGAGCCTCCTCAACATCGCCTACAAAGCTCTATCTGCCAGAAACCGTCTGCTAACAACATGAAAAGTCCTTATCAGTGTGGTTTCAAGCCAGGGAAGTCCACAATAGACCAGATCTTCACTTTACGGCAGACCCTGGATAAGACTCAAGAAGTATAAATCAAAACTCACCACCTATTCATCTATGTATCTTAGGGCTGCATGTGGCAGTGTCCATAAAGACGAGATTTACAGTTTCATGTCTAGTTTTGGTATAGAAACAACAGCATCAGTAAAGAAATCAAACGCAGAATCAATCTTGCCAATCGCTGTGTTTTCTTACAGTTGTGATCATTCGACACATGGCTAGGCCATGTAGATTACAAGAATTTGTGTAATATATGTATATATTTTGTCTACATAGATATATTTATTGGCTGCATATATTCATTGGTTGCATAGTGTAACAATATTTTAACAAAATTGGCTCTAGCTTGCACAGGGATACGATTTTATAGAAACCTGGTTTTTTTTTTGTTGGAGGTTGGGATCAACTACACTGGAGTACTCAGACTCAAATACTGGTCCATTATACTACCAGGCAGTAACCTTCATTTAATGTAGGTGTTCACAATGTAGTTGGTGGCCATAAGGATCGCGAAGGCTTCCGCGTGACGTTCCGAAGACCGACGCGAAATTTCCTAAGGAAGCGTGAAGTCTAATGCTGTCGTTTTCCACGAAGTCCCCAGCTCCAGAACCCTCCGTTGTCTTGGAGCCGTCCGTGAAAATCCGACTACATTCCTTTCCCGGTTTAGTTTCTGGCCACAGCCAGTCCAGGACACGTGGAAAGTCGACTTTGTAAAAGCGTCGCAACTGTATTATTGGCGACCTCGCAACAGACGGCATGTCCATGAGAGTAGTATCATAGGAGATGCGGTGTGCGAGGTCATCAAAGCTCCAGTGCGAGTGGAACCAAAGACCATTCCTTTTTAGTCGAGAGATGGCCTTGAGTGTACATCCCATGATGTGGAAATCAAAGGGGAGGGGGGGGGAGATTTATCAGAGCGTCAAGAGCAGAGCCAGGCGTGCTGGGGAAAGTCCTGTGCAGCCGAGACAAACTGTTCTTTGAAAATTTAGTGAAAGCGGCAGTCACGTATTTGCGCGAAAGCTTGTTCCACCAAACGACTGATGCATAAGAGAGCAGTGGTCTTATCATTGCCGTATAGATCCAAACGGATCTTTTGGGTGATAGACCCCAGGTTTTGCCGAAAACTCCCTTGCATTGCCACAAGACTGACAGCGCCTTGGAGGTTTTTGTCTCAATGTGTCTTTTCCAGAGACGTTTACTGTTCAGGATAACACCCAGATATTCGGCTTCATTGGAAAGTGGGATATTGACGCCTTTAAGTACCAGTTGAATCAAACCAGTCATATTCCTCCTTCTCGTAAAGAGAACAACCTCAGTTTTGAGAGGGTTGACTGAAAGCCCATTCCTGGTACACCAGCTATCGATCATGTCAAGAGTCACCTGCTCGCGTGCGCTGACGGCCGCAAGGCATGGTCCGGTAACCAATACGGCTACATCGTCTGCATAAGCCTGGGCATAGGTGGTAGAACTATTCAAAACGGAATGCAGAGAATCAACCAGCATGCACCATAGGAGGGGGGACAGGACCCGCCTTGGGGGCAGCCCCTGTAAACCTCCGACATTACAAACTTGTCACACTCCGCCTCCGCGATTATAGTCCTGTTCATTAGCATTGCTCTTATTAACAACACCAATGATTCCTCTACGCCGTGATTCCTGGCCGCGTTACACATGCCATCAAAAGTCGCATTGTCGAAGGCGCCTTCTCTGTCGATGAAAATGCCCAGTGCGTAGTCTTTCCTGTCAAGTGCACTTTTAATTTTTGCGCAGGTGCAGTTCGACCAGCCTCTCCAAGCATTTTAGCATGAAGGAGGTGAGACTGATAAGCCTGAAGTTTTTGACGAGTGAGTAGTCTTCTTTACCAGTTTTCGGTATAAAGGCTACCCTCACTGTACGCCAGGTACTTGGAATGTATGCCAGCGCGAGGCTGGCAGTGAAAATTATTTTCAGAGCCGGCAGTATATACCATCGGTGCCGGGTGACTTGAAAGCTACAGCGTACTTAATGGCTTCATCAGTTACGACGAGCGATGAAATATACCAGCCTCTGGGAGTAGAATTTGTCTGCTCATCCCCAGTTTCGGAAATCGGTACTGGTTTTAAGCCAACTGTGATCCGGTTCCCAGGGAAGTGAGTCCCAAGCATGAGTTGGAGGGTCTCAGCTTTAGACTCGGTGTAGGTACCGTCTGGTTTTCTTAGTGTGTCCAGCCTTACTGCTTTGTCCCTTTTGAGGACTTTCACAAGTCTGCTGGTTTCACTGAGTGTTTCGATTTTCTCACAAAAGTCTTTATAAGAGACACTTTTCGAAGCTCGAATAAACCTTTTATATTCCTTTTGTTTTAATCGATACAGGTCAAAGTCCTCTTCCAGATTGGTCTTAAGTGACCTATTCAGAAGTTTTCTAGTTTCCTTGCGCTTTCTCTGCAATTCCGAGTTCCACCACGGAACAGGAGTTCTGCAAGGGTGTTTTTTGACTGGGCATGTCAGTTCGAAGCATTGGGTTTGGGTGTCATTCAGGTTCCGAACTGCCACCTCAACCTTACGAGTCGTTCTGAGTTTTGGGAGAGGCACAGTGCGATTTGCTAACTCTTCCCTGAACTTTGGCCAGTTTGTTCTCCTAGGCTTCCTGCTCCTCTGCGAAACGTTGGTTTCGCATTCGATTCGGAACTCTATGTATCTATGGTCCGACATGGACACTTCCGACAGAACTTTCCAGTCTGTGATCTCCTTAAAATATCTATTTGATAACGTTAAGTCAATCACCTCCTTTCTTCTTGTCGTGACAAACGTTGGTTGCGATCCAACGTTGTTTATGGTCAAGCCAGACGAAAGTGCGAAATCGAGAAGATGCGACCCTCTTCTGTTACATTTGCTGCTGCCCCAGAAGATGTTCTGAGCATTATCCTCACAACAGATAACGAGACCCATCTTTTTCGATTCGCAATACTCTACGAGTTCCGCTACTTCCCTTGGTGGAGGTGGTAGGACGGAATCGTAGGGAAAGTAGGCCGAAGCCACGACAAAATTATGCCATGATCTGCCTGATTTGTAGTTTATAACAGCAGCAACTAAATCTTGTCCACAGAATTGCCCAAGCTTGGTTGCTGGGAGAAGATTCGGCACAATAAGACAAGCTCTCGGTCTTTCCGATCGCTCATCGTAGAGTGGGGAAAAGCCTCGTAGACTACCAAAGCCACAAATGCGATTTTTCCACACCCATGTTTCCTGGATAGACACGATGTGTGATTTTGTCTTCATCATGGAAAGTCTGCTACATAGGATTGCAGTAGCATCCTTAGAATGGTGAAGGTTGATCTGGGTAAACAGTGGCATGCAGCGTTACCGTGGAAACCATCCCTTATTCGCACACCTTGGACATGAGGTGGAAGTTAATCCGTCCAAGGTGCAGATAGGGACGAGAGCCGTATCTAAAGACGATGGTCTCAACAGGCCCACAACGAGAGTAGAACCGTCTTTGCTTTCCCGGTTCTTGCTCTCCCTGTGGGAGAAAATTTTCCACCTTCTGGTTTCGAGACCAGGGTTCTGGCAGGGATCAAGCAGATGTCGCGCGTGAGTTTTATGGGCCTGAGAACCTCAAAGCTTTTGCTTTCCCGGGGGGAATTTTCGGCACGGAAGTGCTCAGCCACTCAAGAGATTACTGTGTGGAGCACTTCACCAAAAAGGTTCCGTTTCCAGAGCACAGCCCTCCACTTGGAAGCAAGCGTTCTCTGCCTAAGCCAGCTCCCACAGCTGATCTTCGCAGTATTTGCATTCTGCGTCGGTCATGCTGTCGTCATTGCCAGCTTTCCCTATTCGCAGCAGCAGAGAAGAGATAGCAGCCATCTTATAGGGCTGCGGATCTCGTTTTCCGCTTGTCGCGAGTTTGAGTCTATTGGCAGGCTTTCCCGCAGCAGTCAATTTCCGCTTATCCGAGCCGCAGCCAAAGTTAGGTGCGGCAACGGTGTCTTGCGGTCCTTGCGTGCGGGGAGTGCTGCCAACGGGAGCGTGCGAAGACGTTTTTCGCTTTTTTCTTTGACAGCCAGAGGAAGAGGGGGCGGCGTTGGTTTCGGAGGATTGGCCAGTTTCGGTTGGTGATACTTCTACTGACCTGATCCTCTTTGCCTTCGCCATTGAAGGGGTACATTTTCGGATTCCTGAGTCGCGCCATTAGAAGTGGTACTCTGGCAAGCTTTCCGACTCATTCTGCTGAGGGCATCGTAGAGTGAGTGGCAAGAGTCATTGCTTTCAGCGCCACAGCGGGCGGAGGGTGTTTTAGGTATGGTGGTTGGGGCCTCCAGAATCCTTGCCCCGGACGATGTCGAAAACACAACGGGTGGATTATCGCAGTCGCGAGTACCACCTGGAGTAGTTAAATCCTTTGGGTTTGCCTCCATACAGTTTTTATTTAGGACGTCCAAAGACAAGACGTTTCTGGACTTTAGTTCGACGTCTCACCTGGGATCTGTCGAACCGAGGTTCATTGACTCGTAAGCCCTTCCGCCGCGACAAAGCATCCAGAAAGGGAAGGGTAATATAAACCTTACTACTGAAAATACAATTGTTTTACAAGTAAGATATGCAGTTCGGTAAGTTGAATCAATCTTGGAGGAAAAACTATTGAAAAAAAAAACATCCATGTAAAAGAAGGAAAAAAAGATATAAACAAATAATTATATAAAAATAATAAATAATAAATAATAATAATAATAATTGTTGGCGCTACAGTCCAAAGGGGGACCAGGGCCTAGATTGCTCATCAACTACTCGCGTTGTGCGCGCTACTGTCCTCTCACGAGTAGAAGGGACCAACAGTTTCTTGCCGACTCCGAACGGCGAAATTTGAGAAGCTTTCTTAGCCAGTTATTACTCTTTGAGTGTTGTCAGCAGCTCGAAAGAGGTGGTGTGGTGAAAAATTCGAAAAATTGGTGTTGAGCTGGGAGTTGAACCTAAACCCTTCGGCGTGTGAGCGTCGCACTCTACCTACTACGCCACGGCGACCACAATAAATAATAAATAATACATAATAAATAATAAATAATCTATATAAATAAAAATCAATGTTTGTTTGTTTGTTTTTTCCTTTATAAACTCTTAACTGGTAAGAGATAGAGCATTGATGTCTTTGGCAACTTTGTTCAGAATTTTTTATAATTGACGCGTGCAAAAGGGGTTGCGAGTACCCTTAAGTGACCGGATCAAGTTACAGCACGGGCCGAAGGTATAGAGGAAGAGAGGGAGAGGAGATACCGATGCACATTGGTTTTAAATGCCTGTGGATTGTAATGAGGAGGAAAAATCGAGCTGGGAAGAGCATTCCAGATTCGTGTAGTGCAGAGTCAATCGACTTCGCAATATTACTGTCACCTATAAGTTTTATCGCTCGCTTTTGAATTCTATCCAGCAGGTGCAGGGTGGTCTTAGAAGCACCTGACCAGATAGGAGCGTTATACTCAAGTTTTGGGCGTATGTATGCCTTGTATATTGTAGCCAGATCAGAGGGGGTGAAGTACTTCTTGCATCGTTTAAGGAAACCTAGACATTTCGCAGCATTTTTGGCGACCTCAAATATGTGATCGTTCCAACTAATTGTTGGGTTGATACACATACCAAGGATGGAAAGTCTTTCGGTTTCAACAACGCAAATGCCGTTCATGGATAACGGCTGATTATTTTGTGATCGCTTTAACGACAGTAGACAGCACTGTGTTTTGGAAGCATTAAATTCCACTCTATTCTTATTTCCCCAATCGATTATGCTGTCAAGGTCGGAATTTAATGTGCTTAACATACGCTGCCGTTCCGAGTCTAAGGCCGAAGTGGAGGGACGTGAGCCAAGGAACGAATATGAAAAGCTTAGGGTACTGTCATCAGCGAAGGAATGAATAGGATTAGAAGTAGCAGACAAGAGATCATTTATAAAAATGAGAAAGAGTGTCGGAGACAAAACAGAGCCCTGGAGAACACCAGCATTAATATAGTGGATATCAGACTTGAATCCATCCAAAACGACTTTCCACTTACTCGGAAAGAGCCCTGAAGAGTAGGACAGATGGAAAAGCTTACGCAGTGGTTTCGCCAGCGTAGAAGAACACCTCTTCAGAAGAACAGGGGGTATACCATCTGGGCCAGCGGATTTGTGTATGTTTAGATCTTTAAGTACTCTTGCTACTGACGAGTGCGAAAATGGATTTGCCCCATGGAGAAATTTACGCTCTCAAGTACAGGCGGGGACAAAGTGCTATCTGGCAGCGTTGAGCTAGCTGCAAAGTGTGCAGCAAGCAGATTAGCTTTGTCCAAAGAGCTGACAGCTGGAATGTCATTGCAAATGAGCGTTGGGATCGAAGACGAGGCTGAATTCCTTATGTTTTTTACGAAAGACCAAAAGCTTCTGCTACCCTTGGGGCATTGTAGAACTTTTTGCCTCAACTTTTGGTCAAAGGAGAATTAAACACGTCTTATTAATGCATTACAGTCATTACGGATCCGTTTGAACTTTTTCCGGGCTTCCTCAGAAGGGTTGGCTTTATAATCCCGGAAACTCAACTCTCTCATCCTTATAGCCTCTTTGCAGCTCAAGTCAAACGACGCATTTGTCTTAGGCTTGATGCTCTTCACTCTGTGAGGAATGAAGGACCTCATGCCCAGCGAAATAATGTTTGTGATCGCATCAGCAGCGGCATCCACGTCACTATCGAGGAAGCATAGTGACCAGTTAAAATTCCTAAAGAAGTTGTTAAGTCCGCTCCAGTTGGCTTTCTCGTAGAGCCATACTGTTCTTTTCGGAATTTGTTCTCTAACTGTGTGGGAAGAGTACGAGAATTTGGCTGACACGACACAGTGGTCGGACGAGCCTAGAGGCGACAATATATCAATTGAATATTTTTCCGGATGAGAGGTGAGAAACAGATCCAAGGTGTTAGCGGTATGATCTGCAATGTCAGGTATTCGTGTTGGCTCATTCACAAGCTGGGTTAAATTATTTACCTCAGCGAAGAATTCAACATACCTTCCTTCGGGTGTTGTCTGGCCTGAATGTCGAAGCCAAGTAGAATTGTGTACATTGAAATCGCCCGCAATAGCGATTTCAGTGCGAGGGTACAGGGATACAATTCTTGAGATGGAGTCAGACAGCGCATCAAACTCATTATAAGTTGAGTTGCTGTCCAGGTTTGGACTTCTATAAATAAAGCAGTAGTGGATTAAATGCTTACGGACAAAGAGTTTTAACCACAGAAAATTAAATTCCGGATTGGAACAGTGGCCATATTGTGGTTGAATTTGGTAAGCAACATCACTACGCACATAAATGGCGGTGTAAAAAGAACAAGGGCACCAAGCTATATCCAGGCAGGTTCAAATCCGATAAATCGGTATTCGGTGTTTCGCTCAGCGCCAAGACAGCTGGTTTGTGACGAGAGAGGTGGACGTACACAGCAAAGAGATTAGTTCTCAGTCCGCGAATGTTGCTCACGTCAACACGAAATTGCCCCCTCATGTCAGTCGTAGGCATTTGAAAACCAACTCCGACAATGCAGTTGGTGAAAGTAAGCAGAGGTCAGAAGTGTAAATTCTGCGATAAGCTTCACAAAACAATCAACGTAGGTGTTATGCCCGTACATTGACTTGAATTGGTCCACTAACAAAAATTCACACTTCCGAATCCGCTATGTCAGATGTTAGGCATCGCCCCAGCCCGTCTGGTAAATCAAACGGGAGTTGCGACCGAGAATGCCCAACAGTGGCTTGTGAAGGAGAGGGAGAGGGGGGAGCGGGCCGCGTGCGCTCTACCGAATCACTTCACTGCACTTTTTTTTTGTAAGAATTTATTTATTTATTTTTTTATTTTTTCCACTCGCGGAGGTGTTGGGCGTTAAATGTTCTTAAAAACGACGCGAGGAATTCTTTTTTTTTTTTGTTATTTATTAAGTGCATGCAGCGACGACACGTCTGCATGCGTCGGATGATGACACGGCACCAACTTTTTGTACCAACTTCTGTTTGGGGGGACAGCTCCCCATAGAGATGAAGTTGTGGCCTATGTTCAAGTTCGGCTGATCCTTATCATATCATATCATATCATATCACTGATCCGAGTGATATATCATCCAAAAGGTCTTTGAAAATAAGATTGAGCTTTCTTTCGCAGTTTTTCGGTGGAGAGTACCGTTAGAAAGATATGAAGTCTTAAAAAGTTTGACCGCCTTATTTAGGCTTAGACACTTTGGGAGTTATTGGTCAAAATCTTTAAAACATCAATATGCAAATTTTGGAAAATTAAAAACGCAGTATTGAAGATCTGGGTCAACGCGCTAAGGGAACATAATTATCCAACCATCGTTTCGAATAATAAATTGGAGATATCGAAAGTCAAATGCTTTTTGTTTCCCATATATTTTTCTCGCTGTAACCAGTGAACCGACACGAGCCTCAGTGTAGTCATACACATTGTACAATTCAACCCCTAAATACACACTCAACGCACACTAGAAGAAGCGATCGTGTGTTGTTTTGGGAAGTATATATGCTTGCGCGTGCGTAGATGCGTGTATGCCCGTGCATAGATTTACAGCTGGTCCAAATCTGAATTTGGATTTGTATATTCAAATAGATATGTATACGGTATTTGAATGTACATTACAGTGTAATTACTTCGTATCACGTTTGAATATTAATACCGAATGTTAAACTTCTCCAACAATAGCAAATCATTGTCAATATATGTACAATGGCATACAAAAAATCGTTGGAAGCGCTCATTGCACACTTAAGGACTTAAGAGGAAACGAATGCTTTTTCGGAGGTGCGCTAATGTTATAGTTTCGGGTTTTCGAACAAACATTTCCCGTTATTCTGCGTTCAACGCTGGCTGACGAACTGAATGCTTATTTAAAATTATCCGTTTTATGGCGACATGTGCAGAAACTATACTTATAAACCCAAATTGCAACTTGATGGATCCGCTAAACGTTTTGCAAAACAATAATTGGATGATGGAAATGGTCTGTCTATAAGGTCACACAATGTATCTTATTGCCAGACTTCTGCATATTCGCATCAAATGCAGACGAGCTAATACATAAAGTTTTCCCCGACATCGCAAGATATTACAAAAATCATGAATGGCCCAGTGAGCGTGCTATATTAGCAGCCAAAAACAACGATGTCAACTCAATTAATTTCACCATTTAAGGTGAAATACCTGGAGAAGCGAAAACATATAAATCCATTGATACTGTGATGAACCAAGACGAAGTTGTCAACTATCCAACTGAGTTCTTGAATTCACTTGACTTACATACCTGGCATGCCTTCGCACGTTTTAACATTGAAAATTGGCGTGCCTATCATTTTGCTTCGAAACATTAATCCACCAAGACTTTGCAACGGCACTAGGTTTTTTGTAAAAGAAAAATGATGGCGAATATCATCGAAGCTAATATATTGAATGAAAAATTCAAAGGAGAAGATGTCCTATTGTCTGGCATTCCAATGATCCCAACTGATTTACCATTCCAATTTAAACGTTTGCAGTTTCCATCACGACTCGCCTATGCCATTACCATCAACAAGGCACAAGGACAATCCTTACAAGTGTGTGGCCTGAATTTAGAAAATCCATGCTTCTCTCATGCACAACTGTATGTGGCCTGTTCACGCGTCGGAAAGCCTTCTAATTTATTTCTTTATGCCCCAGGTAAAAAAACAAAAAATATTGTATATCCAACAGCACTTCAATAAACAAAATAAAAATAAATTTTTTTTTAGTATATGTAAAAACATTAACTTTTTTTAAATTCTATTTATTTTATGCGTAGCAAAGCGCACCAGGTATAGCTAGTAATAAATAATAAATAATAAATAATAAATAATAAATAATAAATAATAAATAATAAATAATAAATAATAAATAATAAATAATAAATAATAAATAATAAATAATAAATAATAAATAATAAATAATAAATAATAAATAATAAATAATAAATAATAAATAATAAATAATAAATAATAAATAATAAATAATAAATAATAAATAATAAATAATAAATAATAAATAATAAATAATAAATAATAAATAATAAATAATAAATAATAAATAATAAATAATAAATAATAAATAATAAATAATAAATAATAAATAATAAATAATAAATAATAAATAATAAATAATAAATAATAAATAATAAATAATAAATAATAAATAATAAATAATAAATAATAAATAATAAATAATAAATAATAAATAATAAATAATAAATAATAAATAATAAATAATAAATAATAAATAATAAATAATAAATAATAAATAATAAATAATAAATAATAAATAATAAATAATAAATAATAAATAATAAATAATAAATAATAAATAATAAATAATAAATAATAAATAATAAATAATAAATAATAAATAATAAATAATAAATAATAAATAATAAATAATAAATAATAAATAATAAATAATAAATAATAAATAATAAATAATAAATAATAAATAATAAATAATAAATAATAAATAATAAATAATAAATAATAAATAATAAATAATAAATAATAAATAATAAATAATAAATAATAAATAATAAATAATAAATAATAAATAATAAATAATAAATAATAAATAATAAATAATAAATAATAAATAATAAATAATAAATAATAAATAATAAATAATAAATAATAAATAATAAATAATAAATAATAAATAATAAATAATAAATAATAAATAATAAATAATAAATAATAAATAATAAATAATAAATAATAAATAATAAATAATAAATAATAAATAATAAATAATAAATAATAAATAATAAATAATAAATAATAAATAATAAATAATAAATAATAAATAATAAATAATAAATAATAAATAATAAATAATAAATAATAAATAATAAATAATAAATAATAAATAATAAATAATAAATAATAAATAATAAATAATAAATAATAAATAATAAATAATAAATAATAAATAATAAATAATAAATAATAAATAATAAATAATAAATAATAAATAATAAATAATAAATAATAAATAATAAATAATAAATAATAAATAATAAATAATAAATAATAAATAATAAATAATAAATAATAAATAATAAATAATAAATAATAAATAATAAATAATAAATAATAAATAATAAATAATAAATAATAAATAATAAATAATAAATAATAAATAATAAATAATAAATAATAAATAATAAATAATAAATAATAAATAATAAATAATAAATAATAAATAATAAATAATAAATAATAAATAATAAATAATAAATAATAAATAATAAATAATAAATAATAAATAATAAATAATAAATAATAAATAATAAATAATAAATAATAAATAATAAATAATAAATAATAAATAATAAATAATAAATAATAAATAATAAATAATAAATAATAAATAATAAATAATAAATAATAAATAATAAATAATAAATAATAAATAATAAATAATAAATAATAAATAATAAATAATAAATAATAAATAATAAATAATAAATAATAAATAATAAATAATAAATAATAAATAATAAATAATAAATAATAAATAATAAATAATAAATAATAAATAATAAATAATAAATAATAAATAATAAATAATAAATAATAAATAATAAATAATAAATAATAAATAATAAATAATAAATAATAAATAATAAATAATAAATAATAAATAATAAATAATAAATAATAAATAATAAATAATAAATAATAAATAATAAATAATAAATAATAAATAATAAATAATAAATAATAAATAATAAATAATAAATAATAAATAATAAATAATAAATAATAAATAATAAATAATAAATAATAAATAATAAATAATAAATAATAAATAATAAATAATAAATAATAAATAATAAATAATAAATAATAAATAATAAATAATAAATAATAAATAATAAATAATAAATAATAAATAATAAATAATAAATAATAAATAATAAATAATAAATAATAAATAATAAATAATAAATAATAAATAATAAATAATAAATAATAAATAATAAATAATAAATAATAAATAATAAATAATAAATAATAAATAATAAATAATAAATAATAAATAATAAATAATAAATAATAAATAATAAATAATAAATAATAAATAATAAATAATAAATAATAAATAATAAATAATAAATAATAAATAATAAATAATAAATAATAAATAATAAATAATAAATAATAAATAATAAATAATAAATAATAAATAATAAATAATAAATAATAAATAATAAATAATAAATAATAAATAATAAATAATAAATAATAAATAATAAATAATAAATAATAAATAATAAATAATAAATAATAAATAATAAATAATAAATAATAAATAATAAATAATAAATAATAAATAATAAATAATAAATAATAAATAATAAATAATAAATAATAAATAATAAATAATAAATAATAAATAATAAATAATAAATAATAAATAATAAATAATAAATAATAAATAATAAATAATAAATAATAAATAATAAATAATAAATAATAAATAATAAATAATAAATAATAAATAATAAATAATAAATAATAAATAATAAATAATAAATAATAAATAATAAATAATAAATAATAAATAATAAATAATAAATAATAAATAATAAATAATAAATAATAAATAATAAATAATAAATAATAAATAATAAATAATAAATAATAAATAATAAATAATAAATAATAAATAATAAATAATAAATAATAAATAATAAATAATAAATAATAAATAATAAATAATAAATAATAAATAATAAATAATAAATAATAAATAATAAATAATAAATAATAAATAATAAATAATAAATAATAAATAATAAATAATAAATAATAAATAATAAATAATAAATAATAAATAATAAATAATAAATAATAAATAATAAATAATAAATAATAAATAATAAATAATAAATAATAAATAATAAATAATAAATAATAAATAATAAATAATAAATAATAAATAATAAATAATAAATAATAAATAATAAATAATAAATAATAAATAATAAATAATAAATAATAAATAATAAATAATAAATAATAAATAATAAATAATAAATAATAAATAATAAATAATAAATAATAAATAATAAATAATAAATAATAAATAATAAATAATAAATAATAAATAATAAATAATAAATAATAAATAATAAATAATAAATAATAAATAATAAATAATAAATAATAAATAATAAATAATAAATAATAAATAATAAATAATAAATAATAAATAATAAATAATAAATAATAAATAATAAATAATAAATAATAAATAATAAATAATAAATAATAAATAATAAATAATAAATAATAAATAATAAATAATAAATAATAAATAATAAATAATAAATAATAAATAATAAATAATAAATAATAAATAATAAATAATAAATAATAAATAATAAATAATAAATAATAAATAATAAATAATAAATAATAAATAATAAATAATAAATAATAAATAATAAATAATAAATAATAAATAATAAATAATAAATAATAAATAATAAATAATAAATAATAAATAATAAATAATAAATAATAAATAATAAATAATAAATAATAAATAATAAATAATAAATAATAAATAATAAATAATAAATAATAAATAATAAATAATAAATAATAAATAATAAATAATAAATAATAAATAATAAATAATAAATAATAAATAATAAATAATAAATAATAAATAATAAATAATAAATAATAAATAATAAATAATAAATAATAAATAATAAATAATAAATAATAAATAATAAATAATAAATAATAAATAATAAATAATAAATAATAAATAATAAATAATAAATAATAAATAATAAATAATAAATAATAAATAATAAATAATAAATAATAAATAATAAATAATAAATAATAAATAATAAATAATAAATAATAAATAATAAATAATAAATAATAAATAATAAATAATAAATAATAAATAATAAATAATAAATAATAAATAATAAATAATAAATAATAAATAATAAATAATAAATAATAAATAATAAATAATAAATAATAAATAATAAATAATAAATAATAAATAATAAATAATAAATAATAAATAATAAATAATAAATAATAAATAATAAATAATAAATAATAAATAATAAATAATAAATAATAAATAATAAATAATAAATAATAAATAATAAATAATAAATAATAAATAATAAATAATAAATAATAAATAATAAATAATAAATAATAAATAATAAATAATAAATAATAAATAATAAATAATAAATAATAAATAATAAATAATAAATAATAAATAATAAATAATAGAATAATAAATAATAAATAATAAATAATAAATAATAAATAATAAATAATAAATAATAAATAATAAATAATAAATAATAAATAATAAATAATAAATAATAAATAATAAATAATAAATAATAAATAATAAATAATAAATAATAAATAATAAATAATAAATAATAAATAATAAATAATAAATAATAAATAATAAATAATAAATAATAAATAATAAATAATAAATAATAAATAATAAATAATAAATAATAAATAATAAATAATAAATAATAAATAATAAATAATAAATAATAAATAATAAATAATAAATAATAAATAATAAATAATAAATAATAAATAATAAATAATAAATAATAAATAATAAATAATAAATAATAAATAATAAATAATAAATAATAAATAATAAATAATAAATAATAAATAATAAATAATAAATAATAAATAATAAATAATAAATAATAAATAATAAATAATAAATAATAAATAATAAATAATAAATAATAAATAATAAATAATAAATAATAAATAATAAATAATAAATAATAAATAATAAATAATAAATAATAAATAATAAATAATAAATAATAAATAATAAATAATAAATAATAAATAATAAATAATAAATAATAAATAATAAATAATAAATAATAAATAATAAATAATAAATAATAAATAATAAATAATAAATAATAAATAATAAATAATAAATAATAAATAATAAATAATAAATAATAAATAATAAATAATAAATAATAAATAATAAATAATAAATAATAAATAATAAATAATAAATAATAAATAATAAATAATAAATAATAAATAATAAATAATAAATAATAAATAATAAATAATAAATAATAAATAATAAATAATAAATAATAAATAATAAATAATAAATAATAAATAATAAATAATAAATAATAAATAATAAATAATAAATAATAAATAATAAATATAAATAATAAATAATAAATAATAAATAATAAATAATAAATAATAAATAATAAATAATAAATAATAAATAATAAATAATAAATAATAAATAATAAATAATAAATAATAAATAATAAATAATAAATAATAAATAATAAATAATAAATAATAAATAATAAATAATAAATAATAAATAATAAATAATAAATAATAAATAATAAATAATAAATAATAAATAATAAATAATAAATAATAAATAATAAATAATAAATAATAAATAATAAATAATAAATAATAAATAATAAATAATAAATAATAAATAATAAATAATAAATAATAAATAATAAATAATAAATAATAAATAATAAATAATAAATAATAAATAATAAATAATAAATAATAAATAATAAATAATAAATAATAAATAATAAATAATAAATAATAAATAATAAATAATAAATAATAAATAATAAATAATAAATAATAAATAATAAATAATAAATAATAAATAATAAATAATAAATAATAAATAATAAATAATAAATAATAAATAATAAATAATAAATAATAAATAATAAATAATAAATAATAAATAATAAATAATAAATAATAAATAATAAATAATAAATAATAAATAATAAATAATAAATAATAAATAATGAATAATAAATAATAAATAATAAATAATAAATAATAAATAATAAATAATAAATAATAAATAATAAATAATAAATAATAAATAATAAATAATAAATAATAAATAATAAATAATAAATAATAAATAATAAATAGACCCGTAAGTCATCAGTGCTTGGAAAATTACCTTAAAAATGATTATTGTATTCTTTGTATTAGGAGATGACTTGCGATTTATAAGTGGATAAAGCATTTTTATAAGGACATCAATCTTAACTAAAGTCTCACGTATGTGACAACCGGAGGTCAATTTCTGGTCTAGATACAGTATTGACCCATGGTATTTTACTATTTATACTATATATTTTACTAGTCTAGGTTGAGACTTCCAGTAGGTAAGAAGCGAGCAAGTCTTCTTCGGGTAAAGAAAATAGCAATGCACTTATCAACATTAACTTTTATCTTCCAGTGTTTGTAGTATTATAGGAAAGCTTGGATTCCAAATTGTATATTATTTTCAATCACCGGACCATACTCTTCTGAAGAGAATAATGACAAATTGTCCGTATAGAGCTCAATATCACAGTTGGAAACACAAGGGATATCAGTAAGAAACACATTGAAAAGAACAGAGGACAGAACCGAATCCTGTGGGACTCCGGCTGAGACGGGTTTGAGGAAAATGCCCCATTAACATATACTTTCAAGGCTCGATTAAACAGAAAGCTTTGTACAATTCTTAATCACATATAATTCTTTCTGTAAGACGATAACTCATTACACCATACGCATCATAAAAACCACCTACATAGTTTTACTGCTTAAAAAAATTTAACAACCTTAAATCTTGTTAATGTAAGTTAGACGAAAACTATTGCCATATTCATATCCAGCCAAAGGTAAGTAGTTAGAAACATAAATTATAAATTTCAATGACCTACAAACTTGTTCTATTGTTAAAGCAGAATCCGTAACAATTCCTGAACTGTAGAAAAAACTGTATTCAGGATTTTGTTTTCAAGGCTGGTGCGCGCAAAGACACAGCGGCGACGACTAACTGGTCTAAAACGGGACTCACACATGAATTCTCGTATATGGATTTGCTGTCAAATATTTAGCTACAATCCTTCCCTGCTTCTCCCGAAGGAATAATATAAGAGATGTTAAACTAAATAGAACAAAAGCAGACAAAAATCATTATTATTCTCGTGCTGCGATTTCATGTTTGTTATCGTTTTTTCAGTATCAGCCGGAGTACGAAGCGTTTGACATACATGTAAAAAAAGTTGTGTTTCAATCAATCCTTATTTTATTAATTCAATTTAATAAAGGAAATTGTATATAAAATATTACGATAACACATAAAACTAGGTTTAATTCATTATTATTTTATAGTGAAGTAAGTAGGTTAGATACAAAGTTAATTCATAACCCTTATTAAAACAAATTGATTGACAAGTATGCGTATTTTTCAACTGTGCTAACTGCGCCGACAACTTCTGCTTCTAACCCGCGACACGACCAGCTGCTGTAGTCGTCAACAGCACAACTGACAACTGTCCAACTATTGTTACCAACCGCTTATGAAGATGTTGCCCTTTGCTTTCTTTCGCCCCTTCCTACTATGCATACCCCTTAGGCAAATGTTACACCCGCCCATTCTGACCACCCGGATTCTTCATTATCCACTGCATACTTCTATAATTTCCCAACGCAACTTTTGGGCGTGTTGTTCGGCCCTTTCACGCCTGCAGCCTTTCGGACTTCATGTCGCTCATTACACTTTATCTTAGTAATCTCGTAGGGCCCCAGGTATTCACTCGCCAGCTTTCTTTCGGCCACAAACTGTGTTCGACACACCTCAACGAGGTCTCCAACTTTGTACCCATATTCCTTTCTCCACTCCTATGAAACTGCTCCTTATAAATGACTTGAGCTTGCTGAATTTTTACTTTAGCGCTTTCGCTCATCTGCTGCCTTTAGTCATCGAAATTATCATACCATATATATATCATACCATATATATATATGGTATATATATATGATATTCAGCCGTTCTTGATGCCGAACATCAGTTCAAAAAGGGATCTCTTAGTGGATACGTGAATGGCACTATTTATGGCTTTTTGCACTCTTGGCACAAATTTAAATCATTTTGCTGGTTCCTCAAATGACAGTTTTGATATGATCGCCAACACTGACCGATTGACTCTCTCGATTTGGCCATTTCCTCTTAGAAGTTCATACATGCTCAATGCTATTCGTTTGTGTATACTGCTCGAACATACCTGAAGTAAACGCCGCTCCTCCATCGCTAACAATGCGAACCGGATTGCCAAAAATTGCAGCCCATTCAGCCAGCCTCCTGAGAACTTCCTCGCAGCTTGTGCTTTTTGTGGGGTACAACAATACAAAATTTGTAAAGCTGTCTACCATGGCGAAGATGTACTTATACTGCTTTGCTGTGGCGTCCATCGTCAATGTGTGTCAACATGCAATGTGTGTAACGATATGATGCAAGAAGCCTTCCTTCTTTCCCAGCTTTTCGTTGTGGACAATGTTAAATAATGTTTTAAATAAAAGTCACTTGTGAAAAATATTTGAATTAAATAGCAAAAAATAACCTACAATAATAGCTAAATTGTGATTAGTCGTTAATTGGTTTGCAAAGTAGGCGTTTTTGACAAAGCCATAGTAACAACTGACTATAAATAAACGATTTCTGCTCAATTTCATCATAGTATCGTCGAAAACGTTTGCAAGCCGGTTAAGCTGCCAAAACGTATGAACATATAAACTTATTGTATTTAATTATATAATTGAAAATTTCAGAAAATAAACATCCAATTCGAAAACCTATAGAGAATTGTTGTTCTATTTCTGGCATAAGGCGAACTTTTCGACATTTTTATTTTCTTTTGATGACACTTTTATTTTCAAAAGAGGAGCTTTAATTTTCTTTTAAAAAGAAAATTTGGATTGGACCAGCCTCGCAGTCAGTGAATCCTCGCCGCAGTCAGCAGCGAACTTCCTCACATGCAACAAATCCACGCCGCAGTCAGCGGTGACTTATCTCGAAGGCAACGAAATTTCGCCGCAGTCAGCGGTGACTTTCCTCGCAGTCAGCGAATCCACGCCGTGGCCAGCGGTGACCACGTCGCAGCCAGCGGTGACTTTCCTCGCAGTCAGCGAGTCCTTCCGCAGCCAGCAGTGAATTTTCTCTCAGCACATCAAATATTCATCAATATGTTCAATAGTCCTCTTAGTCAAATAGCAACGCGAAGAACGAGAGCAGCAGCAGCCATTGAGAAAAACGACCGTCCACGATTGGAGGAACTTAAAATGCAAAATGGGCAAGGAAGCATTGAGATCATGTCAACAATGCCATAGCAGGTAACCAAAAAGATCGCATCTGTTACAACAACCAATAACCAATAATTCAACTGCAACAGATCCGTTTGATCATTTTGTAACTGCTCAATTGCAATCTCCATCGATAACATCTTTACATGCTGCTAGTTACCAGCAAGCATGCCACACATACTCATTGGCAAATTCATGTCCCTCTGAACATCAACAAATAGCTTCAACTACGGTTCCAACATTTTTGGCTTCACTCGAAGCATCAACGGCAGTGAATATGACTCCAACATTCTTACTCGTACAACCCTTCTATCAATCGACTTATCAACCGCCAATTTACCCTCCATATCAGTCGCAAAATCAGCAAAGGTCAACCTCTAAGCCACATTAATTTTTTCAGCAACCATCTCTCGTGGAACACGGGTATAGAAAAATTCGTAATCTTCCCGAATATCACGGAATACCCGTGGAATGGTCTAAGTTTTGTATGGCATGTGTTGAATCCACTAGAATACAGAATTATTCAAAGGTAGACCATATGTTCCGGCTTGATAAGAGCATAAAGCGAGGGAAGTTGTTGAATCACTTCTAATACACCCTAACAACGTCGATCAAGTGATGGCTACTACCATACGCAACAAAATACAAAACTTTTGAAATTTTTTAGGATCTAGCGGCATGTTTCGTTATATGACCAATAATATGCTATTGGAAGAACTTGTTAATAAATTACCAGTAAGTAAGAAGTTGGACTGTACACAACACAGTTAGTCTATTCAGCCATTTACAACCATTAAATCATTTAATGAATGGTTGACTCGCTTAGCTAGACTTATTAGCGTTGCAACAACAACTACCTTACATCACAGTTCGGCGCAAGTGAAATATGAAAAAAAAAATTTAGCAGAGGAAATGCAGAATATGTAACTGAAGATTCAACTTCCACCGCCATAATAAAGAAGAAATGTCCTTATTGTAAAGAAAGCCTCCACAAAGTTAATGAATGCAAGTGATATGTCGAATTAAGCTTTCCTGCCTAATGGGAGTTCCTTAAGACAAACAAGTTGTGCTTTGGTTGTTTAAAATTTGGACATGCGCTACGTACATGCATAACTCGAAATCCATGCGGAATAAATGGTTGCAACAGAAATCATTAGAAACACGTGATACAGAGATCACTGTTCCAAAACCTCTTCTTAATTGCACTGAAAGACATACAGAAGTTTTTTTTCGTATAGTTCCAGTTAGAGTTTATAATGGAGATATAGAAATAAGAACTTATGCCTTATTTCATAAGGGATCGTCAATACCTATGAGCCAAGATCTTGCCGAGCACCTTCAGTAAAAAAGACGACACAATACATTGAATGTCAAATGGTTTGGCAGTGCGGCTGCACAAAAGAAATCATATATTGTCCAAACTGAGATTAGTGGAGACCAAGATACAGCAGAAAAGTACAAATTAAGTAATGTTCAAACTGTTGATGACCTGAATTTGCCTATTCAGACAATAGAGTATGCAAATATGTGTTTGAAGTATCATCCTGTCTGTTCATTGATAAGTTATAAAGATGCAAAACCGGAGATTCTCATTGGATTAGATAATAGCGACTTAGGATCTCCAATTGAGGTAGTTCAATGTTCAAACGGACCATTTATAGCACACACTAAACTCGGATGGATAATATATGGAAAAACAACGTCGAAACCGTCAACTGAGATGGATTCTTCCACAATTTTAATGATCAGACGAGAACAAGATATACACATATACATACATATTGATAATTTAGGTGGAGTGAAACCGATAAAAAATATTATTTGCGAGAAAGATAAGCGTACCCTACATTTATTATCATCAACTACAGTACGAATAGGCAATCGATACCAGACTGGGTTATTATGGAAAGAGGACAATGTACAACTTCCAGACAGTTATTCACTTGCCAAGAAAAGATTGTTAAGCTTAGAAGCAAAAATGCGTAAAGATTCAGAATTTGCATGTCAATAGAAAAATGTTGTGGCAAGCTATTTCCAAAATGCCAGGAAGGTAATAGATGATTATGTGCCGCTGTTAAAGGTACTCTACAATTTTCGAATGGAATATATAGCAGTGGTAGGAGACATAAAACAAATGTTTCACCAGCTACTAATAAAGCCTGAAGATTAAGATTCACAGCGGTTCTTATGGCGTGAAAGCGAAGATCAACCAATTCAAGTATGTGTTATGGAGACTATGATATTTGGTGCCAGCTGTTCTCCCTGTACCTCTAATTATGTAAAAAATATTAATGCTCTAAGATTCAACAAAGAACATCCAAGAGCAGTAAAGGCCATTATATGTCACCATTACGTATAGGACTATGTAGAAAATACTTTCGATGCTATCAATGTCACCAATGCCGTGATTGATATTCACCGACAAGGTGGTTTCGAGCTACGTAATTTTGCATCAAATTCGTTGGAAATTTTTGAAAAGATATCTAGATCCAATGTGTCGGACATCGTTCCCAAAATAATTGAACTAAGCGGTGGAACAGAAATGATGAACGATAAGATACTAGGGATGCATTGGAACAGTACCGAAGATGTATTTATATTTCGCTTATGCTTCGCGCGCGTGGAGTCAGACATAATTGTTCTTGATAAATGCCCAACAAAAAGAAAATTTCTAAGTATTGCCATGTAAATTTTCGATCAATTTGGAATGATCGCAAATTTTGTTCTTCCCATAAAGTTGATATTAAGCTTAATTTGGCGTTTTGATGTAGAATGGGACGAACCTATACCAGATGAATATTTTGAATATTTCAATGGAAGCAATGGAAAATGGAGCTTAAAATATTGACACACCTGAAGATTCCAAGATGCCACGGTAACTATTTAACTAAGGCGAAAAGAGTGGAACTTCACACTTTCGTTGACGCCAGTGGAGAAGCCTTTAGTGCTGTGACCTATCTTCGTTTTGAATACGAGGGACAAGTATATGCTTCGTTTGTGTGTGAAAAAAGAAGAGGAAGTCCAAAAAGCTTTTATCTATACCACGATTAAAACTTTCAGCTGCTGTTTTAGAAATTCGTGTACATAATTCTGTCGTTCAGAACCACGAAATTCATTTTGGAGACAGCATTTTTTCGAGTAACTCTAAAACCATTCTACATTGGCTTAAATCTGATCCACGGCGCCATAAAGAATTCGTAGCTTACCGAATTGCATAGATACTAAAGAGTAGTCGGATTAAGCAATCGCTATGGGTACCTTCTAAACTCAACCCGGCAGATGAAGCAACGAAGCCTCTATATCCTTCCCATTTTCAAGCAAACAACAAATGGTTGCATGGACCTTACTTCCTCAAGCTCAATGCAATGAATGGCCCAAAATGCCGTCGGATATTGCTGATTATAAAATAGAAGAAGAACTCCGTACAAAATGTTAACTAACATTAAGAAGGGTTGGTGAGCATCTGTTCGACGACTCACGATTTGGTAATTTTTTAAAGTTTTAAACAATTAATTTGCATTTGCCGATGATATCGAAAGGCTTCAGCTTAAATTGCAAATTAATAAAGATAGTGAAATCCTCAGCTTAATGCGTTACATTGGTGAACATGGGCTGTTACGTGTAAAGGGGCGAATAGATGCTCCTAGGGCCCAAAACCATAACATTACGAATTTAATTGTGGAACATTTTAATCGACGCTTTAGACATCAGAATGATGACACTATTGTAAATGAAATTAGACAGCGATTTTGGATACCAGCAATACGAACTGTTGTTAAGCAAACAAGAAAAAATTGTCAACTTTGTATATTCGTAGCGCGAAGCCTATGCTACCAATAATGGGCCAATTGCCGGAAGACCGTCTTACACCATTTGTAAGGCCATTTACTTACACTGGTCTCGATTATTTTGGTCCTGTCACAATTACAATTGGCCGTCGTAATGAAAAACGGTGGATCGCTCTCTTCACCTGCCTTACAATTAGAGCAGTACATATCGAATTCGCAACTAATTTATCGTCAGACGCCTGATTACTTTGTATACGCAACTTTGTAAATAGACGGGGAGTCCCACTGCGAATAAGAAGAGAAAGGTATTATGTGACAACACTATTTCGATATATTGAAGGCTGAGCTCTCTTCGAGATGTATTCAATGGGTATTTAATTGCCCGTTAAACCCTCACGCTAGAGGGTGTTGGGAGAGACTCGTCCAATCCATTAAAAGTGTTTTATCTTCAATACTAAATGAAAAGGCTCCAAAATTGGAAACATTACAAAGTGCACTGATTGAAGCCGAAAATATTGTGAATAGTCGTCGTTGACACACAGACCAGTCTCAACTGAAGATGAAAAACCAGGAACCCTAAACTCAACACAAACTCCAGCACCTGAAGATGATAAAATGCTGTGCTTGAGAAAACAATATAGAGTAACTCAACAACTTATGAATATGTTTTGGGAAATGTGGATACGGGAATATCTTCCTATATTGACAAAACAAACGCAGATAAGGGTCGGCGGCTTAGTGTTAGTGTGTGACTCTGATGTACCCAGAAGTCAATGGCAGCCCCTTTGTCAGTGATCGTCGCGGCGTGCGGTTGTGCGGTTGTGCCCTAACAAATTAAATAAAAAGAAATAGCAGTGAAAGTCGGCTTAAGAAAGTGACAGGACACTTGTTTTCCAACTGCCTAGTAGCCGGAGTGGTAGAAGTGGCCTTAAAAAAAAAGAAACAAACTGAAGTGTTCGGAGCCTGGGTTCAATTCCCAGGAGTGACTATTAGCACAAATTCTGAAGAAAGTGTTTTGTTTTTTGTTTGCCCGGGAAGAAGATGAGCAGCAGCAACAACAACAACTACAACAGCAACCACAGCCTCAACGGGAGAAGCAGCGTTCTAGTAAAACAAGCCAGACAGCTGACAAAGCCTCAAAAAGAAGAGGGGCCAACAACCTCCAAGGAGGCCCTGGCTCAGATAGCCAACAAGCAACTAACCCAGCTGAAGAAGGGACAAAATTCAAAAACACAGCAACAGAACCAACAGCAACAACATAAACAGCAGAAACAGCAGACAACACAGCAGCAGCAGCAGAAGCAGCAGACGCAGCAAAAACAACAATCGCAGCAGCAGCCAAGAAAGGAGAGATGTCCCCCAATAAACGTCTTCGGACTGGAGACTAGCGGGGTAGTATAGCTTTGTAAGTTGGCCACAGGCAGCTCGTCTTCTGTCTTAATTAAGTACAGAGGGCCTTTAAGGCTTAGTATCCAGTGCTTCTCACTAGACTCGTTTAGGAAAATTAGGTTCAAATTTAAACGGCTACGCCAGCAGCTGGAGCCCTCAAAGTCGCAGCAGTGAATGTAAATTCACTGATACGAACAGAGAGGAAACTAAAATTAGGTAACTTTTTGCCGACAGAAAATCCTGACGTGCTAATGGCTAGTGAAACAGGAACTACACTGTAGTATGAAGAGACCGGCAACACTCCTCACAAGGGGGCGGGGTCGCTCTCTTAATAAAAGAAGACCTTTGTCACAAGGTCATGTATAGCGCTGAAGTACTTAGGTTCAAGGTGCTAGAAGTATGCATCGTACGCATCCCTCTACGAGGTGGAAGGAATATGTTGGTGATTGCTGTCTAGGCTCCGGGTTCTCGAAATATTCACTTTATTTCAGAGCTTGAAACTCTTTTTACAAGCCTTCGCTTAAATGAGGAAAAGAACTATTTCGTTATCGCCGGTGATCTGAATGCTAAACATAGCGATTGGGGTAACAGGATGTCAAACGACAGGCGAAACGCACTCTCAGGTTGGCTGGCAATGCATACTGTAGAGTTCAAGGTAGACTTCTATGCTACCGATAGACCATCGTTTCCTAGGAGCGGGTCCTATCTCGATGTGATGCTAGTCGACAGACGACTAACAATACTGGACGTAGATAGGCGCACAAGGAATTGCTTAGCCACATTTGAGTTTGACAGTGTTGACTGCGGACTCGCTGAGGCGATCCAATTCTCGAATGAGCTGGAGGAACTAGAGAAATGTGTCCATGAGTACCCTTATAAATACGATAAGGCTCGCTGGCCACTCTTCTCTAGGGCCTTATCCAGAGAACTACATTCGCGTGGGATCAATCCACCAATAAACAGAAACCTGACGAACGAAGAGGTTGACAGGTACCTCGTACAAATGGACGACGTAATACGACGAACTATGGACAAAAGAATTCCAAAGCTGGTTTGTACCGATGACAGTGATGTATATCGAAATGCTACCATCGACGCACTCCACGCATATAAAAGCAGACTGCTGTCAAGACTTAAATTCTTGCACAGACGGTTCATAGATCCACAGAATGCTGAAGTCCGCTCTTTAAAAGCAGAAATCAAAATCCTCCAACAGCTTATTAAAATTAATTACAGCCTTGCTGTAAATTTGCACTGGGGTAATAAAATCCGGGCCGTAAGATCCAGCAAATAAATAAAATATTCAAAAGGAAAGATCAAAATGACATTCAGGCCGTAAGGCTGGAAAGGACGGCAGAAAACGCAGACATACTGACATCTGTGGGCATCAATCCGGATAGAGCAATGCTTGATGATAACTTCTTCGTAGTTGAAGATCCTCAGGAGAAGGTTGCGACACTGGGAGCTGTTTTTCAGAAAGTGTATACCTTTAACGAGTCCCGTAGGCCAGACCACGATCTGGAAAACAGAGCCCAGTTGAACCTCTTCTACCTTCGAGAAGAGATAAGGCAGTGGCGATCTGAGAACACTGGTTTCACCAGTTTCAATGATGAGAATATGGCTAATAATGTCATCGCCATAGACGGAATCAATACCATTCAAATCTCAAAAGAAGAACTCTAAGGCATCTTGAACTCTCTGAAGAAGAAGATATCAACAGAAATCAACATGGTATACCCAATATTGTGCTACGCCATCTACCCATAGAAGCGGTGGAGATTTAAACGACACTGTTTAACAATGGGCTGAGTAATGCATATTACCCGTCGCATTGGAAGACAGCTGTGGTGCAGCCGATCCCTAAACGGGACAAAGATAGGTCCATCCCAATAAATCTTCGGTCGATCAGTCTTCTTCCTTGCATTAGTAAGGTTTTCGAAAAAAATTGTTATATCAGATCTACAAAAATGGATTAAGGACAATAATTTTTTTTTTTTTTTAGTTTTTTATTAAGTTAAAAATTTTACATTAAGTACACTATTGCACAATTTACAGAGATTTGGTTATCCTGACCCTTACTACTGACAATGTATATGTTTATTGGCAAGTTAAATGTGTTAATATAATTATTGGAGAGGAAAAGCTATTAATAAAAACCTCTTTTAAACAACAAAAAAAATAAAAACAACAAAAAAAAAGAAATTCCAAGGACTGAAACGTCACAAAGTAAAGGGAGGTGGTGATGGTATTTCTTGATTTCAAAGAAATCGATTATTTTCTTAACTGTATAGTAAATAAAAATATATATGTATATGTGTGTTAGAAAATAAGTAACACTATATAACGAATAAATAAAAGAAAAAACAAAACAAAAAAGAATATATATATATATATATAATAATAAAAAAAGGAGATATACTAATATAAATAAATAAATAATCTTAAATATACGACAATGTAAATAAATAACAAAAATTATACATAAATAAATATTATAAATAAATAAAGAAATAAATAAATAATATAAATAAATAAGTAAAAATTAATAAATATGTAAATAAATATAAAAAAAAAATAAGTAAATAAATAAATATAAAAAAAAATAAATAAATAAATAAATAAATAAATATATGGGTAAATATGAATAATGGTGTATAAATAAGTAACTATAGGAAAAAAAAAATAAATTAAATAATTTCATACGTATGCCAAAGTAACTAGTAAGCTTTATATTTCATGTATTAAACTTGTAATCAAGTGATTGTCAGATTGATTGCAAGACTCTCTATATCTTTGAAATAACTTATTCAGTCTAATAGAAATCTTTTCTATGTTTGAAATTTGATGTAGCTCATCTGTTGAAAAATGCCATGGCAAGTTAAGCATCATTTTAAGTAGCTTATTCTGCAAAATTTGAAGTTTGCGTATGTGTGTTTTGGCGCATTTTCCCCATACTGAGGAACCATAAAACATAATGGGTTGAAATATTGTTTTAAAAATAACAAGCTTGTTTGTCTTACTTAATTTTGATTTCCGATTTATAAACGGATATAGAATACGTATTGCTATGTTAGTTTTTTTTATTATTTCTTGCACATGCAGATTAAAGGTTAGTGTTTTATCAAGATGTACTCCAAGATACTTGGCACTTGACTTCCAATCTGTTTCAAAGTTATTTATGGTTATTCTGTTGCTAGGTAAGAAGCAGGCTTTTCTTTTTCGGGTAAAAAAGATCGTCTGGGTCTTTGAAGCATTTAATTTTATTTTCCACTTATTGAGATATGTTTCGACATCATTTGCAGCAGATTGCAATTTGGTTACAATGTTACAACCAAACGTATCTGATGCAAAAATGCATGTGTCGTCTGCGAAAATTGCAATTGAGGACAATAATATAATATCGGAAAATCAGTTCGGCTTCAGAGCGGGGCATGGTACCATACATGCCGCGTCAAAGTTGGTTTCCGACATACAATGGAACAAATCCAAGTGCCAATGTACGGGTGCATGTCTGATTGACTTGGAAAAGGCGTTTGACACCGTTTGGTTAGAAGGATTTTTTCTAAAGCTGGTCAGACATGGCATAAGTAAATCATTGCTATACATGATCTATGACATGATAACAGGTAGGAAGTTCGTTGTGAAAAATGGCAACGTGACGTCTACCTTGGTTTTTGACATTAAAAACTTTCTGCAACAGGGGGCAGTTGGTTCGCCAATCTTGCTCGCTATATTTACTAGCGATCTTTTATACTCCATGCCGCAAATAATAGAGTTCGCCGACGATTTGGTAGCGTACAGATCAGCGCCAAAGGTCGAAGTTATTAACAACCTACTGCAACATGACTTCGAAAAGATTCAGCAATATTGTGATAGCTGGAAATTACAACTAATTTCAATAAATGCGAGACTATCCTCTTCAGGACCCCGGTGTCCGGGCCTCAAGGGACACGAGGTTAAACTGGCATAAGTTCCGCATTGTTGACCCACGGGGAGAACCGTTAGCTGTGAAAGGCTTGGTGAGATACTTAGGCGTTTGGTTGGACCAGTATCTATACTTTGACAAACATGTAGATGCTGTTCTGACGAAAGCCAAGAAAGCCTTTGCTGTGGCAAGAAGGCTGTTTTACAGCAACCAACTTGATTCCAGGGTAAAGGTAATATGCTATATGGCATTCATCCGGCCGATGATGGCGTACGCTTGTCCTGTGTGGTTCAACGTGAGTTCTTCGCAGATGGAAAAGATGAGGTTGTTGGAGAGGCAGTGTCTCAGGACATGTCTCAGGTTGTATCGAACTCCCGAATCTGAGTACAATAAATTTTATCCCAACGAGACTTTGTACAATGAGGCAAACCTGATAAGGATTGATGATTTCATAATAAAATTGATTCGACGGCACGTCGCACGGTCGTTGACTTCTACCAACAGCCTGATCTTCGGGGCCTACTACCCCAACTTGTTGTATTTCGAAAAGGTACGGCAGAATGACTTTATTCCACCAGAGGCATTTCTTTATTTAGACATGATGGGTTTAGTTGGAAACAGGGAGGGATGCCCTATAATCTTCCATGTCGCACGCCGAACAGTGGACCGGCGACTCCTTTATGAACCGAACGTCGCTCGTAACCGCGAGGATCTACTTCGGTTCACTACTACTACTTCTCCGCCTGAGACAGGAGGGAGTCTGGGAAAGAACGTCACCTGTACTGGTGGCTGTGTTAAGGCCGACCCCTGCTGCCGTTAAGGGATCTTTATGAGTTTTTTGTTTATGTGGACGAATATTGGTCAGCTGGGCAGTCTGTGGTCAGCTTCTTAGCTTTAGTTGTAAGTAGTTAGTAGTTAGGTTTTAAGTTATGTTTATTCTTAGGTTGTATATATACAATACAGAAAACAAAAAAAAGGTGCACCACGGCGTATAGACTATATATGTATATATAGGTTTTAAGTTATGTTTAGTCTTAGGTTGTATATATACAATACAAAAAAAAAGGTGCACCACAGCGTATAGACTATATGTGTATATATAAGTTTTAAGTTATGTTTAGTTTTAGGTTTTATATATACAATACAAAAAAAAAAAAAAACAAAAAGGTGCACCACGGCGTATAGACTATATATGTTAGGCATATAAATAACGGATTCACCCTGGTGCACGCGTCCTTACGGCGGACATATTTAATGTATAGTATATTAACTATTAGCATGTAAGAAAAGAAAAACGAAATGCAGCTAAATTTTTAGTACTTTTCTTAGCATAATTTAATTTAAGTTTGGATTAAGATTAAAAAATAAAAAAAAAAACAAGATGCCGAAAGGCAGTAATATCAACTATGTTTAGATTAACTTAGAGCATCCGCATAAAGTCAGTAAGATAGATGTAATAAAAAAATATGTTAACCTAGTTTAAGAAAATTTGTCTAGTATATAAGTATACCCCTGAATGTTCATTAAAACAAATTTGCAAAAACAAACAGAAAAAGTTAATGGCTGCGTGGAAGGGTTATCGCTGTGTTTCCAGAACGTGACGGGCAGGTTCGGTGCGCTGACGCAAAAACTTCATCAGAAATATATCGTAGACCAGCTGTAAAAATTGCAGTATTAAAAGTGAGTGAAGCTCTTCACCAAGATTCAATCGCTTCACGGGGGGTGGAATGTTAAATAATGTTTTAAATAAAAGACACTTGTGAAAAATATTTGAATTAAATAGCAAAAAGTAATCTACAATAATAACTACATTGTGATTGGTTGTTTAATTGGTTTGCCAAGTAGGCGTTTTTGACAAAGCCATAGGAACAACTGAGCATACCATAAATAAACGATTTCTGCTCAATTTCATCATAGTATCGTCGAAAACGTTTGCAAGCCGTTTAAGCTGCCAAAAAGTGTGAACATATAAACTTATTGTATTTAATTATCCAATTGAAAATTTCAGAAAATAAACATCCAATTCGAAAACCTATAAGGAATTTTTGTTCTATTTCTGGCATAAAGCGAACTTTTTGTCAGACAATACATTTGACACAGTTCCTTATGACCTGAGCGACTGAGGTATCCAGTAGTGCGTGCATGGTTTTCTGAATGGCGAATGGCCCGGCATTATGAGCATCAGAGATTACCCCCCTTTCCATATGCTTAGGCACAACCAGAAAATCTGCCCCGTCCACTGCTTTGAATAAAAGGCCGCCTTTGAGCTTAAAGTTCTCGTGCGGACGATTTACAAGTACCTCTGAAATGGCTTTAATAATTGCATCGTCCTGTTGCGCCTTCCTGATTCGAGCGAACACTTCTGATGAAACCTACCTACTACTATCCACATCAAAATCAAACTCTTGTAAGTAAAAGACCCATTGTGCCACTTAAAACATGTCTGGTACTTTTGGGTGTTGCTATAGAGCTGGTATATGTATATTATGTACTCTTCCCCCATTAAAAGTGAAGTATACAGTTCTGATTTTTCTTATAATTATTCATTAACATGCCTATTAGGAAATTTATTTACAGTTTTTTTATTACTTTCAATGTCAACATGTTCATCTTGTATTTCTATTACATCAATGACATTCTTTTTCATTTTGTTACAATATTTACGAAAAATACTTTGAAAATAATTTCTTGTACAATATATTATTATATAAATCTAAATATAACAACTAACAATATATTTATGCATATTATATTTGCACGCTTCAATTCTTACTAACATTTAATAATTTTAATTTTAATTTTTGCACCTGAATTTTGTTCCAAGAGCATGTAGTGAAGGGACCCACGTGAAGTGTTGTTGAGATGTACTTCGAATTCTTGCATCGGCTTAGGAATGTTAACCTGTTAAATTTTTGGAAGTAGCAGTGGTAGAAATAAGTTGTTGGAATATGTCCGATTATTTGCTCGAAAGCTACAATTGACCGGGACATTTATTAATGCTGAACCAGACAAGAAAATGAGTCCGGTTTGGTTTAGTTTGATTTAAGTACCCTAGGCGAAATTAACTACATAGAATTCTTTTGTTATGGTATAAACTATGGGTTCAATGGTTCTGACAAAAATCGGCTGGCAACTGCAGAAATGTTTTTATCGATGTGCATTATTTGAACGAGGCAATCGTACTTACTTCAGTAAGTTAGAATTAAGATCACTAGATTAGATAAGTAAGCTAGTTTAAGTATTTTTGTTTAATATTTAAGAAAACTATAGTGAAAGAATAAAAAAATACATACATTAAAAACAGCAATCGTTTTTGTTATTTTCCATAAAATTTTCTTGATTGCAGTAAAATATTGTACTGAGTTTCTTGCATTTATGCTCTTCATATTGGTGTTTTACTTCTGACACAGCAACGAATTGTTTTCTTTATCATATCATTCTGGTAATTTTGCGAATTTAATTTATCGAAAAAGAATTTTACTACCGAATCTATGGCTTCAATAAATACATTTAATTCGTTCAAGACGCCATCGAATTCAGGGATGGTGTTGGCGTGAACTTTTAAAAACTGCTCAACAAAAATATTTGAAGGAGGGGATATAGACAGTTTTTTAAATGAGGATAAAAGTTAATCAAAGTGGGGAGATGGATTGCTATTCATAAAGTAAACTTGCATGAGCATAATTTTTCCGTTGTTGATTTAGTCTTTTTTTTCACTTATTGTTCTTCTTTTTTTGTGTTCGTTCTTTAAATTACCTTTTTTGAGTTCCGTGCACTAATTTTTCACAAATCAATGATTGATCAATTGGTTACAACAAACTTCTTATTTTTTTTTAAATCGTATGGAGTTTCTTTATATTTCACAACCGAAACAGAAAATATTAAATTTCCCTTTTTTCTATTCAATTTGTATTTTTTTTCCGCACTCTTATTTATGAAAATTTCGGTTACTAATTTGAGCGACTGCGGCAATTAAATTGAAACACGTTTGTTGTTTTTGGATTCTGCGATAGAACTGGTTTATATTTAATAGAAAGTACCATATCAGACATAGGTGGCCGCCGTGGCGTAGTGGGTAGAGTGCGACGCTCACACGCCGAAGGGTCTAGGTTCGATTCCAGGCTCAACACCAATTTTTCGAATATCACGACACCATCTCTTTCGAGCTGCTGACAACACTTAAAGAGTAATAACTGTCTAAGAAAGCTTCTCAAATTTCGCCGTTCGGAGTCGGCAAAAAACTGTAGGTCCCTTCTACTCGTGAGAGAACAGTAGTGCGCACAACACGAGTAGTTGATGAGCAAGCTAGGCCCTGGTCCCCCTGTGGACTATAGCGCCAACAATTATTATTATTATATCAGACATAGGAATTGTGCCAGACTATGTTCGAGCAGCCGATTTCATTGTGGTGTCCGGTGTATTACAACCCAGAAACTAAGCAATACGTCAGAATTCTAACAAATTCCTTATCTCGACTATGTAGTGACATAATTACAATTGGATATTATATTACATTAGTCGCGGCGCAATCCGTTACTGTTTTAAATTAAATACCCAGTATATATCGACGGAATTTTTTAAACGCCAAGAATACTGCTTTAGCCCCTTGTACATCGCCATGCTGCCGTGCTTCCGCCTCAGTGGTCTTTTTACTCCAAAAGGATACAGGATACAGCTGACAACCGAACCCCTGCAACAGTGCAGGCGCAAATCCGTCCTTTGAGGCAACCGTGTGTATCTCGGTTTTCGTATTTCTATTGTATTTCCTTAATACGGTTTCTCTGACCAATGACTCTTTCAACAGCCGAAATACGCGCAACTCGTCTTGATTCATTTTAAACTTCGTATCTTTCCGGAACAGAACAGAACAGCGAATAGTTGCTGATAAATTTTCAGAAAAAAAACCTGAATCCCAAAAGAGAGATTGAAGCTTTGACATTTCTTGGCACCGGAAACTTGTTGACTGCAATTGTCTTTTCTACACCCGGCTTTATCTGCCCAGCTTCAACGGTGTTCCCCAGGAAATTAACTGAGGACTGCAAAAAAACGGTATTTCTTCCATTTGATTTTAAGTTCAGAAGCTGCTGCTGTATTAAAAACTTTTTCCATCTAAATCAGGCATTCATCGGCTGCTACTGCATGTAGGATGATGTCATGTATGTTGAGATCCAGTACGTCTTCGTTTATTAAATCTTGGAAAATATAATTAACAAAATGAATGAAAGCTTCTAACGAGTTGCGAAACGGCGCTCTATTAAACTCGTAGAACCCATCTGTGACGACAAACGCTGTATACTTTTTGCTGTTTTCTTCGATTGGGGCGTGGAAAAAGCTATTTTCCAAGTCCATAATGGTAAAGTACTTTGCTTTTTGAAGTTTTTCCAGCACGTCATCAATTGCCGGCACCGGAAAACAATCTCTCAACATCATTTTGTTTAATTGGTAAAAATCGACGCAAACACTGTTAGTTCCGCCCTTCTTCTTCACGATAACAATACGACTCGCGAAATTTGACGAGGAGCGTCGTATAATGCCTGCGTCGAGCCATTCGCCAATGTGCTTCTTTACTGCCTCAATCTCCCCAATTGCTATGCGGCTCGGGGCATGCCAGAATGGCACCAATTCACCACCTGCTTCTTCAGCTTAACCGGGGTTTCAGGAGCAAGCCCAGCTGGCTTGTAGTTGTTGATCATGGTTTGCACCACGTTTTTGAACTGCGGAGATATATCAGAATCAATATTTGCCTCAACAACGTTCTAGATACTTATCTGATTTGTTTCCTTAGCTTCCTCCTCGGATAGAGGAGAATACTTGTAGCCTGTTGTTGTTGACATAAATGCGAGTTTGGCGATGAAATGATGACCAAGCAGCGCGTCGTAACCAATGGCGTTGTCGGCTACCATTAAAAATTTGTGTGAAACATACCATGGTACATGTGGTCGACCACCATATCAGCTGCAAAACATCCCTAAGGTCGCGTCGTACCTCGCAACGTTGCCATGCTCCTCCGCATCACTACTTTCTTGATTGTACTGGCCACCGAACTTTTCCATGATCAGCGCCAGTATCAACCGCCGCTACCAGCGCATCCACTTCTATGCTGTTCACCCTTAGCATTTTGACCCACTTTGCGTCATACACCAGATTAACCGCTGCTCCGTTTGGGCATTCTCCTGACATATACCCACTCTTGTTGCACCGAAAATACTTTGGTGAAACTTTGCAATTCTTTCGTACAGAGCCACAGTTAAAGCAATGACGCCTCTTCTCATCCCGGTTGTAGACACTATCGATATTGTTGGGTTTAATTTGCTTTTTCACTGTGTTTGTACTCTGGTAACTCTTTGCCACGCTTTCATAAACGTCATACTTTTCTCTCAACTCTCTGTAGGATTTGCAATTGTGTAGACTATATTTAAAGTCACTTTGGAGATTCAAGCCGCTCACAATATACCGAATTGCCGATTCTGTGCCTATAATACCACGCGCGGTGATGCGTTTCATATGCAGAGTATATTCGAGAAAACGTTCGTCTCTTCGCTTTGAACGTGCACTCAGCTCCTTATGTTTTAGGGCACCACAAACATACTCGCGTTCGAACTCGTCTAATAGCACTCGACGTAACTCCTAATACTTTTGTTGACTCCAAGAACAACTGGACAGTGTGACTTATCTTGGCTTTGAATTTTTGTAATGTGTTGACCGCGTATTCTGTATTCTTCTCGCTTGTATTGCTGGTGATAGCTGCTTACTTTTGACGGTGGTAATTGGCGACTTCTACTTTTTTTTTTGGAGGTTGGAATCAACTACACTGGAGCGCTCAGACTCAAATACTGGTCCATTGTACTACCAGGCAATAACCTTCATTTAATGTAATTTCTTGGTTTTCCGAAGAAAAACCAAGATGCGCTTCTGTGATATAGAACTTAGGTTTTCAGTTCCCACCACATCAGCGCCAAATAGGCGCCACCTGATACGAGCGAAAGCAGGACACTGACAGAGAAAGTGCTATGAAGTGTCTTCACCTTCTCCACAGGCGTCGCAGAGTGTGACATCACTAAGCCCAAACCGATTTACATAGGTGCATAGCGAAGGTAAAGTGTCCCGTTAATACGCCAACAAGTCTTCTGCACTCGTTTCTGTCTAGAGATAGCAGAAAAGAAGCGGATTTCTTGCAGATGTTTGGGAGCATACTCTTGGTCACCCTGCATCCTGGAGAGTCACGCCATCTCTGGTTGTGCTGTAGGGAGACCCAACCATCGACGGTGGCCCTGACCAGGGACGCGGGTAATCCCAAGGTGGGTTCGGGTCCTACGAATGCCTCTGCTGAACCTAGACTTGCTAGTTCATCGGCAGTTTCGTTTCCCAGGATCCCGTGATGACCCGGGACCCAGACAAGTCTTAGCGAATTCAGCCTGCCGACCGAATTAAGGAAAGACTTGCATTCTTGAACTATCTTGGAAGTGGTTAAAGGGTTGAGTAGGGCCTTGAGCACAGCTTGACTGTCGCTGCAGACGCAGATACTTCTTCCCTTTCACTTGTTCTTCACAATGTAGTTGGTGGCCATTAGGATCGCGAAGGCTTCCGCGTGGAAAACCGACGCGAAATTTCCTAAGGAAGCGTGAAGTCTAATGCTGTCGTTTTCCACGAAGGCCCCAGCTCCAGAACCCTCCGTTGTCTTGGAGCCGTCCGTGAAAATCCGACTACATTCCTTTCCCGGTTTAGTTTCTGAAGTAGTATCCTAGGAGATGCGGTGTGCGAGGTCATCAAAGCTCCAGTGCGAGTGGAACCAAAGACCATTCCTTTTTAGTCGAAAGATGGCCTTGAGTGTACATCCCATGATGTGGAAATCAAGGGGGGGGGGGGGGGGAGCAGATTAATCAGAGCATCAAGAGCAGAGCCAGGCGTGTTGGGGAAAGCCCCTGTGCAGCCGAGACAAACTGTTCTTTGAAATTTGGTGAAAGCGACAGTCACGTATTTGCGCGAAAGCTTGTTCCACCAAACGACTGATACATAAGAGAGCAGTGGTCTTATCATTGCCGTATAGATCCAAACGGATCTTTTGGGTGATAGACCCCAGGTTTTGCCGAAAACTCCCTTGCATTGCCAGAAGACTGACAGCGCCTTGGAGGTTTTTGTCTCAATGTGTCTTTTCCAGAGACGTTTACTGTCCAGGATAACACCCAGATATTCGGCTTCATTGGAAAGTGGGATATTGACGCCTTTAAGTACCAGTTGAATCAAACCAGTCATATTCCTCCTTCTCGTAAAGAGAACAACCTCAGTTTTGAGAGGGTTGACTGACAGCCCATTCCTGGTACACCAGCTATCGATCATGTCAAGAGCCGCCTGCCCGCGTGCGCTGACGGCCGCAAGGCATGGTCCGGTAACCAATACGGCTACATCGTCTGCATAAGCCTGGGCATAGGTGGTAGAACTATTCAAAACGGAATGCAGAGAATCAACCAGCATGCACCATAGGAGGGGAGACAGGACCCCGCCTTGGGGGCAGCCCCTGTTAACCTCCGACATAACAAACTTGTCACACTCCGCCTCTACGCCGTAATTCCTGGACGCGTTACACATGCCATCAAAAGTCGCATTGTCGAAGTCGCCTTCTCTGTCGATGAAAATGCCCAGTGCGTTGTCTTTCCTGTCAAGTGCACTTTCAATTCTACCGACGAGATTTTGAAGTGCTGTCTCGAAAGATTTTCCGCGCTGGTAGGCATGTTGCATCTGAGATAGAGGGTGTGATCGCAGAGCGCTTTTGCGCAGGTGCAGTTCGACCAGCCTCTCCAAGCTTTTTAGCATGAAGGAGGTGAGACTGATAGGCCTGAAGTTTTTGGCGAGTGAGTAGTCTCCTTTACCAGTTTTCGGTATAAAGGCTACCCTTACTGTACGCCAGGTACTTGGAATGTATGCCAGCGCGAGGCTGGCAGTGAAAATTCTTTTCAGAGCCGGCAGTATGCCCTTTTGCAGCAATGCTGCATGTATGCCATCGGTGCCCGGTGTCTTGAAACCATCAAAAGACGCTACAGCGTACTTGATGGCTTCATCAGTTACGACGAGCGATGAAATATACCAGCCTCTGGGAGTAGAATTTGTCTGCTCATCCCTAGTTTCGGAAATCGGCACTGGTTTTGAGCCAACTGTGATCCGGTTCCCAGGGAAGTGAGTCTCAAGCATGAGTTGGAGGGTCTCAGCTTTAGACTCGGTATAGGTACCGTCTGGTTTTCTTAGTGTGTCCAGCCTCACTGCTTTGTCCCTTTTGAGGACTTTCACTAGTCTGCTGGTTTCACTGAGTGTTTCGATTTTCCCACAAAAGTCTTTATAAGAGCCACTTTTCGAAGCTCGAATAAGCCTTTTATATTCTTTTTGTTTTAATCGATACAGGTCCCAGTCCTCTTCCAGATTGGTCTTGAGTGACCTATTCAGAAGTTTTCTGGTTTCCTTGAGCTTTCTCTGCAATTCCGAGTTCCACCACGGAACAGGAGTTCTGCAGGGGTGTTTCTTTGACTGGGCATGTCAGTTCGAAGCATTGGGTTAGGGTGTCATTCAGGTTCCGAACTGCCACCTCAACCTTACGAGTCGTTCTGGGTTTTGGGAGAGGCACAGTGCGATTTGCTAACTCTTCCCTAAACTTTGGCCAGTTTGTTCTCCTAGGTTCTCCTGCTCCTCTGCGAGACATTGGTGTCGCATTCGATTCGTAACGTTGGTTGCGATCCAACGTTGTTTATGGTCAAGCCAGACGAAAGTGCGAAATCAAGAAGATACAACCCTCTTCTGTTACATTTGCTGCTGCCCCAAAAGATGTTCTGAGCATTATCGTCACAACAGATAACGAGACCCATCTTTTTCGATTCGCAGTACTCTACGAGTTCCGCTACTTCTCTTGGTGGAGGTGGTAGGACGGAATCGTAGGGGAAGCAGGCCGAAGCCACGACAAAATTATACCATGATCTGCCGCAACTAAATCTTGTCCACAGAATTGTCCAAGCTTGGTTGCTGGGAGAAGATTCGGCACAATAAGACAAGCTCTCGGTCTTTCTGATCGCTCGTCGAAGAGTGGGGAAAAGCCTCGTAGACTACCAAGGCCACAGATGCGATTTTTCCAAACCCATGGTTCCTGAATAGACATGATGTGTGATTTTGTCTTCATCATAAAAAGTCTGTTACATAGGATTGCAGTAGCATTCTTAGAATGGTGAAGGTTGATCTGGGTAAACAGTGGCATGCAGAGTTATCGTGGCAATCATCCCTTATTCGCAAACCTTGGACATGAGGCGGAAGTTAATCCGTCCAAGGTGCAGATAGGGACGAGAGCCGTATCTGGAGACGATGGTCTCAACCGAAGGTCGGTCCAGGCCCACAACGAGAGTAGAGAAGCAGAGAAGAGATAGCAGCCTTTTTGTAGGGCTGCGGATCTCGTTTTCCGCTTGCCGCGAGTTTGAGTCTATTGGCAGGCTCTCCCGCAGCAGTCAACTCCCGCTTATCCGAGCCGCAGCCAAAATTAGGTGCGGCACCGGTGTCTTGCGGACCTTGCTTGCGGGGAGTGCTGCCAACGGGAGCGTGCGAAGACGTTTTTCGCGTTTTTCTTTGAGAGCCAGAGGAAGAGGGGGCGGCGTTGGTTTCGGAGGATTGGCCAGTTTTGGTTGGTGATACTTCTACTGACCTGATCCTCTTTGCCTTCGCCATTGAAGAGGCACTGCCTTCGACACTTGCGCCTTCAACCACTTTTGTGATCTCTATGCGCCGCTCGGTGGCAACCTTCCTTCTCCTCCTATTCCTTTGGCTCTTGGGCAGGTGCCGGATCTTTTGGGGCTCGTTCCTCCTTTTCGGATTCTTAAGGCGCGCCATTAGAGGTGGCACTCGGACAGCTTTCTGACACTGTGTCGGGAGAATAGGCGTATCAGGCTGAGCCTCTCCGCCGCTTTCTCCGGTTTTCCAACTCATTCTGCTGAGGGCATCGTAGAGTGAGTGGCAAGAGTCATTACTTTCAGCGCCACAGTGAGCGGAGGGTGTTTTAGGTATGGTGGTTGGGGCCTCCAGAATCCTTGCCCCGGCCGATGTCGAAAACACAACGGGTGGATTATCGCAGTCGCGAGTACCACCTGGAGTAGTTAAATCCTTTGGGTTTGCCTCCATACAGTCTTTATTTAGGACGTCCAAAGACAAGACGTTTCTGGACTTTAGTTCGACGTCTCACCTGGGATCTGTCGAACCGAGGTTCATTGGCTCTTAAGCCCTTCCGCCGCGACAAGGCATCCAGAAAGGGAAGGGGATTTCTGCTTTGTGCTCATGGATTAAATGTACATTTTCTTTGTATAATGGCTTTGACTGCACGTCACCAAAGACTTCGATTATATGTAAAATTAATTTTATGGACTTCACAGAAATGTTCTGAATTTGAGATATCACGATGGCATGCACGTAAGTATTAAAATGGAAAAACGGCTGAGCTCCCAAATTCAAAAAAGGTTGTGTTTAATCAGTCTTTATTTTATTAATTTAATTTAATAAAGGAAATTGTATATAAAAAATTACGATAACACATAAAACTAGGTTTAATTCATTACTCGTAGTGAAGTAAGTAGGTTAAATTCAAAGTTAATTCATAAGTCTTATTAAAACAACTTGATTGACAAATATGCGTATTTTACAACTGTGCTAAGTGCTCCGACAACTTCTGCTTCTAATCCGCGACACGACCGACATGTTGACCTTTGCTTTCTTTCGGCGCTCCCTACTATACGTACCCTTAAGGTCCATGTTACATAAATAGTTTATTTGAAGGAAACACAATATAAAATTTACCTCAGAGTTAAGTCCTCTGTTGTTCTTCTTATTTATGTCAGAAATGTATAAGTATTCGCCACAAAAGGTTTCCCAAGTATTGCGGAGAATAAAGAGGTTGGATGAGGTTATTTTTTGCTTGAGTTAACGGGCGTGTGTTCAATTTACCCTTTTCTGTTATATACGGTTTCATTTGTTTTAAAATAAAAAAGGTTCAATGTTGAAAGGCATACATGCAGTATTGCTCAGCTAATAGTCTAGCAAAGCTTATAAGGATTATCACCTTTATAAATTTTAATTCTTAAGAACATCGATGTCAGCATATCATTGGCAGTCTTCCGAAAAGATAAAGAGCTATTCTAGAAGTAAAAAGTTATGACACAATTTGTACTTGATAAGGGCATACTCATTTTCAATTTCTCTTTTAAAAAAACTGGTTTTTGAACGTATCCTTAATTTAGTGTCCAAGTGAAGCAACAATTTAGTCAAATAAACTGAAGAATATTTGTATTTCAATGTAATATGCTTATCATAAGAACAGAACCCCACAAATTACAGATCTTCAAGTAGCTATTAAATATGTCACTAATTCTCTATAGGCTGTCATTACTTTCTTGTACACAAGTTAAGATAATATACACACGCTAAGATATTATAGATTTCTAATGGAACAGCATTTCTTATCATACTACGAGACCATTATCTCTTATAATTCTAATCCCATGTAGCAGTGCTATTCCGATCCAAGAACATACAAGCCACTACACCCACTTATTAAAGATACGATTCCAAGAAGAGAGATATACTCGTAAGTAAAAGGATTATATATATATATATATATATACAGTCCACAATGGGAGCAAGATCTAAAACTCCATTATCTCGTATAGTCAAAACTTGCAAAAATGACACACTACAAATTAAAGATAAATTAATGGCTTTCGAGATTTATGACCACTTCGGAACAGAGCAATTTGGCATTAGGTCATAATGTTTGTTGGCTTAGATGTTTTTTTGTTAATTAAGTCATAGATCTTTTGTGAACTTAATAGGTGTAACATTCAAAGAAATTAAGCCATGATAACTACGTGCACACGAATACTTCCTCGATAATAATTATTGTTGGCGCGACAGTCCACAGGGGAACCAGGGCTTAGCTTGCTCATCAGCTAATCGTGTTGTGCGCGCTACTGTTCTCTCACGAGAAGAAGGGACCTACAGTTTTTTGCCGACTCCGAACGGCGAAATTTGAGAAGCTTTCTTAGACAGTTATTACTCTTTGAGTGTTGTCAGCAGCTCGAAAGAGGTGGTGCCGTGAAAAATTCGAGGTGTTCAGCCGGGAATCGAACCTAGACCCTTCGGCGTGTGAGCGTCGCACTCTACCCACTACGCCACGGCGGCCACTTACTCGATCCCAAATATAAATTTCCGACTTGAACAAAGCACCGACGCTATGCAGAAGCAAACAAACTCGGCTTTCATAAGAATCGCCAGTATTAACTGAAACACCGGCTTTCCAGTACAGCAATAAAAAAATACAAAAAATATTGTACTCCAAATGAAACCAGAGACTAAAAAGACATAGGAAATCAAATTTTCGCAAGAAAAGAAGAATTTAAAACAGAATAGCACATTCGCTATTTAATGAAAAAGGTGTCCAGAGGCATTACATTTCAAAGCTTTCACAAAACGACAATTAGCAGTGTACAGATTTGTTGAGCGCATTTCGCTCTAAGAGGAAAAGAAATGCACACAACATATTCCATGATACACTGTAGTCAAAGAAATATCGTACTTATTAAAAGCAAGCAAAAAACCAAAGGATGGTTAACAAAATTTATAACAACATTGATCAAAGAACTGCACTTATTGAGGAATGGATTGAAATAAGTTTGAAAATCATTATTATCTTATTTATATGATGGTGAGTTTTAAAGACGTTTTTCTTAAACATAATTTACAAAATTAGATGTGAAAATAATGTTTGGAGTCAATTTTTGTTGGTATTATTAACAACAGATGAAACAATTGTTATCTTGCTTAAGCCACTTTTTGGGTTGTTATGATTTTTTTAACCACAGAAATTCTTCTGGCAATCAGCGATATCTGTGGCGCTGCTTTTATTTGTTTTGAACGACGACACTTGCGGACATGTTGGAAGGTGATAATGATGAGAGATGATTCAATATCTAAAATTGCCGATCCATATTTGCGCATCTCACTCAACATAGACCGATCGCATACTTGTTATGAGTCAAAAGAATCTGATGTGGATTACACCTTTTTAAACAATATCTTTATTCAGGCTGGCACTTAAATCATAGATCTCAGACCTCCTTTAAAAGGAACGTCAATTTCATCCAGATAGCAGCGCGGAGGATCGAACAACAATTGGAGAAGCTCTACTTCTACTATCAGAATTGGGGCATCCGCATCAATACCAATAAATCGGTCCTCATGTGTCTGCGGAGACCAACACGATGAGGTTCCCGAACAGCCGGAAAATGCCGGAGTATTAAGGTAGTGCTACCCAACGGGACAGCACTTTCGACAACGGACAAGGCAAAGTATCTTGAAGTGAACTTCACTGAGAGGTTGAAGTTCAATTCTCACTCCAAAGTGACCCTTCAAAAGGCCAGTTTCGCTTTCCATCGCATATACCCATTGATGCGACGTGAGAACGGACTTGCCGAGAAGACGAAGCTATTACTGTACAAGCAGCTCATACGACCCATTAAAGCGTATGGCTTTCCTGTATGGTATAGCATCTCCAAGACCAGCATGGAGAAACTATCGGTCTTCGAAAGGAAGATACTACGAATCTGCAACGGCCTCACCTTTGACAAGGACCGGATGAAACATCATAGCAACAAGAAGGTCTACGAAAAATCGCGCATCATCCCCCTGCAACAGTTCTTGGTGCAACTTTCCAAGAAGCAGTTATGCGAAACTGGAATCCATCCTAACCCAATCGTCAGGAACTTAAGGAGCTCAGTCCCTGAACAACGATTTCTCAATGCACACAACATGTTAAACGAAGAGATTTTCCCCCCGACATCTTCTGCATGCGAGCCGTATCACTTCTTCTCCAGCAGTGATACAACATACCATCGAGGTTGACCCTGAAAACAACCCCTCCTCCCTCCACCAACACAAAGGAACATCATTGACACACGGATCTGAACACCCCGATGTTAAGACAGGACATCGTTATATTGTAAATAATAAACTTGTAAACACTCAAATTATGTAAGACAGTTTTTCATCCGTCGGGCCCCTATTGTTGAGCCGACACATATGCATTTAGCCGCAGCAGAGACATAGAAACTTTAGTATGTGTAGTATGGCTCGAATACTCGACGGGCAAAGTTTCGGTCCATCATTAAGTTCAGAGTATGTGCTTAGAATTTAGCTTAATGTTGCTAATTTTGTTTTGAATTATGTTATATTTTCTCTACGGTATTTCTGATACTCACTATATGCATGCTTTTAGTTTAATTGAGCTCATATTCTGTGGTCGCCGTGGCGTAGTGGGTAGAGTGCGACGCTCACACGCCGAAGGGTCTAGGTTCGACTCCCAGTTCAACACCAATTTTTCTAATATTTCACGGCACCACCTCTTTCGAGCTGCTGACAACACTCAAAGAGTAATAACTGTCTAAGAAAGCTTCTCAAATTTCGCCGTTCGGAGTCGGCAAAAAACTGTAGGTCCCTTCTACTCGTGAGAGAACAGTAGCGCGCACAACACGAGTAGTTGATGAGCAAGCTAGGCCCTGGTCCCCCTTTGGACTGTAGCGCTAACAATTATTATTATTAAGCTCATATTCTCTCAACATAATGTATGTTCTCACTAAAAACATAGATTTGCAATATATCTGTCTCTCTCTAGTTTTATGTTAATAATGTAGTTTAATGCAATGGTAGTTTAATCTTTATGTTGAGAGTGGGTGTCGGGTGGCAAATTAAATGCGTTCTCGGTTCACGGTCGTCACCCACATCACGGCTAAGTAACCTTTGAATAAAAATTGTTCGAAATGTGCTCTTCTTTGTATCTCTGCATATTTTGGCTTTAGGTCACAAATCGTGAACATTCACTAACACTGAGGTCTTTACCACGATTGAGATTTTAGAAATTCGATTAAGTAGAGTTGTTGAAACGTGGAATGAGTTTTGTGCGTTGCACTACGAGTGTCTCAAAGAAATAGAAGAGGACGAACTGAGTGAATATCAAAAGAATTTCGCTATCTATGAAAGTAAATTCTTTGAAGCTCACACTGGCTTAAAAAACGCAATCCGCGGTAGGCAAAGTGATCAAGCATTCAAAAGTGATGGTCGCTGTTGAAACAACTTGCCGATCAGCATGTTACCCTGCTAAAGAATTAAGATTCATCAAGCAACACATGTTCGAAAGTAAACTTTCCACCAATTGTCATACCACCATTTCCCAGTAGTTACAAGGATTGGACTTCGTTTCGAGAATTATATCAGGGTTCGTTTGACAATAAGCCAGACCTAAGCGCAACCCAAAAATTTCTTTATTTAAAATCATTTTTACGCGAGGAAGCTGCAAATCTCATAAACTATATTGAGGCATGGTAGCGGCTGGAAAACCGAGTATAGTAAATTTATGCAAGATTATCTAGCCCTCGGTTATGTGGAATTAATTCATCTAAACAACGTTTCAAAAAATCCGTCGCAACAGTTTTACTTTCCGCATCACGCTATTTTAAAGCCGGATAGTTCAACTACAAAACTGCGCGCAGTCTTTGATGGATCGGTATATGACTCTAACTGACAATCGTAAAATAGCCAATTACTAATCGGCCTACCTATATAACGGGATCCAATAGGTGTGTGTTTGCGTTTCCGAGAACACCGTTTTGTCTTTACGGCCGATACCGTAAAAATGTTTCGGCAAATATGGGTGTATGAGGAAGATAGGGACTTTCAGGGTATCGTATGGCGGAAAAATCCTACTGATAAACTGCAGCACTATCATTTGAAAACCGTCACGTACGATACAGCTTTCGCTTCGTTTCTATCGGTTCGATTTTCTCAGCAATGAGCACATGTTTACCAATCCAGCTATCCCAAAGCTGCTCGAATTCTATTGAATGACGTGTGTGTAGACGACGTTATGGCCGAGGAAAATTCAGTTGAAGACCTAGTGCGCAGTCAGAACTGGTCAAGTTACTTTCGAAGCTAAACTTCAGTTGCGAAAGTGGAGTTCAAACTGTTGGGCTTTACTTTCAAAACAACATCCTGAGGATTGTGAATTGCCCCTTTGTGAATCCCGAACGATCTGGAGATCCAGTTAAAGTATTGGGGATGTATTGGAATCCTGCTACCTACGTGTTTTCTTATCGTGTGAGCCTTGCAAATCCATGCAAGATGCAAGACATCTTTTATCTGAAATCGCGCGCGTGTTTGATTCCCCCTGAAATTTCAGACAAATGGTAGAAATACAGCAAACAATTGCAATCGTCTGACAAAATTTGTGGAGTGGTTGAGCTCCACGGGTTTTGTAATGCCTCCATATCGGCATACGCTGCAGTGGTTTTTGCTCGTACAATAACTACATCGGACGAGATACTTATAACAATCTTCCTGGCTAAAACAAAAGTAGCTCCTTTGAAACCGGTTTCTATTCCGCGATTAGAACTGTGTGGCGCTTTGTTACTGTCTCTATAAGTAAAATTAGTTAAATCCGCGTTTAGCATTGAAATATCAAAGACATTTGCGTGGTGCGATTCCGAGAGTATACTTCATTGGTTGTCGGCACCACCACGTCGCTTGACGACCTTCGTGGCTTATGGCACTGCAGCAGTTTAGAACACTACCGCGATATTGTTGGCGTTACGTCCTATGAGACTCTAACCCAGCTGACCGCTTCGCGAGGTATTTATCCGTCAGAACTTCCTTCACACAACCTGTGGTGTACGGGACCACGTTGGTTATCGCTGCCAGAAGAGCATTGGCCTATTACTAAAATATCTTCATTAAATTGTGAGTGTATAAATCTTGAAGAAAATTCGGGGTCTAAATACGACGCACTAGTAGCGTCGTGTGATGGACATGTCTTGACAACGCTAATAGAGCGCACTTCATCTTCTTACCGTTTGCAACGAATACTTGCGTATTGTTTGAGGTTACTCCTCTAATTGCGTGTGAATATAGCTCATCATTTAATTCAACCGTTTCACATACGCAGACATCAGGAATCATCTTAAAGTTTATACAGATGGTGTCATTCAAAGACGACGTCCAACGTCTACGTACCAAGGCTAAACTGCCTGCTAAATCCAGATTGTGGAAATATTCACCGTTTTTGGACAGTCATGGACTACATTGAATTGGTGGTTGTAAAAAAAATGCGACTGTCTCATTTGATATTAAACATAATATCGTCCTACCTAAAGACCACACACGCAATTTATCATTGAGGACGTTCATCAACGATGCATGCACACAGGTGTGTCTGAAACATTTGCGTTTGTCCAGTAGCAGTTTTGGATAATGGGCAGGAAAAATCTCTTTCGAAAGATCATCCACAGTTGTAAAACGTACTTCATGCAGCGCAACCAAACATGCCAGCAGATTTTGGGTGATCTTCCATACCATCGCATTCAACCAAGCCGTCCAGTCACCAATACTGGTTGTGATTATGCGGGACCTTTGACAATAAGACTGTCACGCTGTCGTAGACCGGAGAAGGCGAAGGCATATATCGCTTTATTTGTATGTATGGCTACAAAGGCCATACACCTGGAAGTGGTGAGCGATCTTACAACGGAACATTCATCGCAGCTCTCCGTCGCTTCATTTCATCAGCTGCAACAGGACACATTTTCTCCTTGAACTCGACGGTGCTTAAGCGAAATGCACGAATTGGTATTGGCCCAGATACACAACAAAGTTATCGCCGCTGCACTAGCTAAGGATGAGCATGGCATTTCATCCCCACCTTACCACCTCACTTCGGTAAGCTTTGGGAAGCTGTTTTATTGAAAATTCTATTTTGAACTGAAATAGAAGCAGTGTTGAATTCCCGTCCTCTGTGATTGTGATTTAAATACATTAACACCTGCATTTTGTTATAGATGAATCGTTAACAGATGTTCTAGAGCCAACACATGCCAATACTCCGGTCAATCGTTTGTCACATTTTCAGGTGTCTGAAGGCGATGTCACACAGAACACCTGACGTCTCTCTAGGAGTAAAATATCGTCTGGAACCATCATTAGACCAATATCCAAGCTCGCACATATACCTGTGTTTTGAAACTTGTTTCAGAGAGACCGAGATGCTTAGGATTTAGCTTAATTTTGTTAATTTTGTGCGTTAAGATTTAGTTTTAAAACATATTATATTTCTGTTACTCACTGTATATATGCTTTAAGTTCCCACAATTTTAAGCTCATATTCTCTCAACATAATGTATGTTCTCACTAAAAAGATAGGATTGCAATATATCTGTCTCTCTCTCTATCTTTATGTTAATATTGTTGTTTAATGCAATGGTAGTTTAATCTTTATGTTGAGAGTGGGTGTCGGGTGGCAAATTAAATGTGTTCTCGACCACTTGGATCACTATCGTCACCCACATCACAGCCAAGTAATCTTTGAATAAAAATTGTGGCTCTTTCTTGTATATCTGCATATTTGGGCTTTATGTCACAAATGCTGAACATTCACTAACAGAATGTTTATATAAGTAGAAAACAATATAAATGACGCAATCAAAAAGACTTAATTTTAATTTTTTAGGAAATATTGTATATCTTACATTTTTAACAATAAACAATTCCTTATTCACGCCAGCACTTATGTAAATCACTTATAAGTACATATCTCAGACCTTTTTTTAAAAGCAACGTCAACTTCATCCAAAAAAACCGCATACTTCAACGCTAGAATTTTATCGATCTAATGCATGGCCAAAATACGGCAAACTCAATGGGCTTATTTAGTTCTGACAAAACACTCAACGACATGATTAAACGCAAACACAGAAGTACGGAAATCATGAAATAAAATAATTTCCTGCCACCAATTCAGCGTACATTATTATCGTCGGTTTCAGTTCCGATTGATCTAACAAAACCAATAAACGGTGCGACTCTCTCGACAGCATCACAGGTGGGCAACCAGTTAACTTGAGCCCACCATACTATGCCCATTTAATTTCTGCCGATTCATGAATGAATGAGTATTATAATGTTATATCCGAAATCAGTGATCACGAAAAATACCCCATGTGTGAAGTGTGATGATAAAATGCAATTCGTTCATAGAGCGCGTTCTGTTTCGCGAAAAACCGGGAATGCAATTGTGTGGAGGTGGAGCGACCAGTTTTTATTTTTCAACGTACTCTACCTTTCTATATCTCACTCAGTAAGAGTTTCGCACAAGAACATCTCGCTTTTCCGCCGCAAACCGTGTTCTTTGAATAAAAAGACGTTGGGGAAGAAGAGAACAAACGACGGCGGAAAGTTGTATTTTAGAGTGCCGCGTAAATGCATGGAATGGTTTAAATTAATTAGTTGAGATCAACCACTGTTGTAGGGGATACACGCATAACTGCGCGCGAGTGAATTTTGTCCCTCTCTTTGAGAGAGTGCCGAAACTCTTTTCAGTAATTGTGTTTCCTACCGGTGTGATTATGGTACGTGAGAATGGAAACAAACAAATTTTAAGTGAGTTAAACACATCTCAAGGTTTGAGTGATTTGCCATTTATGATACCTAATTTTCTTACTGAATGTGGAAACGCCGAAATGGATTACCAAGAAAAAGCAATTATGGTAAGATAGGAAGTAGTCGAACATATTAAATATGATAATTATTTGACACATTTCTTCACGACAAATAAATTAAAGGTTGCTTAATTAAAAAGTAGCCTTTGGCAGTTTCGAGTTATTAAAGTGTGGACGTACTTTACAAATGTAAACATATACAAGTCATTTGATATTACAAGTTTTTCCACTGCCTCGGTTTAATATGTATAGAACTTTTTGTATAACAGAGGGTTGCTATTGCTTTATTATAAAACGACATTGCTGCGCTCATTTAAAATATCTATTACAAGTTATTACAAGTTAAATCTATGCGTCTCCTGGGTGAACATTTTTTAGATTCCATGTGTGCCTTGAAAAGAATAATTCAATTCAGTCATTCCTTCTGTGCATTCATAAAAAACTTTAAGACTCTAAGTTCTTCGCCTATGATAAGTCTTTAGGCGAACGGAAAGCGGAGTTATTAATGCTCTTAAGATCGTAGTGAACTTATTTTCCCTTAATTAAGTGAAATCTATGTATATAAACATGTCCGTCCAACAAAAAATACATGCAAGTTCTCTAACCATCTAGTATAATGTGTGAAAACATTTGTATAAAGGAAGGATTGTCTTATTCTGTATCGTTCGCACGAAAAAAAAAGATTATTAAATATAAAAAATGTCATATATATACATACACACATATATACATATATATATATATGTTTTTGACTATTTTTATTTAATTCCAAAGAAAAAAACTGAAGTTTGGCACAGAAGTCGGTGAAAAAGACTTACGGTCTCAACTTAAAAATAGAAAAATTTGTTCATATTGGAACCAAAACAAGATGGAAAGAAGAATTACATATCATGTTCAATGTGCTATCAGGTAAATTCTAGGTAGTCAAAGCAAGTAGTATGATATGTTCTCAGATCTGAGCTCCAATTTCTTGGCTAATTGCTTGATGAAAGTCACATCACATTGTTTATCCATGGCTTACATTAGCTTACGCCATATGTTAATCTCATTCTAAAACTCAATCGAAATCACTGACTGCACTCAGCATCACATATGTATAATGATCTACTTGTATGTTGTTTCTTGATCAATAAAGCGTTGTAGCGGGGGTGTTGTATTAAGTTGCCTTAAGTTTTCATCTTTCAGAGTGTGCTATAATGTTTACCGGTCTACTCCGGCGGGGTGATGATAGCGTAGGTGTGAAGTAGTTGACTTCATGTATGAACATGGGAGACTAACGGCGAGCGTATAAGTGTAAACTACTCCCGTTGGCAACTCATTTTAACCATATCTGGCGTATTGAGACAAGATTTTTGCTTTTTCTGTTCATTTTCAAGATAAAACATTTGAACGTAATAAAAAAAACTTCAGATGAGCAATAGCTTTAAGTGTGAGTAAGAGTCGGAGTGATTAATTTGTAAATGGAGAATGTCAGAGTTGTAATGGATAAACATGGATAATTCAGATACTACAATGAAAATTAAGTTAACGGTGACATCGATGGCATGCTAAAGCATTTGCGCCTAGGAGATTGTGGGATATATTGATAATTTGATAGTCAATATAATATCATTTTACGGTTATATATTAGTCGCTACTGTGACGTAGTGGCTTGCCGAAGGTACCACATTCTTCAAGTATGCTTAATTTTCTCTATAAGAGATAAATTTTTGTACATGAAAAATCTTCAATGTTGGCTCTGAGAGTCGGCAAAAAACTGTAGGTTTTTTCAGCTGCTTAAGAAGCCACCATTTAAAAAATTTTATTTGTGTAATTTTTAAATTTAATTTACAATAATTTTAAATTTTTTTAATGAATTATTGGCGAAGTATGATGAAAATTGTGACTTTTATCCGATTTTACCAAACTCAAATTTTAATTTGTATATCCAATTGCTTCAAATGTACGACAAACCAACGACAGGTTTAACCATAAGAAATATCCTGCACAATTTCATTTAAGAGGTTAGTTTTGTTCTTATTTTCATTTTTACATTTTAGTCTTTTTTTTCCTTAATTTCCAAAACTTTAATGTGTAGAAGCAAACGCGCTTATAGGAAAAAAATGTCTGAATTTTAATTTACATTTGGCACACCATATGCATTCGCCACCCATCGCCTGATGTTTCTATATATATATATATATATATATATATATATATATATATATAAAGGAACCTTAAATTCAAGGCTACACGCCTATAATTCCACTTAGCAAATAAATTGTTTGTCCGTGGATTATCCTATACAAATAGTTCGTGGAATATTTGTTTTGAGGTTTGAATTGAAGTGGACCTTAGACTAGAATAGTACGATGACTACAAAATATAATATTAATTAAACATGAAATCAATTCGGGTTCAATTTTTTTTTTTCAACGCCGATGGAACAATTATTATGGTAGATGACAGCTAAAAGCAGCATTGTACCTGAAATCTTGAACACAATTCTGCACCAAGAAAAAAATATACAAAGACCCAAAACTAGAAAAATTATACACAGTGTATTTTTGTATATACATATGTACATATGCTTGAAGGTATGTACGTATGATAGAATTACTTTCTCCTTTTTTAATTTGAAATATGCAACATATATAATAGCTTGTTTCAAAAAATTAATCAAAGTCGCGAAACACAATCCTTTGCAGAAATGCCTCCAAGGCTTTGTTAAAAAATGAAATAGTACTCGTAAACTTAAATTAATAAAAACAAAATAAATTTCAGTCAAAGAAATACAATAAAGAAGATTGATTAAGCTCAAGACAAAAAAGACATTGCATCCATTTTTGAAAATATATAATATTAAGGGTAAATTATTTTTTGAAGTTTTCGGCTATGTAGAGAGTTCGCATCTGGCAATACTATACATCATTTGAAAGGCGACATAACCTTCAAACCTACAAAACGACGCTATGCATGATTAGCTTGGATACATAACCTACAAAACGACACTATGCATGATTAGCTTGGATATTGCGTTCAACAGTTATAGACGTGTAAACATGGAGTTCACTAACGCCGAAATTATCTTAACGTTTTCCTTCGTTAAAGGCAAATCCGCTAGAGAAACGTTCCGTGAAATTAATGGTGTTTTGGGGGATGGTACTTTATCACTTCGAATCGTGGAGGAATGGTTTCGACGATTCAGAGCCGGTGAATACGACACCATGGATAAGCCAGTCGGCGGAAGACCTGTGACTACGAATACCGATCAAATCATGGAAATCATCGAGTTAGACCAGCATGTGACATCTCGTGACACCGCCCAGGAAATGGGAGTTAGTCACCAAACAATTTAAAACCATCTACAGAAGGCTGGATCCAAAAACAGCTTGATGTTTGGGTGCCGCATGACTTGAAGCAAAAAAAAAAACGTCTGGACCAAATCAACGCCTGAAACGGAACGAACTCTAACCATTTTTGAAGCGGATGATAACTGGCGACGAAAAATAAATCACATACGAAAATATCAAGCGAAAACGGTTGTGGCTGAAGTCCGGTGAATCGTCCCATACAGTGGCCAAGCCGGGATTGACGGCTAGGAAGGTTTTGCTGTGTGTTTGAGGGATTGAAAGGGAATCATCTACTTTGAGCTGCTCCCATATGGCCAGACGCTTAATTCTACCATCTACTGCGAACAATTAGACCGCTTGGAGCAGGCCATCGACCACAAGCGTCCAGAATTGACCAACAGCAAGGGTGTAGTGTTCCACCAGGACAACGGCAGACCACGCATTTCGTTGATGACTCGTCAAAAGCTACGGGAGCTCGGATGTGTGGGGGGTTTCGATCAAAAAACAAAAACACACTGACAGCTTCAACTCGAGGTGAAATATCAGAAGAGAGTTTATTGAAGTAAACAACTTGCTTTTATAGACGTTCTTAAGCATAACGTTAGTGGAGAGTTTTCGGTATCATCAACCCATCATATGGCACGGTGTGTTAGCAGTTCGCTTCCACTAACCCATACAATAACCAATAACATAGAATGCATTCACAGTGGTGCATAGTTTAGAAAAGTGAATTTGAAATTAAATTTGCCTACAGATGGGAGGTCTTATCGCATCCACCATATAGCCCGGACATACCGTCAAGTGATTACTACTTGTTCCTGTCCATGGCGAACGCACTTGGTGGTGTGAAGTTAAACTCAAGAGGCTTGTGAAAAGTGGCTGTCCGAGTTCTTCGCAAATAAGGAGCGGGGCTTCTACGAGGGGGGTATAATGGCGTTGCCGTCTAGATGAAAATAGATTATCGAACAAAGCAGCGCATATTTTAACTAAATCCGATAACTGTAACACTTTGTATGAAGCATTGAATGAAGAGCAAAAAAGCGGAGGGAGATATTTGGCCTTATATAATGTCAAAGCTTGGTACAACAGTTGAAAGATTGTGGTGACACCGTTCAATGTTAATGATAAGTATTCTTAAGACATTGCAATTGAAAATCTAACGCCCCGTTTTCTCAGGTACAAGGAAATATGGACAACAGTGATTTGATTGAAAAAAAACACTAAACTACCAACATTGTTGTAAACCTAAATACAAAGTAGGGAAAAGCTTTCTTTGTACAAAAACAGAAGAAAACAGGTCCGACCATTGGAAGTTGTCCATCAAGACTGCAAACCTTGTACGAAAAAGTAAACAATGGCAATCAGAGAAAAAAAATAACGTGATTTTATAGGTGTGTTGCAGTACTTTCTGTACCAAATTCTGAAGTCTCTCATTTGTTAAGGAGTGGGGGTACAACAAATGTGTAAAGTATGTCATTAAGTAATGTCATATTTACTTTTTCGCTACAGAACACAAAAACATGCAACAGACAAAATTTGAGATACATATACAGAGCTAATGCCCACTTATCTCTGTACGCACACCAATTAATTTAATAGAAAACCAACAACCTACCTGCAAAAATTTCTTATGTTAAAATGGGCAGGGTTGGGAAATATTTTACTCTCTCCAGAGAGCGTTAATTTGACGTAAAACCCATATTTTCGGAATATGGGAACAGACTTTGTGTTAGTTTGTGTTGTTTTGCACTGTTTTGTGTTTTTTGTTTCGAGTACGGAAACACATGCCATGTTTCGCGTTGTTTTTATTAAACAAGAGTGCTTCAATCCAGGGAAGTGTGCGTGGATTATATAAACCGTAATAAAACATTTTGGCGTCTTTTTGGTGAAGAGTGCTATGCCCGACAAAAAAACAAAAGATAAGAAAACGGGATGCATGTTTTTGTGAGACTTAAAGAAATACAAAAAGATATCTCGTCTACATTCCCGCTTCTCAGAACACGATGAAAGTTTTAAACCTGTTCCATTCAAGATACAAGCACGTACAAAAAATTGACAACGCAATAAAAGTGAGTAACACTGAATTAGTTCCTCCTTCAGGCAACAATACTGAAGGCCTTGATTCACATTTTTAATAATCAGCCAATGAGTTGCAAGAAAAAGGTAGCAACGATAAAAATTTTTCTGTGAAGCGCTTCTTTGAGGATGGCAGTGATAAGGTATGCAACTTGAAAAGAAACTTCGTCGGTCCGAAACAAATAACAAAGATATTAGAATGAAAAGATGTAAGCAATTTCTTAAAAACGACAACGTATGCGGACCCTTGTGCATTTTTTCCAAAAGAATCTCATTGTGGCGATCATGTTGAAGGAAGTTTAAAAGTAGGAGTTTATTGAAAGGATATAAACGATTTTGTTCGGCATTCACAGAATTCGTTTATTTTAATATTTTTAAGACCTTTTTTTTGGATAAAAAGTGAATCATGCATGCGTTATTCTCAGTATCACAGTCTACGCTTAAAACATTGTGGCGAAATTCAACATGACTTATGCTCGTTACTCCGATGCTTCAACGTCTAAAACGAGAACGAAGACATCGCCGGAAGATTATGTAATCATGTCGAGTTGATTTAATGACGCAGACTTCCGTGGGGATCCCAACACTCGACTGTTGACCAGTTGATGGGTGCTTTTGCGGACAGATTCGCAGCGAGTGGAGGCTCTGCACATACAAAAAGCTTGTATTTTGGTGTACAAAATTACTGTCGGTGAAACTTCTTTTAAATAATTGATTTTTGACCTTGATTTCGATGTGCTCATTCCAAAGACTGTTGATTTAAAAACCCGTTTTTCTCACCTACTATGTGTTTTAAATTATGCCATCGTTTCCTGAGCAATATTTATTCTTTTGAGTGACTGGCGTAAAATATAAAATTTAGAAAATATAAATTTTTATATTTTTATATTCAATAGTTGAACTCAAATCCTGTGAAATAGGCAAAATTTCGTACAATTTTTACGAAGAAGTGGTCAAAAATTATATTTTTATGATACTGCAAATGTGTCCATAGATGTAATGCAAAAAAAATTATTTTTCTTGTTCAGATTTAGTACCATAACATAAAGCTAAACATAAACGTTAAATTGTGCATATTGTTCTGCAGCTCTTGTCTGAAATCTATTATCAATGTATATTTTCTTATGGACAAAACATATGTCAGCCAACCTTCTGTAATAAACTTCCTATTGTTCCAAAAATAAATATACAAAGCAAACCTAAAAAAGTCTTCGTTCCTATAGCTTACTAGGTCATGCAGGAGCTTTCGTAGCAGCTGTCAGCTAGCAGCTGATGAAATACTACTGTGTCCAACAAAGAATTATCTTGCCAGAGAAGCAGTCACTATATATTCGACTTTGAAAATGTTCATACTTGAGAACTTTTCTTGTTTTCGAATATCATAAAAAAATAAGAACGAATAAATGAACAAGCAGCACATGCCCCAGAAGGGTACTTTTTGATACAACATAGCCACCACCCACTGCCAACGGCGGCAAAGGAAATTAAAGCCGCGTACTATTGTCTCCCAAATTTAGGCAACTTACTCATATTTCGAAAACTTGTGTTCCAAATTAAGAAAGTTGCGCTAAAGAGCGGCGGCGCAAGAGCAACACTCAAGGAAAGCGCCAAACCGGATTGCGTGATAGCAACACCCTATTATTCTTCTCTCGTCTTCAAATTCGGTGAGCATAAACGTGTTTTTTTAAATGACACACTACGAATAATATCAATATGCTCACAGAAAGTGATCTCCAAGTGTTCTGTCAGAATAATCACAAACTAATTTCAAAGGCATTGCCATTTGAAATGTTTTCATAAAATGTTATAAAATAACCGGAACAATTACAAATAAAACGATGTTCAGATAGGAAGAAATTTCATAAGCTTAAGAATTAATAAGTTAATAAGATTTACAACATGTTTACAGACTGGTTTGTAACGTTAATAGATTGTTTTACTCAATAACGCAGGAGTTGCATTAACAATGCATTATAACTCAAATTTTTCTTTGTAATAAAAATATGTTGCATATAATTTACTTCAGCAAAATATTGAAGCATCCTGTTTTACGTTGCCGACATTGCTGCATTTTCGAACCATTTTCGAAATATTTCGCCATGTAGACTAAATATTAATATGATAACTGTGAGTGTGTACTACAATAGCTCCAACAAGTGGTTATAACACATTCTGTGCCGCGCTATGAAACACAGAAGCACACAGGGGCATTTATTCTTGGCTAATTGTGGCATGAGGATACTTGTTTATATATTTTTTATATTGTACCATATATTTTGAGTTTTACTTTTTAATAAAAAACATGTTCAATAACAGTTGATAAAGTTCATCAGGAGTTTATTTGTCATTATTCATTAAAAAAAGAAAAGAAAACAATATCTATAAAAAATAAAAAAAATTAAACTATTATTTTACTCTCTTGAAAACGGTATCTATCGTTTTCTTTCAAAATTAATTTCATATTTGTAGTTTATAGCAGTTGTTGCAGTGCTACGAAGGTTATTTTTAAATAAAAATAGCAATGCGTACAATGAAAAAATTAAATCCTAGTTTTGGTAAAGTAGAGCTTAGAGTAAAGTGAAGAAATAATAATGTTTATAACGTAACTGATTATGTTTTTTAATTACAATCATAAATAATTTTTATTTTTCCCTTTAGTGGTCTGTTCTAAAATCTGTTCTTCAGATATGACACTTAATCCAAACCCACAATCTTTCCCAATTTCGATTTGCAGAGCACATTTCTGAATTCAATATCTTTTTCTCTATCCACGAAATAATATATATATGTATGTATGTGAACAGGTTATTATATCATACATTATATATGACTATAATATATATATTATGTTATATTCTTACCTTTTAGTGCTTAAATTATAGAATTATAGACACAATTTTTTGATGTTTTCCTTCCACACAAAATGATTCTAAAGAACCATGTTATTATGTATGCATCAAAACCCTGAATAGGTGGCAACACTCATTAGTCGATAAAGTCGCATACAGCGATGAAATTCTTATTTTTAAACATATTTGCCATGCACGAGAATGTTTGCCATATTCGGTATACAAATCGCCCCAAATATTTATATTTACCCCACACACCAGGAACGTTGCGAACGAAATTCTATGCGTAATGCTATTTCCAAAATATTCGTCTTCCTTTGCCACAAAAATAGATGTATACATTCTCCTACTGGCAAACTGCAATCAACAACAGTTGTGTGGAACTGTCAGGAACCGGCCTGCAACTTTGCTCCAGTCGGCCGGAATCAAAATGCTTGTGTTGATGACGTTATATGTACAACAAATAGTTCCTCTCTGTTTTTCTTGTTGTTAATTGTATGACTGTTTCTTTCACATTACGCATTCAACGTAGAGGCGAATATGATATTCAAGAGGATCTAGAAATAAAATTGAAAAAGCCCCGATTGGACATTGGACGCTTGCTAGATCACCACCTCATTTGTATGTAAATAGAATGTTAGGAACGCTGCGTTCAGATCGGTTAGAAATTCGTTCCCTATTGCAGTGGTTTACTTGCCTAGTAGGCAAAGACCATCGTATTATCGTTGTCCGATATAATCGACGACAGATGAACGAAGGACGGTCCATACAGCCCCAAAGCGATGACTGGCAGAAGAGAGAAACACCAAGAGATATACATATATCGTCCCGTCATCGTTAGACGACATCTTTCTAAGGCAAATATATTTTCGAAAAACGTTTTAGTTGCGTTTTAGATATCAACGTGTTCAGGTTGTGAGGAAGATCCGGAAATCCTTGCAGCCGGTGGTTACGAAAAACAAAAAGTGGATAATAAAATAAAATATTTGGTATATTGTTCGCAGTCATTAGCAAATTCATGTTATGAAAATTATTGCAGACGATAAACAAAATTATTCGTTTTGCATTAAGTGTGTTTACAAACAACAAAAACGTCACGTGCAATTTTTAAAAAACTTCAGAACCCAAAAACGGTATTCGCAGGAAAATGGTATTCCATATAAAAACAATATTTTTTTTATTTAGTATTATCTTTATTTTTTGCTGATCGTTTGTCGGAATAGCGTCAATTAACCCAAAAAGGAAATTTTCGCAAACAGAATAACACACACGACGGATTGCTGTGGTAAAGAAAAATCGGGAATCGAATTTCAAAAGAGAGAAGTTTCCCTTAAAGCATTTAACTACCCGGAACGTTAAAACAACCCAAAATAAAGTGGTATATACTGATTATAAAACGAGATATGAGAACTGTGAAGTGAAGTCTTTTATAATGTTGCCGGAGTTTCTTTTTAACGGTAAGTTATTAAAAAAAATTAGAGAACCATAGGTCTAGCCGAAATTTAAGAGAATGATATTTTTGTAAAAGAGATATAATGACAACTGAGTCCGAATGTAATCTCTTGTTTTCTTAGATTTTCATTGCGATATTTGCCTAAATTTCGATCAAAACTGCAGTAAGGTGTCATGTAACAAATGCTTACGGTTGTCTTCGATGTGTTTTTGTAAATTTTGAGAGCTCTTTAAGAGAAATGTTTAATGTTAAAAAAAATGTATTAGTCATACCATTTTTTCTTTAAATTTTATTTATTTATACATACATATATTTATGCAATATATATAAATTGTATGTAAATTGATTCCAAAAAGATTTAACCCTTACGGCAAATATTGCGCCAATTTCCAAAATATGTTTTTTTTTATTTTTATCTTCACAATCGTAACCCAATACAAGAAGGGTTTTAATCTTAGTATTATTTTTTGTTTGCGACTTGATTTCTGAATATACATATAAGCAACTTGTTAATAAGAATCAAAATAAAAATTTAAGTAAGGCGTTGGAATCCGTTTAAGCATATCATTGTTTATTGAGTTGAAGTTCACTAATTAGTGGTATGTGGAGCAATCCTGGTAATTTTGGAATACTTTTTTGATATAATCCGCCAATGTGCAATCGGGTAATTTAAATGGCCCTTGAAGAATTTTTAGCAAATTTAAAAAAAAACGCTTTTCTTTGTTATATTGTCTTAAACCATAGAATGCATATATTTTCCTGCAGAAGGCAATGCCGTTCGTCATTACATTAACTTACTCCATTTAAAACGATCAAATAGTGTAAGTTAATAATGATTTATATCAATTAAAATGTTTCTTCACCGTACCAAGACCAAAATAATCCTATCATGCCTTTTTCTAATCTGTTTAAAGTGTATTCTTAGCTGAGTTCTTTAAAAGTTAGACTTTTTACTTTCGAATAAGTTTAACTTCATTTTATTGTTCGCAAAGATTTGAAAAGTCAATTTTATTACTGACTATTGACCTCGGTGGTCAATATATTTCTATAATTTGTATTGTATAAATTCTGCAAAGAATTTTAAGAAAATCGGTCAAATAAAATAAACACAAGAAAGATAGAATAATAGAAATCAGAAATTAAATAATATTTTAATTACAAAGTTCTTAATTTAATATCTATATATACTAAACAAGTCTATGTAATAACACATTCAGTGATAGTATTGAAAATTGTGAAGTTTGTAGTAGAAGTAGAAGTATGCAGCCTGTTTAAAAAAGTTTGGGTTTGTTGGTTCTGAAATCTTCATCGAACACAATCTGTAGTAATTTCGAACATAGTAAAATGTAACATGCCGATATTCGAGTAAAAGTTAAATTATTAAAAATTAAGGAAAAAAATTATTTTATTGCATTTTCGTCAACTATAATTTACATTGAATTTAATTGAAAATTTTAAGCTGAATGTGTAGCAGTATGCTAGATTATTATTTCTTTTGCTTGAAAATATTTATATATTTGTACCAAGCAAAGTATAATTTAAATTTAAAATGTTCTATTCGACGTTAAGTTGCTTCAATATTCAGTCATATATCACGTGTGACGTTTCAAATAGCAAGACCATTAAAATATGCAGCATGAATCGTTGTTTATAAGATTTATACTAAATTGATTTAATAGAATTTGAATACTAACCAACAATATCTTTTTTTTTTTCAGTTGGTAATAGCATGCAGGATATATCCCGTGATGAAATTAATCTCCTAAATGGAGCCAGTACTGCATGCGAAAAAGATATGTGCTCATCTGTGATTCGTTCCACAGCCGTATCACCACTTCCACTGAAGACCACTGTTATACAGATGATACCTGATGTTAGTTTAATTCACCCCATTAAATTAGAGGACGACACAACTGATCTGTATAACTCTCCTTGGAATCACATAACTAATCCAACATTAGAAATGGGTTCTAGTAAGCTACTACTTCAAGGTTCTGATGATCCTCTTATATCCCGTGGTGCCCACACCGTTGATGACGACCACGCATCTGAGTTCAATTCCATTATCACCCCACTCATGGCTAAAAATATGAGTACCTCTAAAAGTCAATTAAAGGCAAAGCTTCAGTGTGCCACAAAAAAAGTATATACGCCAAAAGTGAAAAGGAAAGGAGCCATAAAATTGCGTTTTCATCACCAAGCCCTTCCGGCAGAATACTTAAGTCATTACGAAGCTACACAAGGCCAACATATACGAAAAGTGACACAACCTGCGCTATCAAGGTTGGGACCCGACAAATCAGCGCCTAAAAATTCTCATGAAAACGTTCGTAATTGGTTACAAAAGATCGCAGAAATGCACCAACAATCAACGACTAAAAACGTAAAGGAAGAATCGATAGTTGAAGAAGTTCCCAATTTAGAGCATCCTCAGGCCGAAACAGATGTGAACGAGAACATACAGAAATCTCAGCGAAGAGTAGTTAACTATGCTGATCTGCCATATATGGGAGAGATGACTTTAGACAACTCGAAACCACGTCGTGGTCGAAAGCCTAAAAAAGCTGATATTTGTCATTTAATTTATAAAAATTACGGTACTATCGTTCCAGGTACCCCAAAAACTGCAATAGATGAAAAACTTCTGACAGAAAGCTCATCAATTGTAAAAGAAGATGAACCTCTAAATCTCTGCTTGAGAGACCATGCTGATTCATATTCTATATCAAGTAATGAAGACGAGGGTTCAGAGACAAAAACGAACTCAAACTGTCCAACCCCAAACTCGACGCCATTAGATACCGTTACTGATTCGATTTTGGCTACTAATCTAAAACTGTCTTTGCCCACTGTAGAATCTAAGATTTTACCTCAAGACAAAACTTTGGACAACCAAACATTGTTAAGTCCACCTGCGAATGTACTTCTTCACCCAATGAGCTTGTATTATCAGAAATTAATTGAAACTGGTAACTTTACCACCAGTAATCTGCAGACAATTAGTTACAACAATCAACTGTCCCTAAAAATACCAATTCGAAATACAAACCTAGCACCACATTCAACTAAAACTGAACGAACATCCTCAACACCAGAGTACCCAGAACAGCTACCAACACCGAGTTCCGTCAAGTCGGAAACGTCAACAACAACATCAGCGAGTCAATTTCCCAATCTCCCACAGAAAAGAAAACGATCTGCTATATTTATACCACCAATGCCAGCAGAGAACAATACCAACCCTGCCACAGAAGTCAGTATTTGTAAATTCAAGTTCACTGGAGGTGCCAACCCTTCGCTTCAAGAAAAGAAAATGTTATCTGTTGATTCGGATGGTAATTATCGCTACTATAGTGGAACTGGTGACAAGTCTATGCGAAGCTATGAGTTTTTCCCCCGCGAAAGTCTACAGCAATCTGGGGCTGTCCCTGGAATGAATTGTGCCGGGGTGTTTTTAAATGCAACAGGCGAAAAAATTACTATCGATGTTCCTCCCCCTTCAACTGGACTGAGTAATGAGCTTTTACAAATTCCAGATTCTCCGACTAACATCCTCCTGCCATCTGTATCTGTTGGGGTGTCCACAAACTCTTCCCCGTTGAGGTTTTCATCACCAGCACATTTGAAAAATACAGACAATATTAATCCAGTTCCAAATAACCACCATCATACAGAACACGTCAGTAGTAAAAAAAAGAAATCCCGGCGAGCGGTACAAAGAGAAAAACTTGAAAAGACCTTCAAAGAAAAAGGTTTTCTCATACAAACTCAACAGCTAGAATCAGCTGAAGGCGCAACATATTGCAAGTTCCGACAACTTAAGAAATTCACACGGTACCTGTTTCGCAACTGGAAGGACTACCTTCCGGCAGGTGAATTACACCATCCAAATGCGGCAGCTGTAGCAGCTGCAGCTGCTGCTGCAGCTTTGAACAATCGCCATCAACACTCAACTCCACCGCCACCACCGGCGTCATCAGTGATTGGAAGTATATTAGCAGAGAGTTATACAAATCATCAGCGAAGCAGGGACACTAATGGATTTCAAGACGTTCAAAATACATGAATATGTTATATGTATAACAGAAGACTTCTCAACACACCATTAGGAGTTAAGAGTTACAGATCAATTTACGCCTAAGTAAAATTATTTAAGTGAATTAAGACAACCTAATGTAGTTATAACTTTTTTGGTTTAAAACAGCTTACTTTTTCAGTAGATAAGTTAAGTCGTCCAGTCTGCATTTTAAACATTTTCTCACCCATAAAATTCTTGAAGTTCCTGGTGTATTAATATTACTTTTATTACTTATATTATGTTACTTTTATTCTGTTTGAGTTTATAGAATGTACATGTACAGAATGTTATCTGACTTAAGAAACAGAAAAAAATCCGTCCACTTTCCTACCACTTTCATATTTAGTTTAACTGGTCTTCGTTGCCTTACAATTTGCATAATAAATACGTTACAAAATTGTTAACGAAGCAGACTAGGCTGCTTTTGAAACATTATAACCGAAAAATATCCACAGGGGCCATACCATTGTATTGACATTAGTATAATTATTTATATGCAAAGCTCGGACAATACTAAAAAGCTTCATTAATCTGATGTAATATAAATTATTCAAGAAACCACAGGAATGATTTTAAACGGTTATTCCTATATTGTTTCTAATAGATTACTGATTAAAGTGACAGTGACAATTTGATGATTATTAAAAGAACGCGTCCGAAATCAAATTCAAAGTTGTCAAGTTTTCATTAGAAAATCCTTTATACAAAGACTTCAAAGAGGAATTTCGCAAAAGGTTGCATGGTGGTAGTATTATATATAAAAAAAATAAACTCGTTCGCAAAACTAATAAAGAAAATTGAAATGAACAATCATAACAGACATGTAGGAATACCACTAACGTTTTGGATGATAGTTGTTAACGTAAACGCTGCCACAAAATGTCAGTTAAATTTACAAGAAAATAGACCTTACATTTTATGTTCATTTAATAGTAGGTCATATCCAATAAGAAAACCAGCGCAAATTTATACGCGCTTTTTTTGTAAAGACTAGTATTACAAGCAAAATATCTTGTCCCCGAAAGAAAGACAACATCAAATGAAGTGACCATGGTGTTTAGCGAAAGCTAAAATTATATAAGCATATAGGATAAAAATATTGCACTGGTCGAAAATATAGTCCTTGTACCATTATTATTTTAACAACCTAAAATAACATTACCCAATTGCACAATACACCAAAGAGAAACGAGTATATAACAATAGTTTAGCTTTTTATCTCCCTCACTTTTTAAAGTAATCTAAGTAAAATAAAAATCAAAAATTAATAAAACTCATCTAGTCCATGGTTGTAAACATACCATAAATTTTAAATAAATTATTATTTATTGTTAGTTTGTGTATACATTGTAATAAATTATATAAAAAGTTTTATAACATTTATAACTTTTTTTACATATATAAATTGACTTATACGTACATGTTTTGTTGAATCTTATTTCCTTATTTTTCACATTTAGTAAAAATTTTTAAGAAAATAATAAAAACATAATACTGTTTTATATTCGATCTAAATTATTTGTTTTGTCTACAATGCCATATCCATAAATACGCAAGTGGGTAATTAGGGAAGAAATAAAACCTTATGTGGCCGCCATGCAGTAGTGAAGGTCTAGGTTCCATTCCCAGCTCAACACGAATTTTTCGAATTTTTCACTGCACCACCTTTTTCGAGCTGCTGACAACACTCAAAAAGTAGTCGGTATTAAACCGAAGGTCCCTTCTACTAGTGAGAGAACAGTAGCGCGCACAACACGAGTAGTTGGTGAGCAAGCTAGGCCGTGGTCCCCCTTTCGACTGTCGCGCCATACGATTGTTATTATTATTATTTGCTAATAATAATGACAGAAAATACATACCATAAGAAACTTTAACACAATACGAAGTATTTTTATAAAAATACATAAGTAAGTATATCGATATGCCCAAAGACTTTTATTATTTAATAAGCGCAATATAATATTTTTTAGTGTTCAAAATAATTAACAAGATCGTCGATTTGTACTTTTTTATTTTTTTGCCTAACACGAACAGAATCAAAATATTTATACTTTTAAAGTTCTCTAAATTGATTTCATTTAGAGTAGCATACATGGTTTCAGCAGTGTACTATGTACTATACAAAATTGGAAATATGAAACTGACATTTTCTTGTTGTGTTTTATCTGTACTGTGGGCAACATTAGTACCCAAGTCGGTGTTTCTTAATGGTTAGTGATCATCCCTGACTTGCGCTCTGGAATTTGCGTTGTCGGCATCTAAAGTTGAAGATTCGATAACGAACAGCGAAATGAATTTAGGTTATCTATGTCTTGTAGAGTATAGGAAACAGCTGAATTGTGAGCAGTGTTCCAATCCGAGCCATAGAGACAAAGTGAAGTAGGAAATAATTCAACTATGTGCGCGGAATTGAAGGCAGCTAGCAAAAAAAAAACATGCCACGTAGATATTCGTTTTGGTTGAGTCTCTGGTCCAACCCGCGAAAGTACGTAAGCATACACATCGTTAAATCATCAATCGGGACTTTGTTGTGTAGAAGAAAATGAATAAATTATATGGTTGAAAATAACCTAAATACAGATTCGAAAATATTTTTGAACTATAATTTTTTGTGTTATTATAAAGGTGATGGAAAATATTATTGTAGCAGAAGCGGTTTTTATCTATTTTTCTTGTTGTTTGCTGTTTTCATTTGCTCTTTAATTTGACGATAGAAAAATATTATGAGCACCCATTAGTACAAAACTTCCCAATGTAAAGTCAATTTATACAAACAAACTGACCGAGTACAACGTGTTACTGTAATAAAAACACAGTTTAATTTAACAAAAAGAAAACACACATTTAATTATTTAATACTTTGATTTATGGTTAACAATGTGTCCTAAACTTACACATAACATGCGGTTAAAAATAAGGCATATTTTAATAAATTTAATTCAAACCAGACAAAAATATCCAGATATTTGACTATTTTTTTAAACATCAATTCCATTTATTGTGTTAAAAATTGTTTATTTAATCATTTAATTAATCTAGTCTTTACTTGAATTGAATTTCTGAAGAAACACCTCTAAAAAGTATTTCATTACAACTGTTCCTTAACCTATTTGTGCTCTGTATCTTCATTGATTGAGCCTTTCTAGTAACGTATTGTATATCCAACAATTTTTAATAATACGTCTATTTGGTCGTTAATTCGTAGTGTGCCGTTTCATTTTTAAATTACATTAAAAAAAAAACAATGATTATTTCAGTTAGATATAAAATATCTATCTATAAAACTGCATAGTAAATTATTTCTTAATCTTTTTTGATAAAAGTGAATTTTGTTTGCTTAATGTGCACCAGCTTTTTTTTTAAGTTGACCCTATTTGTCGATATGTTTAAGCCTTCCTGTGCTTATTGAAAAAAAAAACCATAAAAACGAAGAATAAAATGATTTTGTATAAAAAGAAAGGGGCAGTTGCATGTGCAAAAGAATGCATTTACAGTGAAATTTAAAACTTGGTTCACTTAAACTAAAACTTGTTAATAAATCAAAAAGAGAAAAAATACATTTAAATCGCAAAGTAGAAAAATAGAACTATTAAGTTGTATTAGAATTGCAATAAAAAAAACAAAATAAATATAATAAAGAAAGAAAAAACATAAAAGCCCACAAGAAATCAGTGCCAAGCTTCATACGAAAGCATTCGTTTGTGCGTGCCTTCATTCAAGGCGATTATTCAAAAAAGTTACCATTCATTTTACACGATGTGAATTAAACGCATAATTAAGAAAACAACATCTTAAAGAAAATTTTCAAATAACTTTCAATGTCATTAACCTTTTTTTTTTGGGTGTACACATTGGTGTAAAAAATTCATTTACGAAGTAAATAAATGTATTGAAAGCAAATAAAATCACATTTGTATAGTGTATAACTGTCTTATTTATCATATATAAAAATGCATAAGATACATAAATTATAAGTATTCCAACGCTAAATAAAAAAATGATTGTTCGCTGCAACAACTGCTCCCTTATTGTGCCTTTAATTTTAGTCAACACATATTTTTGTTTACTTTACGAACTAATAAATATAATTTTATAGTGGTCGTTGGATTGATTGAAGGACATTAGAAAAATAGTGTTTATACTTTCATTCTTACATGAATATAATTTCGAAATTCTTTGCTCAAATCCAAAAGCATGAAACAATAAAGGCTTTCTAAGATGTTACTCCTTTAACAAAAACAAAATCTGCATTATTTTACCTTAAACACTTACCACCTGCCCCATTTTATGTGGTATTCAATGATCTTGCATAGTTTTATTGTTTTATGAATTTTTATTGTTTTCATATTGCTCAATAAGTTGCGCAGCTGGAGTACTGCTTCTTTTGGAAGGAAGACTGGGAAAAATATTACATATTCGCTCATACTCAAACCCTTTAAGACGATATGTTTGATATATGGGTGTTATCATCGTTAACATTTCCTCCGCTGGTTGAAATTGTTTTCGTCGGCGTTGAAGACGTCGGTATTCCAGTCGGCATGGGGCAAACATATTCCGTCCATTCGATTTCACTTCCTTTAGTGCTCTTTCTTCGTTTCAATGAAAATTGTGATTTCTTTTGTGGTTTTATTTTGGCAGTTATAGTCAGAGGTTGATAACCTGGCTCTGCTTCGGCATTACGCTTACCCTGTATGGTGTCACGACCAAGTAGCTCTTTAAAATGTGTCGCTAAGTGTCTGCGTAAAAGGGTCTTACTCGGCGGTATACTCAAGAGATCAGCCAGAAGTTCTGCAGTAAATCTTTTTTCGTACAACATAAGTGCTCCGTGTACTCCGGCACCACGTAAATTCGGTGCATATTCTGAAAGATCAGCCACTTTTAGCCATTCCATAACACGATGTGCAGTCCAAAGCGATACCGGTTCATTACAATTTTCCTCGACAGGCTTCGAGCGACGTATTAAGCACTCTGAATCCCATTTCATTTCTCTCATACATTGTATACCACGTCGAAGAGAAACAATATGCAGGCAGGATGTCACATGCAACTGTGCTAAGTCTTCCATAGTAAGACGATGTAACATACGACCATCCACTTTTGCAATCAAGAATGTGTCTTTGTATTGAGGGAGTCCAATGTCGTCGAGCCAACGCATTACCCATGAAACATCTAAGCGACTTGCTTTCAGCGACAGTTCATCGTCCTCCTTGCCTGTTAATTCAGCGATAGCCAAGCTAATTTTTTTCCGATGCAATGGTGATTTTAGATTTAACTCTCTCTCGATGTCAACAAGTGATGTTTCAAAGAAACGAAGACTCAAATTTGATTTCAGCCATTTCCTTAAAAAAAAAAAATAACTTATATAAAATGCTGAATGTTTAAGGGTTAGAAGTGGTTTTAATTTAATTTGTAGTTGCTTAGTAAAAGAAAACTGAACATCTTTTATCGAAAGTTTGATTTGCTAGTGCTACAATATTTAGCTCTAAATGAACGAAGAAAACTTGTAACAAAATATGCGATACACACATATATGCGGGTTAGGTTGTTAGGCTAAACTATAAACAGTAAAACTACTTTTATAACAAAAAAAATATATATAAAGAAAATTGTTGAATAAAATATATAAATAAATAAATAGCAAACGAAATCTTCCGAAGGGGGGATCATAGCCGGGCTTTTTAACTTGACAGAACAATCAACAACGCAAATATACAAACTTCAGGTGACATCGATCCAGATGGGACATCGATCCAGAATTGTGAAAGCACGTTATTCCGAACTCCGTTGTACAGAGCTTTAATGAACACAAGCAAAAACCGGTGTAAGTTGGGCATTTTGGACCCATATAAGCGACCATTAGCTGTGAGAAGTGTGGTGCGATATTTAGCATTATGTTGGGCACTGTTTCTGTATGGTATGTACGCCCTGATACGTGCAATCATGACTGTCTGGTGTGGTTTAACTTTAGTCCTTTCCTGATGGGAAGGATGGGGATCTTTGAGAGACAATGTCTTCGAGGATTCCGTAGGATATATAGAACGTAAGAGATTTGTACAGTGAAGCAAACGGGTATAGGTTGATAATTTTATTTTTAAGCTGATTCGAAGGCATGTTACAAGCAATGACCCCCGAAAACTGATATTCGGAGCTTACTACCCACCAGACGAAAATACCGTAAGAGCGCACCCCGATGTGAATTCATTCCGCCGTCACTTGTTCACCATGTTGTAACACGTGGTGAAGAATCGTAAATCCGGGTCATGGGAAAATAAAAGACATTTTAATAAGCTGATTTTTGGTCCGCTGCAGCACACTTACATTTGGAATAAGTTCAAAAGTGCCCGAAATGATTACAATGCATTAATAAGACTTGTTAAATTCTCCTATGATCAAAAGTTGAGGCAAAAGTGCTGCAAAAACTATTTGTCATTTGTAAAAAACGTAAAGAATTCCACCTCGTCTCCATACGAACGCTCATTTGCAATGACATTCCAGCTGTCAGCTCTTTGGACATAGCAAATCTGGTGCAAGAGTACTTTAAGATCTGTTCGTGCACAAGGAAATAGGTTGTAAGCTATATAGTTTGAATAGTTTAGGTTACTTTTTAATTAGGTCAATTTAGTATTAAGTGAGGTATGGTAGGCCTATCCACGCTAGGTAACGTCGTTGATCGCGGTCAACAAAGCGAGCCACCAACACTATTTTCGCTAGTACACAGGTGAAGTTGACATACAGCCTTTTCGTGGCGCCCCCTGGATAGCTATCTCAATACCCGTTGTGTGGTGAACTAAACCCCTCTGCCCGAGGGTTAAATAATGGGCTTGGCCTATCAGTCTGTTAATTATGCGTTAACTTCATCACCACGTAAAAATATATAGTTCAGAAAAACCGACATGATTCGGATAAGAACGGATCAACTGTTGACGAGCCAGTCAAACGTTTTTAGGATAATTATTTTGGAATATAAGGTCCCTTAACAGACCACGTTAAGGCCGAACAACTTGTGGAGGCCCTTAACTGATACAAAGCAGACATCACCGCCATCCAAGAAGTGCGATGGGATGGGCCCGGCAAAAAACGATGAGAAACTGCGATATCTACTACAGCGATGGTTGGAAATTCAGCACTTTTTCGGATGTGGATTAGTTGTTAAGTCTTGAGCCGCATCAAGGCTAAACTCGGGAATATCAGAGGAAACAGGGGAGAAGAATCACAACACCAAGGATGACTTTTACGATCTTCTAGAAAAAACATACGAACAATGTTCCAGCTACGACACCAAGATCGTTCTAGGTGTCACTCTAAGCTCAGCTGGGAAAGAACAGGTTTCAGGTTGTTGGAATTCGCCTCGGGACGGAACCTTTCTGTGGCTAGCAAGCGGTTTCCACACCTGACCATTCACAAAGAAACCTGGCGATGCCCTGATCAATCCACGTCAATCAGATTGATCATGTTGCGATCGACGTCAGACATTCCTTCAGTATTCTCGATGTCCGAACATTCCGAGTTGCAAACATCGATTCGGATCATCACCTTGTTGTAGCAAAGGTAAGAACCGGTATATCGAAAAAGCAACATAGTATAGATAGGCCATTTCGGTTTGACGTCGAAAAGCTACAATCGCAATTGATCGCTGGAAATTTTGTCGACCGAGTCTGCCTGAAACTCCCCCAATGCTGCTCGTTCAACGTTGTCTGCCCAGCTATAAAAGAAGACTAAACACGTTGTCAAGAAGACATCAATGAAGCTCTACGAACAAAGAAAACGGGAAGAGAACAAGCTTCTCAGAAGGAAAACGGAAGAGCAAGAGAAGCTCGCGCTCGAGGATATGGAAAGGTGTTATGGCAGAAATGAAGTCCAAAAGTTTAAACAACAGATAAAACAACTATCTGTTGGATACAAAATTCGGGCCGAATCCTGTTGGGACCAAAGTAGACAATTTATAGAAGAATCGCAGGCTGTGTTGAGAATTCGGAAGGATCATTTCTGCAGACCCTTAACGGCGATAGCGGAACAAATTCCCTTGTTAGGTACAACGTTTCACTCAATATATAAGAATTCTGTCCCTCCGACCTAGGCGACGTCCAGATAGAAACATCGACGCTAAGAACGAAGAAAGCAATTGAAGACGATCTGGTTTAGCGCATACACCATCTGTACGATATAATCGGAGGAAACATACCCGAAGAATGGATTCTCATTGTCGTTTGTTGGTTTCACAAGATAGAAGACAAAAAGATCCTCCTTGCCATATTGTCCGAAACCGTTCGTCAACATCTTGATTGGTAGTTTCAACTAAGGGAAAACACACAAAATACTAAAGCTTCCAGAATTTGAAACCCACTGTACCTGATGCCTTAAGTGTTGTGCTCACTCAGAACAAACAATCAGTTTGTAATATTTCAATGACTCTTAACGAGCATAAAAAACTATTCAGTAACAGTTAACGAGTTTCTAGTAATCGCGTGAAGTGTCATTAAAATGTTCACATCGCATCTAAAGATGGTTAATTAAATTACAAGTGGTTAGAGTGCGCGATCGAGTATCTGAAAGGATACAAACATAATTGCAGGCTTTCTGAGCAAAATTTGAGGGAAATATGAAAGCAACCATAGAGTTACACCATGAACAATTGTAATACCTACTAGGTATTCCAGTATGATGAGCGTTTTTTTTTTTCGAAAATAAAACACTAATTATTAATGGGAAAGTAAAAACATTTTATTTAAGGTATTGGCCATTGTTTTCTACACATTTTGACCACCTTTCTGGCAATTTGTGAATACCACACCAATAAAACTGTTCGTCTTTTAAAGCAAACCAATCAGACACCCAATTTTCGACCCCCTCGTAGGAATCAAAGTGCTGCTCAGCCAATGCGTGTCCCATCGATGAAAACAAATGGTAGTCGGAAGGAGCCAAGTGTTTTGATTGTATCTTGAACCGATTTTGCTTTGTGTGCAGGTGCATTGTCATGGAGCAAAATTACCTTGCCGCGTCTTCTGGCCCATTTTGGTCGTTTCTCGATCAATGCATGGTTTAAATTGATCATTTGTTGCCGGTAGCGATCAGTATTAACGGTTTCACCAGGTTTTAGGAGCTCGTGGTACAGCACATTTTTCTGGTCCCACCAAACACACAGCATTGTCTTCTAGACGAATCGATCTGGTTTTGCAGTCGATGTTAATGGTTGTCCCAGATTAACCCATGATTTTTTCCGTTTAGGATTCTTAAAATAAATCCATTTTTCATCGCCAGTAACAATCCGATGCAAAACCGATTTTCTTTCGTGTCCTTGAAGCAAAATTTTACAAGTGTTTTTTCGGTTTTCCATCTGTCTTTCATTCAATTCATGTGGCAACCATTTTCCACACTTTTAGATCTTTCCCATAGCTTTTAAACGGTCAGAAATTGTTTGTTGTGCAACATTTAACACTGCTGCCATTTGCGTTTGACTCAGTGTCATCTCCATACAACACGTTTGCAATTCGGCGTCTTCAAACTTTTTTGGTGGTGTTCCACGTTCTTCATTTCTCACATCACAATCATTATTTCTGAACCGTTGAAACCATCTTTTGCATGTTGCTTCTGATAGAGCATGATCACCATATACCTCGACAAGCATTCGATGCGACTCTGCAGCACTTTTCATCAAATGAAAACAAAAAATGAATGATTTCCGCAAATCATCACTTTCTGGTACAAAATTCGACATTTTTAACACGATGAAAAAATATGATGTTGTCTGTTCAATGACTAGATGTCATTGCATCGAGACATTTGTATCTTGACGCTCACTTCATACGCTCTTGACGCTCACTTCATACGCTCTTGACGCTCACTTCATGAGAAAGAAAAAAAACCGATACAAGAAAAATTAACTAGTACTTCTCCTAAGCAACATAGTGAAGCAATTCATATGGACATTGATGACTTTCAAAAACACACATTTTAAGTTTAATTGAAAAAAAAGGATAGTTGTCGAGTGTAGAAATATTATTGATCAATTATAATAGCATTAAATGCATTCATATTATGTTGAATTACGCGTACACGCTATCTTGTTTTTTTGATTCCTACGAGGAGGTTAAAAATTGGGTGTCTGATTGGTTTGTTCTAGGTTCGATTCCCGGCTGAACACTTCGAATTTTTCACGAGACCACCCCTTTCGAGCTGCTGACAACACTCAAAGAGTAATAACTGTCTAAGAAAACTTCTCTTCTCTCGCCGGTTGGAATCGGCAAAAAATTTAGGCCCCTTCTACTCGTGAAGAGAGCAGTAGCGCGCACAACACGAATAGTTGATGAGCAAGCTAGGCCCCTGTGGACTGTCGCACCATCAATTACAATTATTATTATTATAGGATCTGATACTTCGTCGATAAAATTCAATTTAAATTATCAAGATCATTCTTCGTTACTCGTGTTCACATCGTATCGTTTATTATGAACTAAGTCACATGTTGTTTATATAATTTAAATGTGGAGATACTTGATTTGCAGAGACTATTTTATTATTTCGTTCATTACATTGCATTATTGCAATATATTGTTTATTTGCTCGTATCAGAAAATGCGAACTAAGTATTCCACGCATGGAATTATGTGGTGCACTTTTACTCGCTCGACTGCTAGACACTGAACAAAAGTCGCTTAAGATAACGTTTTTTAGTGTATTTGCTTGGTAAGACTTCAAAGTAGTTCTTTCGTGGGATTCGGAATGTCTGTATAGGTAATCGCACAAAACACGATTCGTGGAAAATCTCCTTTAAAATTGGTTTCTCATCCTATCTTGCTGGACAGGTCACTGCTGCCTGAGAAAGAGCAGAGATGGCGTGCCTCTCCAGGATGCAGGGTGACCAAGAGTATGCTCCCAAACGTTAGAAAGAAATCCGCGTCTTTTCTGCTATTTCTAGACAGAAACGAGTGCAGAAAACATGCCGGCGTACTAACGGAACACTTTACCTTCGCTTTACACCTATGTAAGTCGGCTTGGGCTTAGTGATGTCACACTTTGCGACGCCTGTTTAGAAGGTGAAGACACTTCAGAGCACTTTCTCTGTCAGTAACCCGTTTTCGCTCGTATCAGGTGACGGCTATTTGGCGCTGATGTGGTGGGAACCGAAAACCCAAGCTCTATCTCACAGAAGCGCATCTTGGTTTTTCTTCGGAAAACCAAGAAATTACATTAAATGAAGGTTACTGCCTGGTAGTTTGGTAGTTGAGCGCTCCAGTGCAGTATATCCCTAACTCAAAAAAAAAAACAGAAAAATTAGCAATTGAACTGACTTTTGGAAGATCGTGCCTCTGGTGTTGACTTGTATGTTACGTAAGATCTTCTCAAGAATGATGTTAAAGATGTCACATGACAGTGCGTCGCTTTGGCATTGAAGGTCTCGGTGATTTTGTTACTTACCTTGAGGAGAGCTCTCCATCGTCATCCTACACAATTTGACGAGTTTGGTAGGAATCCTAAAACTAGGCATGACACTGTATAACTCGTTTCTATGCACACTGTCATATGTGGCCTTCAAATCAGCGAATGGGTGGTAAGTGTCGAATTGCCCTTCTTGAGTCTTTGCACGCTCACACAATACGACAGAGAGGATCTTGTATGCGATGTTTAGAAGCCTGATCCCCCAAAAGTTGCCGCAGTCAAAGGTTCTCCTTTCTTGTGGACCGAGCATACGACGCTGAGATTACACTCATCGGGCACACTTTCCTCCGACCATATCTTATAAATGACCTGGTCCATGCACCCAACCAACACATCCCCAGCTGCTTTAACTAGTTCAGAAGCTTTGTTTGACTTCAGCTTGCATGTGCTTACCTGCACTCGTCGTTAAACGATGGGTTTCTTCTGGGTGGAGATGTGAAACCAAGCAGTGGCAGCTTCTTTGATGGCTTCTTGACAACGTTTCTAGTCTTCTTATATGGTTAATGCAGGCAACGTCGAACTCTGAGCGAGTTTCAGGGAGACTAGGTCGGCAAAGTTCCCAGCGACCTGTTGCGATTGTAGCTTTCCGACGTCACACCCTTTCGGCCTGTCCGGGTTCTTACCTTGGCTACAGCAAGGCGTTGATCCGAGTCGATGTTTGCACCTCGGAAGAGTCGGGCATAGAGAATACTGGAGGAGTGTCTGACATCAATCGCAACGTGATGAATTTGAATGACGGTGGATTGAGCAGGGGATCACCAGGTTCATTTGTTGAGCATTTACAGGTGTATGAACCGCGAGGTGTGGGAACCGCGTGCTAGCCACAGAGAGGTTCCGCGAGGCGAATTCCAACAACCTGAATCCGTTTCCGGATGTGTTGCTGTGCAGGCTATGTTTACCGATGGCTCCTGCAAAGATGTCCTCCTTTCCCAGCTGAGCTTAGAGCGACACCTACAACGATCTTGACGTCGTAGCTGGGACATCGATCGTATGGTTTTTCTAGGAGATCGTAAAAGTCATCCTTCATGTTGTCATCCTTCGCATAACCCACAGATTGGTAGACCAGGCTCATTATTAAACCCTCGGGCAGAAGGGTTCGCTGCATACATTGGTTTTAAGTGTAAAATTTTCTCCAATAGTGTATGGTTATTTCATTGAAAAACATATACTAAATCGACTAGAAGAAATTAAAGACCTCGGAGTATTATTTGATACTAAGCTGGATTTCACATTTCATTATAATTACAACAACATGCCTCGGATTAGGACGGATCAACTGTTGACAACCCCAGCAAACGTTTTAAGGACAAAGATTTTCGGTTTTGCACGTGGAATGTGAGGTCCCTTAACAGGCCACGTGCAGCCGAACAACTTGCGGAGGCCCTTGACAGCTACAAAGCTGACAAAACCGCCATCCAGGAAGTGCGATGGGATGGGCCCAGCATAAAAGCGATGAAGAACTGCGACATCTGCTACAGCAATTGCTATAGAGAGAGAAGGCAGCGCTTATTCGGATGCGGATTTGTTGTTCGAGGCAGACTTAGGCAAAAAGTCTTGAGCTACGACCCAGTTAGCGAACGCCTCATGACAATCCGCATCAAGGCTAAATTCGGGAACATCAGCCTAATATGCGCTCACGCCCCGACAGAGGAGAAGGATGACAACATCAAGGATGACTTCTATGATCTCCTAGAAAGAACATACGATCGATGCCCCAGCTATGACACCAAGATCGTTCTAGGAGATTTCAACGCTCAGCTGGGAAAGGAGGACATCTTTGCTGGAGTCATCGGTAAACACAGCCTGCACGACAACACATCCGGAAACGGACTCAGGCTGTTGGACTTCGCCTCGGGGCGAAACCTCTCTGTGTCTAGCACGCGGTTCCCACACCTGAACATTCACAAAGGAACCTGGCGATCTCCTGATCAATCAACCGTCAACCAGATTGATCACGTTGCGATCGACGTCAGACACTCCTCCAGTATTCTCGATGTTCGAACCTTCCGAGGTGCAAACATTGACTCGGATCATCACCTTGTTGTAGCCAAGGTAAGAACCCGGATATCGAGAGAGCAGCGGAGTCGAGAAAGGCCAAAACGGTTTGAAGTCGAAAAGCTACAATCGCAGCCGATTGCTGGAAACTTTGCCGACCGAGTCTCCCTGAAACTCGCTCAGAGTTCGACGCTTCCTGCACTAAGCATAGAAGAAGAATGGAAACGTCGTCAAGAAGCCATCAAAGATGCTGCCACTGATGTGCTGGGTTTCACGTCACCACCCAGAAGGAACCTATGGTTTGACGACGAGTGCAGGCAAGCGCACGCAGCTAAACAAGACGCGTAAAAGGCGACGCTGCATCGAAGAACGAGGGATGTTCGTGAGCTCTACTAACAGAGAAGAAGGGAAGAGCACCGGCTTCTCAGAAGGAAAAAGAAGGAGCATGAGAAGCGCGCGGTCGAGGATATGGAAAAGTGCAATGGCAGGAATGAAGTCCGAAAGTTTTACTGAAAGGTAAAACAGCTATCCGCAGGATACAAGGTTCGGACCAAGGCCTGCCGGGACCAAAACGGACAACTCGTAGTAGAGTCGCAGTCTGTGCTGAGAATCTGGAAGGATCATTTCTGCAGACTCCTTAACGGCGATGACGGCCCAAACCCCGCTGTTAGGCAGAATGTTCCACTCAACTTGGACGATAATAGACAAGCATTCCGAGCTATACAGTGCCATGTCTAGTTTTGGCATTCCTATCAAACTTGTCAGATTGTGTAGGATGACGATGGAGAACTCTCGCTGCTCCGTCAAGGTCGGTACAGAACTCAAAAGGTTTTAGACAAGGCGACGCACTGTCATGTGACTTCTTTAACATCATCCTCGAGAAGATCGTGCGTAACTCACAAGTCAACACCAGAGGCACGATCTTCCAGAAGTCAGTTCAATTGCTAGCTTACGCTGATGCCATTGACGTGATTGGACGAACACAACGAGCCGTCAATGAGGCGTTTGCTGGCATTGAAGCGGAAGTGGCTAAAATGGGTCTGGCGGTAAATGAGGGCAAAACTAAGTACATGCTGTCATCAAGAAAGGACACACAACATCGACGTCTTGGAGAGAGCGTCACACTAGACAGCAGAAACTTCGAGGAAGTCAAGGACTTCGTCTCCCTCGGCTCTGCGGTAAACAGGGACAACAACATCAGTACCGAAATCAAACGCAGAATCACTCTTGCCAATCTCTATTTCTTTGGGCTCAAGAGACAATTGAGTAATAAAGCCCTCTCTCGAAGGACTAAGCTCGCATTGTATAACAGCTTGATCTTCCCCGTCCTACTTTATGGCGCGGAATCTTGGACGTCAGCAAAGGCGGATGAGGAAGCCCTTAGTCTTGTCTTATGGAGAGAAAAGTTTGGCGTGCGATTTTTGGTCCTTTTTGCGTTGGTGGCATCTAGAGGAGAAGATTTAATGACAAACTCTATGGGCTGTACAGCGACATGCGCCTGGTCAAGCGTTTACGGATACAACAGTTGTCACTGAACTATCAAGCGTTGAACATCGTCCGTTCGTTTGTTTAACTTCAAATATCGTTTATAATTATTGAAATTAACTTCAAAATATTAAAAATGGTAGATAATTGTGGAGAGTGCAATACTGGCATTTTGTCGGCCGATTTCATGAGCTGCGGTGGATTCTGCTGCTGTGTGGAGTTACCCGCGACAGCTGTCCAACTCATAAAATCAACTGGCAATGTGTGCTATAAGTGCAAAATCTGCAACAATGTGCCATTTTTGGGCTTAATAAACTCGTTAAGAAAAATAAAAAAAATAATAATAAAAAAATGCAATGATGTGTCAGCCTCCGAACTTGTCACGGATCGTATCAAAGAAATACGTGTTGACACCACAGAGAGTATGGTGAAAAGTTGTATTTCAACGAAATTGAACATTCCCGACCGCGAAATTACTTGTATTAAATTGGTTAGCTCAACCGCGGACATAACTAAATTGAGATTTGTCAATTTTTAAAATATCAGTGCCAGAAAGTGCTTACGCGCGCGCATTAAGCCCATCCAACTGGCCATCGGAAATGAGAATTAAGAATTGCATTAAAAAAAAACGGAGTTGCATTGCCCGCCACAGCGAAAACATAAACAATGATCAGCTGCGAGGGCAATGCACCTCCGTCGAAACCATGTCTCTGTATTATCAGAATATTGGTGGAATAAGAACGAAAATAAATGATGTTTATTTTCTCGGAACACCAATATGATGTTGCTGTTTTAACAGAGACATGGTTGTACCAAGACATTTGGTCTGCTGAGATTTTCGACGCGTCTTATGTAGTTTACCGGAATGATCGATGCAAATCGATTAAGGAGACAGGAGGAGGAGGAGGAGGAGTCATAATAGCTGTCTCATCTCGCCTTTTCAGCCAGCAAATCGCGTTGATGTACTCGACAACTGATGTGGAGCAATTGTGTGTGTCTTAGATTTTGTTACAGACGTCCGTTATCAAATGTTTATTCTTGTCTCCTATGTTCCATTTGTGTTCTGCGTATCAAAAACACATTGTTAACATAAATACCGTGCGTACTAGGAGACTTCAATATTGGTGATGTTACTTGGAGGAATCTGGATTGTGATGAGAATTTAATCCCATTCAATATTACTCATGAATGGGAGCATTTGCTAATCGATGGACTTTTATCGTTGGGATTATTTCTAGAAAATAATATTAAAAATAGTTTGAATAGAATATTTGATTTAATATTTCTTAATATCGACATTAACTTTACATTAGCGCAAGAATTGGATATAATTGATTCAAATTAAATACATCACAAAGCGTTGTTGTTGGAAATCGAATTCTTTAACTACGGTAGTGACAATAATAGTAATAATGCCAATTTAAGTTTCAATTTTCGTAAAACCAACTTCGTTGCTCTGATGGATTATTTGAAAAATGTCAACTGGGATACCATCTTAAATTCTCCAGATTTGAAAGTTAATTATGATATGTTTATGAATAAATTGAATTCTGGTATAGAGTTATTTGTTCCAAAAACGCGTCGGAGTTTTCGGTTCAAAACTCCATGGGCAAATAAACAGTTGGTTAATTTAAGAAACGTCAAAAGGAAAGCATATTCTATTTTTGTTTCAAACAAATCAACATCTAACCGTGAAAGATTTTTGAGACTTAGGAAAGAGTATGAGTTCTTGAATAGATATCTATACAGGCAATATTTCTTGTCCGTAGAATCTTCAGTGAAGAGCGATAGTTCAGCATTTTGGAAGTACGTTAATTGTAAGGGAAATTCTTTAGGCTTGCCTAAATCAATGGAACTTGGAAACGTAATTTCAAATGGCTTAAATGGAACTTGTGATTTATTTGCCTACTTTTTTGACTTGGTTTATAATGAAACTGAAGACCATCTAACGACGAACTATTACTCAAATATACCTGAAATTCTGGACATAGGTATGTTGCAACTATCGAATAACGATCTAATTAACGAATTGAAAAATCTTAAACTTAATTACAGCCCAGGCCCCAATGGGGTCCCTGCAGCAATTTTAAAAAATTGTTGGAGTTCATTGTATCGGCCTCTTAGAATTATATTTAATCAATGGCTAAAAAAGGGTGAGTTTTTCTATTTAACACCAATTTATAAAAGCGGGTTGAAACAAAAAGTAGAAAATTATCGGCCTATATGATTTTCCAAAATTGTTTGAAAGCCTCGTAAAAGAAAAAAATGTGTTTTCTAGTAAAAGAGCTTATTTCAAATAGGCAACATGGCTTCATACGAGGTAGGTCATGTTCTACTAACTTATCTTTATTTACAAATTTAGAACATCGCCTACAAGTTGATGTACTATATACTGACTTTTCGAAAGCCTTTGATAAAGTGCATCACACTTTGCTTTTAAACATTCATTCAGCAATGCTAGAATGGTTTTCCAATTCCAATTAACTGAGAGGAAGCAAATGGTTAAGGTCGATAGTTATATTTCTCGCGTAATAAAGGTAACATCGGGCGTGCCACAGGGTAGCCACTTGGGCCCATTATTATTTCTTTTATTTATAAACGATGTTCATGAAATCTTTAAATTCTACGAAATTCTAACATTCGCGGATGACGATTTATTTATTTTTGTCGATTAATAGTATAGCCGATTGCATTCATTTTCAGTCGGATATACATAACCTAGCGGAATGGTGTAAACATAATGCTCTAGATCCAAACATTTCAAAATGTAAAATTTTTACGGCACATAGAATAACATCTCCAATTGTTTATCAATTGTTTATTTTATCAATAATCATAAACTTGATCGCCTAGAAGAAGTTAAATTCTATGTTAGGAATTTTAAAAAGAAATAGTAAAGATTTTCGCGACATATCCAGTTTAAAGACCATCTTTGTGTCGTTAGTAAGACCCTATTTGGAATATGCATCCATTGTCTGGGACTCACTTTACGATAATCAAGAACTTAGACTCGAACGAGTTTAAAAGAATTTCACGAGATATGCTTTCCGAAAGTTGTATTTCTTTGAAGATCTTGAATCTTTGAAGGCTTGCAAACCTTAAGTTCCAGGCGTAAAGCAACGTCAGCCATGTCTATTCGTGATATTATTAATTATCAGTTAAATTCACCAAAATTACTTTTTCTCATAAATATATATGCTCCCCAAAGATCCCTACGGGTGAGAAACTTACTATTTGATAAAAGGCATAGAACCAATTATGGTCGCAATGAACCTATTACAAGGTGTATAAATACATTTAATGATCTCTGCAACGAATTTGATTTTAGTTTGCCACGATTAGAATTTAAAAACATGATTTTTGCATCGTATTTGAATTAATATTATTTGTTGAAGTAATCTGTAAGACGATAAGAGTCGATAGATGATCCGATGAGTTAACACTTAGAGAACGTAGTGTTTTGTGTAACTATGTGATGAATATAAAAAGAAAAAAAAAGAATGCGTAAGATGGCTAGGCCATGTAGAGCGTATGAACACTACTGCTCCGACCCGAAAAATCTTTGAATCCGAGCCATTGGGACAACGCAACAGAGAACGACCTAGACTAAAGTGGCGCACACAAGTGGAGAAGGACCTCAACCAACTTGGAGTGCGCAACTGGAGACAGCTGGGGAAAGATCGTGTTGGCTGGAGAGGCATGTTGGTTGAGGCCCAGGTCCACCCTGGACTGTAGCGCCACAAGAAGAAGAAGAAGAAGTTATAAATAACCATATTAATTCACCAGAACTACTTTTTCTTATGAATATATATTCTCCCCAAAGATCTCTTCGGGTGAGAAAGTTACTGATTGATAAAAGGCATAGAACCAATTACGGTTGCAATGAACCCATTACTAGGCGCATTAAAACCTTTAACGACCTTTGCAATGAAATTGATTTTACCTTGCCAAGATCAGAGATTGTGTGTTTTTTTAGATTCTTGAATAATATTGTTTATTTGGTGTAATCTGTGAGACGTTATAACAACGTTATCGCGTGTGGACAGGCCCATGCCCATGTTCGTAGTTATCATATCATAACATGTTTCTTATTGTTCTCAAACGTAGCCTTGATTCATAAGATATGATTTATTCATATTAGTCTTAAATTGCCAAACACAATATTTCGTTCATATAACACACATGTTTGATGTACAGAGTCAAGGTTAACCGCTGACCGTTTCGTTTCCCTCACTCTCATGTAATAACTGCAATCGGTTATTTGGTTGTTTTTAGTGAATCGATCTTTCTACCACTTCTATCTCGAACAAGGCATACACACATTGGTAATAAACTTTTAACGATTTTCGTTCATAGTGGGAGGTATTTCATTCATTGATTTTTCGTTTCGTAGTTAATTCGTTTGATAGCTTTTTTTCAATTGCTTTCGTCGCTGAGTTCCTGAACAACTGAACAACGGACTGAAATATGTCAACCTTAAAATTTATAACGAAATATCGACATACAATATACTAAAGCAAGTAGTCATACGGACAACACCGGAATATAAGGAATGTACCATCCACATTAGGAGGAATCAGTTAACAAATATATTCTGATATTTTCAAACTTCCAATAAAAGAATTCCATAACAATCGATATAACACCAGAAATGGTCTTACAAAGAAACATAGGAAACGTGTTCTTTCTCAACAATCACACACACACACAAACTGAGGACAAGGAAGATTGTAGCAGTACCCTAGTCGATCCTTGGATATCTACCATTACCATGTGAATAAGTGAAATCTCACCTAATGCTATTTTAAAAGACAATAAAAAAAGACACGAAGTTAATTAGAAACAAAATTTCTACAGACGTTTTCACTTTCCATATATGAAATAATTGAATATATACATTATATTGAGGAAGTTATCATTTAAAACCATCCATTAAAGTATGTGGTTCCATAGATGCGTGCTTATTGTTTGATAGGTAATCTCATGGTGTTCCATACGTCAAAAGTTTACCGTGCTCGAAAAATTACTTTAATACTTTTAGACAGTTACGCAGATAGTAACCTGTGTCGCCGTTGATTAGCATTGCTGGGAGCCTACATTGAGAAAATAAACCGAAAAGAAGAACAGAGTATTCAGAGCTTAAATTGCGCCCCTACAGATACGTAAGCATTGGCTTCGCAACTGCGAAGCGGATGAACTTGCAAGGTATGGCAACAAATCCTCAATCTCGAACGAGAATTACTTCTCCTCTATTTCCTTCGTTACTGTAAAACACACTCAAAAAACCACGTAACACCAAAGGTGGTCACAGAAGGCCATTTATATTGGAACTAAAGCTATTTGGCCATATATTTTGAGTCTACGATTACAATTGGGCTTATTTGTTTGAGTTTATGTCAGGTGAATTTCTTTTTGTTTTTATTTGGAAGGGGAAAGAAAATTGTGGCACAGCGTGTAGAAATTGCGTCAAAGCATTTAAATACAACTAGCAAAAGATTCAAATTTAACTCTTGTCAAGATTTAGTACAAGACAATAAACAAATAAATCATACCAACTTAACAGTGATGAGAAATTTAGTTACATTCTAATTAGGTTTGTTTGTCAGAATTTTTTTTCAGTGTACATGTTGGATGGATGTTGGATTAGGAACTGCTTTTAGGATGCACAAAGAAATGTGTCACAAATCTCCTGCAGGACTCAGAAACGTATTTAAATCAATTGTTCTCTAAAATTGTGGACACAAGTTTGAAAGATAAAGAAGGCAATACATAGGAATCACTCTTTAAAGATATACGATTCCGAAGCAGTTAAGAGTTTTTCCTTGAGCACATCCTTATTGCGGTAAATTAAAATTACTTGGCCTACAAATTTGTTATGATCAAAGGCTGATTTTTCTGCACTCTTATTTATCTTAAAATAGCTGTCAACTTTATACAAAGCTACATTTTTACCTGCAATCGTCTTCATAGCACCCTAATCCAATTTCGCACAACCAATTGCATATATCATTGGTGTTCCAATCATTATATGGTTTCGCAGATGACATCATCATTTGTGTCCATTCAATACGACCTCCAGTTGTGGCTCTAGCCCCACCGCGTTTAAACTCTGTCTCCTCCGATGGTGGTAGCTCTAAGTTCCCACTGTTGCTTCTACGAATTTTACTTATAATATTTCGTAAACCCTTTGACTTATCTTTCGACTGGCTGGGCGACGGGGATGAGTTATGTTGTGATATAAAACTTCCATACATTTCGTTTACATCATCAATAAACCTCTTTTCAGAGTCAGCGAATGCTACGTTTCGTTTAATCTGTTGCTGGTTGGCATTATTGTCAACCAGAGGCTTTTGATTTTTTAAATGTGTTCGCGGAAGGCTATGGAATTGTGGTTGCACTTGGTGCCGTATTGAAACTGGGGGGGTTTTTGGTGCGCACTGAGACGGTAACCCAGCTTGCTGAAGATTTCCCATACTACCAAAAGGAAGCCTCTTTGATATTCCGCCACTGCTTGAACTACTCGAGTTGCTCTTCAGTTCGATATTCTCTCTCTCCAGTGCTGCTCGATGTAATTTTAATTCACTTAAAGCGGTCATAAGTTCAAGTTTTTGTGTTTCCAACGCCGATTGTGAAAGAACCTACGAACCACAAAAAAAAAGTCGATTTAAGGTTAAAAAAAACTACATAACAGTTGTAAAAAGTAGTTATTTGAAATTAAGGATTATAAAATAATATGGCACAGGCGGTTTAACTTACTTGTCTCTGCAAACGCTCTTCTACAACGCTTAATTGTTGAGATTTCTCCACAAGTAGCCGTTCCAGTTCCAATATACGATCACTTTGTTCAGCAACTTTGTCGGTCATAGACTGATATTGCACAGCCAATGCCTCTTTATCCCTCTGCAGACGGCGTAATCGCTCATCTGTGTCTTGACGCGGCAGGTGTGTCTCCAGCCAATCAATTATTACGGATGATGTTATTGGATCGGGAGAGGGAGCGTTGCAGCCGACTTGTTGCAAAGCTAACGCTAAAGTTTTAGCTGTTGACAGAACATTAGCTGCAGAAATCAGATTTCGCTCAGCATTTACAGGATTTGTTGTCGCATTCACATGGTTTAGCGCTGTCCCAGAAATAATACCATCCATCTGTTGCAGTGCTGCTTCCAACATTTTACTTGCTTCTGAAGAATCTGTTGATTTTCTCGCACGAGCATTCATTTGTCTCCCTTCACTTATGTTATTTTTTAAACTTTTTGCATACAGCTTTACACTATTGTTTACATAATATATTTTAAAGGCGTTATATTATAAAAAAGAGTATTTATCCCTGCAATAACTGTAGTTAATTTCAGTCTTAATTTAATAACGAACAGAATGATGATACGATAAGTGAATAACATGTAACTCAGACGTCAAGAACAAATAAATTAATATACGGCAAAAGTGCTCGGAAGAATGAAATATAGTTTTTTGTTTTTGTAGGAATGTCATTTATTCCGTACTCAAAAGATTCAGCAGCAGGGATGGTGCTTAGTTTCTTATAAGAATTAGATTGGTTCGCGTTGCCACATTTGCCTACATTTTGATAGTGAACACCAACATAAAACCATATCTCGCAAAACAGTACCAGTGCATAGAACACTAGTATTAGGTCTGTTACAATTGATTTGTGTACAGAAATTCGTGGTTGAGCAGTTTGGGTAAAAATCTCTCTTGCAGAGATTAATTCTACCGAAAATTGTGAAACGGCTTTTCGTAGAAATTCGTAAACAGCTAACAGATATATGAAATGTCAAAGGTTTTTCTATTTTCGATTTGACAGCCATCTGCTGCTGGAATCAGAAACCAATAAGGAAGGAGATGGTCGACTGAACAGCTGATCAAACAGCTGATTTCCCCTTTGTCAATCGACCGTTTGACTGTTATTTACGTGTTTTAGTAAACATAACCCGGACATAACCTCAAATTCTGAAAGTTATTTCCGTATCATCGAACATTGTCTCACTTTACTCACACATGTTTACGTTTCCACTCCAAAATTGAAAAGATGGCGTCTGATTTGTCAATTTTTGCCTTCAATAGTGTCAAACACTCGTAAATTATCAACTGTTTCTGAACGTGTTCAGAAAATCAACTGCAAATTGTTCACGCAGTTAAGTGTAATCGAAACTTTAAAAGAATTTATTTTTAATAAATTGATAATCCGATAGCATTTATATTTATAATAACTTATAAAATATGTAGAAAAACGGGAGAGTAATTCGTTCTGAAAAGTCGCACATTTTGGAAAGATTTATTATCAATTGATGTTCCGAGTTACGCGTATTATAATTAATATATATGTTTGGTGTTACATATTATTCATACAAAATGTTATTTTTACTGTCCAAATGACATCCATTCAAAATGAAAGGTGTCGTAATCAATAAAAACAATGAAACCTAACACAAAAACAAATATTAAACATATTTCGCGCACTGAAAATAACAACAATAAAAATAAAATTAATATATTTTGCGAAACATCTTTGTCTAATTTGACTCAGAGCGAAGATATATGACAATTGTAACACATTAAATATACTTAAAACAATTAAATCGCTTCAAAATGAGAACATATTTACAAATTCAAGATACCTTTTGAGTATTATTTCAGGCGATAAATACGATTTTAAATAATTTCAGACATAATATTACAATAGTTATAAGATTGGTATTGGTACATATGTATAGAAAACGAGTTTTAGTGTTTAAAATCAGTTGCAGTTATACAGTGTTTTGTAATTTTCAATTGTTAATAAGAACTATTAAAAAAATGTTTGCGTTTAAACTAAGTTTATGTCCTTATTTTGTTTTTGAAATAATAATAAAATTTTTAAGTATATTGCTTTTGTGATGCAACTTCTGCCTTACAAACATCATTTCGGAACGCAGCTATCGTCAACCATTACTTTGCGTTGGAAAACACTATACCTTCTCTCTTCCAATTTTTTGATTTATATGCCTCCTCTTTCTAACAGTTTGAAGAGTGAGGAGAACCACCATATAGGCAGCTCACACGTATTCTCATTTAAAAACAAAAACAATCATGTCTGTGAATCAGCTGTTCAGGAGGGGAAATGTTATAAAAAACGCTGTCAAAATGATTTCAAGGGCGGGAGACGAGGGAGTTGACTGTCACTCTATTGGTCTCTGGCTGGAATCAATTACGATTTTCTGTACACAAATGAATTGGAACAGACTACTGCCTTAAAGATATAGTCTCTGAAGCAGAGACCAATAGGTTATTAGGAATTTGAGGTTATGTCATCTAAAACACGTAAATAACAGTCAAACGGTCGAATGACAAAGGGGAAATCAGCTGTTTGATCAGCTGTTCAGTTGACCATCTCCTTCTTTATTGGTTTCTGGTCTCCGTCCAAAACTGTCATTGAGTTTTGAGTGACATCAGGGGACATTATCTGTTTACAATTTTTTATAAATAAATTTCGTATATATAAAATTTGTATCCTCTTAAAATTAAGAATGATCTTACAAGAAGGTCCCTAAAATGAATCGGTTCGAATATGCAGCAGCTCGTCTAGTAAACGGAGAATCTTTCGTAAGCCGAGATCGAAATGTCAAACTGTACGACGGAGATGAGAAGGTTTTTTGAAAAATAGTATTATAAAAAAAGCAACCAAGATTTACCTATTTTTTATAGACTCAGTTTGAAGAAGGTGAAATTGTTCTAACTAGTCACCGTTTGTTTTGGGGTCGCCCAGGGGAAATTTCCAAGGCAGCAACAGTTCTTTGTCTTCACTTGAAATATATAATATCGCTTAGTGAAGAGACTGCTAGCTCGTTTATATTTGGACGTAAAATTCGTATTATCCTACATCTAAGACCTCCACATGAAGATAAAGCACCGGGTCCAAATGATTTCAGTACAGCAACTTTTGTAAAATTATCAGCAAAAAATGGACTAAGTAGTGAGTTTTCAAATGCACTGCGTGAAACAATTAGTGCTAGAATTTGGGAAATAAGTAACATAAGGGAATTAAGTGGTGCGTTGAATATCGCTAATGAGTTACAAAATGGTCAAAATGTTCCCAAAATAAAACTACGTACGGGTATTGGTGGTATTGAGAAATCCATCGAGCAAAAACAAAAGCAGACGGATAAAAACATTGCCTTAGCCTTCCAAGATCTGCGAGTGCTTATGTCTATGGCTAAAGATATGGTTGCAATATCAAAGGATATCAGTAGCAGAATTCGGGAGCGAAAAGGCGAAATATCAGACGACGAAACTATTCAATTCAAATCATACCTTATGAGTCTTGGAATAGACGACCCAGTAACTAGAGAAGCATTTAGCAGCAACGCAGAATATTTCACAAATCTTGCCCGACAGATTTGCGAGCTTTTATTGGACCCCATAGAGGTAAGTTTTTACAATTATAAAGAATTGATTTCTCAAGTCAAGGTATTTTCAGAAATCAGGAGGAATGATGTCTCTTGCTGATGTCTATTGTCGCGTTAATCGCGCTCGGGGCTTAGAATTACTCTCGCCTGAAGATTTACTTAATGCTTGTCACTACTTAGATGGACCTATTAAATTAAGGCAATTTCCAAGCGGCGCTATGGTTCTTCAAATGGAATCACAAGATGACTCCACAGTTGCGGAAGATACAGCAAGAATAGTTGAAACATCTGGGTCAATAGCAGTAGAGGAGTTGGCTAAGCGAATTAACGTATCTCTTTTATTGGCAAAGGAAAAACTAATGATATCCGAGCGAATGGGATTCATATGTCGCGATGAATCAATAGAAGGGTTGCGTTTTTATCCTAACTTGATTCTTAAAAATCAAAACACAGTAATAGACTATTAGGCGCAAGCTTATGCATATTTTTCTCCACCCAAAAAGGTTTTTTTTTTAACACAACATATAATAAATTTGATTTGTGAATGTATAATGAAATTTAAATGGAGGCGGAGTATCCGTAGATACATGTGCTGGTTTTCAAATTTTAAATTTATAAAGCTGTGTTGCCTCTGCGCTATACAAATCGATGACCTTCAGACCCAGAGACGTAAAATTTTTTTCATCAGCAAATAAAACGTTATTTAAAAAATCGTCCGACTTTGTAACGCATTAATTTTTTTCAGACGACGTTTTACATTCAACTTGGAAATGTATAGTTTCTTTCTTGCCACACGTCCATGATATTCTATTGTTACTCTAACTTGGTTAGTAATTGTAGCAGCTATTTTTGAAGGCCTGGTCTTGGGATCGTTTTTACAATTTTTAAGATTTTTCTTTGTAAATCCTATCTAACACTTTTTTTTCGATCTCTTCAAGAAATAATTTCACTTACTTACAGTTGAAGCAGCTGGTATATTACGAATGGTAAGCATACAAGTCAGCAGAAGAATGTCATTTAGTTTTTTTTTTTTTTTTGAGCTTAAATGTACATTTTCTTTTATTACAAGTTTAGATTATGATGAACTAAAAATAAATTTATCTTTCACTCAAACTTAATATTGGAATAAAAAAAAAGATAAATAATACAAATTACTTCAAACAAATTTGCTGTATGTGTAATTTTTTTTGATATAGTGTAGAACGGACATGCTCTGTTTATTAGATAACCGAGTTTTCCGCCTGTGAGAGAAATATACAGATGAGAAATAACCTATTGTTCCTTTATTGGTATCTGATACAGATATAGAATTGCAAATATACTAATATATGTATTAATATGACAGCAGAGCAAAAAACAAAGTTGCAACTGAAGGGAGAGACTTGGAAGAATACACAGACAATAGCGTCATCCTTTGAGTTATTACCACAACGGATGATACATACAAGCCTCGGCGTGTGATGTTTAATAAATTCTCAGTTCCAAGGGTTGATCCTGGTTTTTAGCCGATTGTGATCTGGTTCCCTGGGAAGTGAGTCTCAAGCATGAGCCGGAGGGTGTCAGCTTTTGACCCATTTTAGGTACTGTCAGGTTTTTTAAGTGTGTCTACTGCGACTGCTTTGTCTTTTTTATGGACTTTGACCAATCTACTGGTTATACCGAGTGTTTTGATTTTTCCAGAAAAATCTCTAAAGGAGTTACTTTTCGAAGACGGAATTAGTCTCTTATATGCGTTCTGTTTTGATCTGTATAAGTTCCAGTCCTCCTCTAGAGTGGTGTTGAGTGACCTATTTAGAAATTTCCTGGTTTCCTTTCAAGTTGTCTGCAGATCCGTAGTTCACCATGGAACAGGTTATCTAGAAGATGTGTTGGGGCATGTCAGCTTAAAACATTTGGTTAAGGTGTCGTTAATATCTTGAACTCCTTCCTGAACCTTACGCCTAGTTCTGATTTATGGAGAGTTTTGACGCTGTTTACAAAATCATAACAATAATCATCTTTAAAATTGTGGTTTCACGTTCGATCTGAAACTCTTTGTATCTATTGTTGACATGGACACTTCTGACAGAACTTTCCAACCTAGGGTGTCCTTAAGATATCTGTTGGATAGCGCTAAATCGACAATTTCCTTTTGTCTTGTCGTTAGAAAAGTTGGCTGGGAGCCAATATTGTTGATGTTCTGGCCAGACGATAGTATGGAATCTTTACGTATGACCCTCTCCTGTCCAAGAGAAGGTTCTGAACATTAGCATCAGAACAGATAACTAGGTTCATATTTTTTGAATCGCGATACTTTATGACTTGCCTATCTATTTTGGTTGTGGTGGAAGGACGGAATCGTAGGGGAACTAAGCTGAAGCAACTAATTTTTTTTTTAAAGCAGTGCAAAGAATATTTCACCCCGCTTGATCTGGCTACAGTAAATAAGGCGTATGTATATCCGCCCAAAGCTTGAGTATAAACTTTCTATCTTGTCTGATGCTCCTAAGACCTTTCTGCACCTACTAGATAGAGTCCAACAGCGAGCGATCTTATTGGTAATAATATCGACGAAATGATGTGTCACTATTTTATAGATATTGTTGAAATATCTAAAATCGCAGTGAATACAAACATCTCTGATATGTTATAAAAGGGACGCTAAAAACAGAAGAAATAAAACTAAATGATCGCTTTCTCAGGGAAGAGAAGCTTCCAGTACTTTAAATGTGTCAAAGTTGGTCATAAGGCGCATTACTGTAAGTCAAAAGTTTAAGCAACATGTGCAAATAAAGGAATTTGTTTTGCAGCGAACGAAAAGCCAAAGTCGTCATACACGTCACAAATCCATTCCAACGGCTCACTTCCCGCAAGTGATAGTTTTCATTTTGGAGCTAGCGATCATGTAGTAAAAGATAGCTTCTACTTGAAAGAAATGTTTAAACTCGATTCACCAACAGAAATTAATGTTACTTAGGATAAAGAAATGCTAAAAGCGGAACACATTGGAAAAATAAGCGGAAAAAGTTGAAAGATATAAAATTAGAGATAAAACAAATTCTTTATGTTACATCATTATGTGACAACTTATTGTCAGTAAGAAAACTTTCAGCAGCGGGAGTTAAGGTGACCATTTTTCAAGACAAAGTTATTCTGCTTAAAGAAACTCAATCTATTGCAAGTGCCTTTTTGCATGAAAGTTTTTACAAACTAGAAGTATAAATTGAGAATCCAACAGCAAACTTGTGTGGCACAGATGAACTTTTATGGCATAAACGAATGGGGCATATTGGACAACAAGGGCTAAGGCAATTAATTAAAAATAATTTAATTACTAGTTTTACTACCAGTGTTGTGGATATTGGTTTCTGTAGCGTTTGTGTTTGACAAGCAGTGTCGTGAAAAATTTAATAAAACACAAAACAAAGCAAAGAGTTTGTGGACCAATTGACCCCATAGCTTTGGGTGGGTCTAGATAATTAGTATCTTTAGGTGATGACTTTAGTCATTTCGCAATGATCTACGGAATAAAAGACATATCCGATGTTTTCCAGTATACAAGTTAGTCCGAAGCTCTTGTAACTGCTAAGTTCAACTTGTCAATTTTAAAGTTAACAATTAACCAAGGGAAGAGAAGAAGTCTTTGCTAAAGTCATCGGAAGACACAGCCTGCACGCCAACACCTCCGGGAACGGACTCAGGCTAGTTGACTTCGCCTCGGGGCGAAATCTCTCTGTGGCCAGCACGCGGTTCCCACACCTCAACATTCATAAAGGTACCTGGCGATCACCTGATCAATCAACCGTCAACCAGATTGATCAGACACTCCTCCAGTATTCTCGATGTCCGAAACTTCCGAGGTGCAAACATCGACTCGGATCATCACCTTGTTGTAGCCAAGGTAAGAACCCGGATATCGAGAGAGCAACGGAGTCGAGACAAGCCAAGACGGTTTGATGTCGGAAAGCTACAATCGCAGCCGATCGCTAGAGCCTTTGCCGATCGATTCTCCCTGAAACTATCTTAAAGTTCGACGCTGCCTGCACAAACAATAGAAGACAAGTGGAAACGTTGTCAAGAAGCCATCAAAGAGGCCGCCACTGATGTGCTGGGTTTTGCGCCACCACCTAAGAGGAACCCATGGTTTGACGACGAGTGTAGACAGGCGCATGCAGTCAAACAAGAAGAATACAAGGCAACGCTGCATCGAACGACGAGAGCTGTTTGTGAGCTCTACAAACAGAGAAGAAGGGAAGAGAACCGACTTCTCAGAAGAAGAAAGAAAGAGCACGAGAAGCGCGCGGTCGAGGAAATGGAGAGGTGCTATGGCAGGAATGACGTCCGAAATTGTTACCACAAGATAAAACAGTTATCCGGAGGTTATAAGCCTCGGACAGAAGCCTGCTAGTGGTAGAGTCACAGTCGGTGCTGAGAATCTGGAAGGATAATTTCTGCAGACTCCTAAACGGCGATGACGACGCAAATTCCGCTGTTAGGCAGAATGTCCCACTCAATTTGGACGACGATGGACAAGAATTCCGTCTCCCCGACTTCGACGAGGTCAAGATAGCAATATCGAGACTGAAATCGAACAAAGCTGCTGGCGCGGACGGGCTATCCACAGAGCTGTTCAAAGCGGCTGGGGATGAGCTGGTTGGGTGCATGCATCAGCTCATCTGTGAGATATGGTCGGAGGAAAGCATGCCCGACGAGTGGAATCTCAGCATCGTTTGTCCGGTCCACAAGAAAGGAGACCCCTTTGACTGCGCCAACTACCGAGGGATCAGTCTACTTAACATCGCGTATAAGATTTTCTCTGCCGTACTGTGTGAGCACCTGAAACCGTTCGTCAACTACCTTATAGGTCCTTATCAGTGTGGTTTCAGGCCAGGGAAGTCCACAATTGACCAGATCTTCACACTGCGGCGGATCCTGGAGAAGTCCCAAGAAGTACAAATCGACACACACCATCTATTTGTCGATTTCAAGGCCGCGTATGACAGCGTGCATAGAGACGAGCTATGCAGTGCCATGTCTAGTTTTGGCATCCCTACCAAACTCGTCAGATTGTGTAGGATGACGATGGAGAACTCTCGCTGCTCCGTCAAGGTCGGTAGCGAACTCATCGAGACCTTCGATGTCAAAAAAGGATTTAGACAAGGCGACGCGCTGCGACTTCTTTAACATCATCCTTGAGGGGATCGTGCGGAACTCACACGTCAACACCAGAGGCACGATCTTCCACAAGTTCGTTCAATTGCTAGCTTATGCGGATGACATTGACGTGATCGGCCGAACTCAGCGAGCCGTCAATGAGGCGTTTGCTAGCATTGAAGCGGAAGCCGCTAAAGTGGGACTGGTGGTAAACGAGGGCAAAACGAAGTATATGCTGTCATCGAAGAAGGACGCAGAACATCGACGTCTCGGACAGAGCGTCACTATGGGCAGTAGACACTTCGAGGTATTGAAGGACTTCGTTCATCTCGGCTCCGCGGTGAATAGGGACAACAACATCACTCTTGCCAATCGCTGTTTCTTTGGGCTCAAGAGGCAATTGAGTAATAAAGCCCTCTCCCGAACGACCAAAGTGACTTTGTACAACACCTTGATCATCCCAGTCCTGCTTTACGGCGAAGAAACCTGGACGCTACTAAAAGCGGATGAGGAAGCCATTGGTCACTTCGAGAGAAAAGTTCTGCGTGCGATTTTTGGTCCTGTTTGCGTTGATGGCATCTGGAGGAGAAGATTCAACCACGAACTGTATGGACTGTACGGCGGCATGAGCCTAGTCAAGCGTCTACGGATACAACGCTTAAGGTGGCTAGGTCATGTAGAGCGCATGGACAGCACAGCTCCGGCCCGAAGAGTTTTCGAACTCGAACTACAGGGACAACGCAACAGAGGACGTCCTAGACTGAGATGGCGCACACAAGTGGAAAAGGACCTCAACAAACTTGGAGTGCGCAATTGGAGACAGCTGGCAAGAGATCGAGCTAGCTGGAGACGCATGTTGGTTGAGGCCCAGGTCCACTCCGGACTGTAGCGCCATCCGAAGAAGAATTAAACAAGGACGAGAGTACTTGCCAAATGAGCAAATAAACTGGTATAAGAATGAAGGTATACAATTTAAACCTACGACGCCTACACGCAAAAGCAAAATGGCGTATCTAAGATGTGTTGAAATTTAACAGAACTCTGATTAAAAAGGTACGTAATAAATTACTTAAAGCTCAAATTCAAAAGATTCTGTGGAATGAGGCCGAGTATGCCTGTGTTTATATTTTGAATCGAAGTCTCACAAGAAATCTAAGCAGACCAGCTACACGAATAGAGTTATGGGACGAAATCAAACCAAACTTAAAGAAAATAAGAATGCTTTAAAAAGTAGACGAGCTATAATGATTGGAAATGCACCGAATGGATATGGGCTTTGGGATCCTGAAAAGAAAAAGTTTTTACTGCCTGAGATATAAAATTTGGAAAGCTAAATTTTCCCTAGCTAAAGCTAATTTTCCCTCGCAAACTGATAGCAGTAGTCCTGAAAGAGGCTCTACGAGGCGTAGCGAAAAGAAGCGCTGGATTCTTAGTAAGTTGCATGATTTTGTTTCCAATTTAGAAGAAAATACTGCTGTTGTTAATACTGTTAGAAATCCATCTGAAGAATTTGATGACATCTTTGAAGCAGCTGACTATCAAATTAGAAAGAGGCGATAAAAGATGATCTCGATTCTATTAATCGTAACAAAGTGTGACAGATTCAATACACATTTGCCTTCTTTTGGCTTTGAGCGTCAGGTCAGCAGAAGTATCATCAACCAAAGCTGGTCAATCCTCCGAAACCAACGCTACCTCTTTTTCTGCTGGCTCCAAGAGCAGCCAATACAGGCTGCGACGAGGATGGGCGGAGAACCTATGCAGGAGAACCCGCCAACAGGCGTAAACGTGCGGTAGGCGGAAAGCGATATCCGAAGCCCTACAAGAAGGTTGCTATCTCTTCCCTGCTGCTGTGAATAGGGAAACCTTGCACTGAAGATAGCATGACCGACCCAGCTGTGGGAGCTGGCCAAGGCTTGCTTCCAAGTGGAGGGCTGCGCTCTGGAAAACGGAACCTTTGTGGAGAAGTGCTTTTGAGTGGCTGAGTATTTCCGTGCCGAAGATTCCGCCGCTGGAAACCACGAATTTTGAGGTTCTCATGCCTATCAAACTCACGAGAGTTACATTCATTACTGACGCAGTCGAAAACAATGAACCTGTAATAATAGTGAGTGTGGAAAGTGGAAAACGGAGTTGAATAAAGTAAACAACAATAATTACGAATCAACGAAAAAACTAATCTATAAAAAGACACTTACAAATAATCCGTCATTTCGTTATCAATTAATATTATAAATGGCTCAAAGAACCCAAATTGAGCAATGCTTCGCAGTAGTGACACAATTATTGGTATAAATAGATAGACCAGAGTCACTTCGTGGAAAACTATAGACAAATTACGATTCTTTACTCCGTTTGAGGGCAAAACGACTCAGTGGACAGAACACTGCAACATAATCCAGCGAAGCAGGATGAGGTTTTCCACATTATCTTCAATCAGAATATTACAGGAGATGCCAAAAAATTTCTAGAGGTTGCACCACCAATTTCATGGGAGCAGTGTAAGGCATCACTTAAAATACATTATCCAGTCGCATTCGTGCAACCGCCGAGTAAAGACGTCTTTAAGTGAAGTGAGTGAAAAGAAAATAAAAACAAAAAAAAAAAATAAGTGAACAAGTACAGTTGGTACTACTGACGCTTCTTAAACCACGCGGTTTTTTCTTAATTGCTTTCTTATTGCTTCCATACATACATACAAGTTCAGTTTTTTATCTCATAAATCAAAAACAACAAAAACAAAATGAAAGGGGATACGGAACCCCCCAAAAAACCGGTTCTCGGTGCTCGATCCTGATGCACCGTCAAACCGGTTTACAAGAACCAAAAGAAAAAAAAATCAGACGAAGAATACCCGGAAATACCAAGAATTATTTCCTCGGACGACAATTTCCCTCGATATGTTGTGATTTCGGAATTGGAAAAAGAAAAAGACGGTTTAAGAACAAAACCTCTGCCATCATACAATACATTCCAGATTAACCGCGGGCTTGAATACTTGTCCAAAGAAATCATTGAAGTTAGACCCACGCGTACAGGAGATCTTCTAGTGAAGGTGTCAAATGCTGCAATAGCTAACAAATTTGTCAAGGCCAATTTCATCGACTCAATCCCTGTTAAAACAACCTACCACACTCAATTGAATTCTGTACAAGGAAGAATCTATGATGATGATGATTATTAATATCACTGAGGAAGAGTTACTCGAAGAGCTAAAAACTCAAAAAGTAATCTCAGTAAAAAAAACTAATTAAAAAGATGAAAGACAGTGAAGATATAGCAACGGGAGCCGCAATTTTAACGTTCGAGCTTATCCGTCGACCAACGGATATTAAAATTGGATGGCAGCTGTAATGTTGAAGAATATGTATCAAACCCTATGAGATGTCTACAATATCAAAAACTAGGACATACGAAAAAATATTGTAAAGGGGCATTTATTTGCCGAGACTGCTGCTTAACCCCACCCCATGACCAATGCGAGAGGATATTTTGCATAAATTGCAAAGAAGACACGCATACTTCTTCCGACTCAGCGTGCCCTACCTTTTTACGCTACAAATCTGTCAATAGGATTAGAGCAAACCGTCGCTGTACCACACGTGAAGCTTGGCAGATTTTCAATGACAATCCCACCCTACACCTTATAGAGGCACGGAAACACCACAAACAAACGAAACCCACCATGGCGGGAGTCTTAATAAATAAAACAATAGAAACTCACAACGATATATCTATTACCCTGAAAACGAAACCAACTCCCAAAAATTAAATTAACATAACAGACTCTAATCCTAATCCAAAGGAAAGAACAATTCACCAGTCACAGGAATTAATCAAACGTAAAACATCTTTTACAACGCATGTTGGTTGAGGCCCAGGTCCACTCCGGACTGTAGCGCCATCCGAAGAAGAATTAAACAAGGACGAGAGTACTTGCCAAATGAGCAAATAAACTGGTATAAGAATGAAGGTATACAATTTAAACCTACGACGCCTACACGCAAAAGCAAAATGGCGTATCTAAGATGTGTTGAAATTTAACAGAACTCTGATTAAAAAGGTACGTAATAAATTACTTAAAGCTCAAATTCAAAAGATTCTGTGGAATGAGGCCGAGTATGCCTGTGTTTATATTTTGAATCGAAGTCTCACAAGAAATCTAAGCAGACCAGCTACACGAATAGAGTTATGGGACGAAATCAAACCAAACTTAAAGAAAATAAGAATGCTTTAAAAAGTAGACGAGCTATAATGATTGGAAATGCACCGAATGGATATGGGCTTTGGGATCCTGAAAAGAAAAAGTTTTTACTGCCTGAGATATAAAATTTGGAAAGCTAAATTTTCCCTAGCTAAAGCTAATTTTCCCTCGCAAACTGATAGCAGTAGTCCTGAAAGAGGCTCTACGAGGCGTAGCGAAAAGAAGCGCTGGATTCTTAGTAAGTTGCATGATTTTGTTTCCAATTTAGAAGAAAATACTGCTGTTGTTAATACTGTTAGAAATCCATCTGAAGAATTTGAAGCAGCTGACTATCAAATTAGAAAGAGGCGATAAAAGATGATCTCGATTCTATTAATCGTAACAAAGTGTGACAGATTCAATACACATTTGCCTTCTTTTGGCTTTGAGCGTCAGGTCAGCAGAAGTATCATCAACCAAAGCTGGTCAATCCTCCGAAACCAACGCTACCTCTTTTTCTGCTGGCTCCAAGAGCAGCCAATACAGGCTGCGACGAGGATGGGCGGAGAACCTATGCAGGAGAACCCGCCAACAGGCGTAAACGTGCGGTAGGCGGAAAGCGATATCCGAAGCCCTACAAGAAGGTTGCTATCTCTTCCCTGCTGCTGTGAATAGGGAAACCTTGCACTGAAGATAGCATGACCGACCCAGCTGTGGGAGCTGGCCAAGGCTTGCTTCCAAGTGGAGGGCTGCGCTCTGGAAAACGGAACCTTTGTGGAGAAGTGCTTTTGAGTGGCTGAGTATTTCCGTGCCGAAGATTCCGCCGCTGGAAACCACGAATTTTGAGGTTCTCATGCCTATCAAACTCACGAGAGTTACATTCATTACTGACGCAGTCGAAAACAATGAACCTGTAATAATAGTGAGTGTGGAAAGTGGAAAACGGAGTTGAATAAAGTAAACAACAATAATTACGAATCAACGAAAAAACTAATCTATAAAAAGACACTTACAAATAATCCGTCATTTCGTTATCAATTAATATTATAAATGGCTCAAAGAACCCAAATTGAGCAATGCTTCGCAGTAGTGACACAATTATTGGTATAAATAGATAGACCAGAGTCACTTCGTGGAAAACTATAGACAAATTACGATTCTTTACTCCGTTTGAGGGCAAAACGACTCAGTGGACAGAACACTGCAACATAATCCAGCGAAGCAGGATGAGGTTTTCCACATTATCTTCAATCAGAATATTACAGGAGATGCCAAAAAATTTCTAGAGGTTGCACCACCAATTTCATGGGAGCAGTGTAAGGCATCACTTAAAATACATTATCCAGTCGCATTCGTGCAACCGCCGAGTAAAGACGTCTTTAAGTGAAGTGAGTGAAAAGAAAATAAAAACAAAAAAAAAAAAATAAGTGAACAAGTACAGTTGGTACTACTGACGCTTCTTAAACCACGCGGTTTTTTCTTAATTGCTTTCTTATTGCTTCCATACATACATACAAGTTCAGTTTTTTATCTCATAAATCAAAAACAACAAAAACAAAATGAAAGGGGATACGGAACCCCCCAAAAAACCGGTTCTCGGTGCTCGATCCTGATGCACCGTCAAACCGGTTTACAAGAACCAAAAGAAAAAAAAATCAGACGAAGAATACCCGGAAATACCAAGAATTATTTCCTCGGACGACAATTTCCCTCGATATGTTGTGATTTCGGAATTGGAAAAAGAAAAAGACGGTTTAAGAACAAAACCTCTGCCATCATACAATACATTCCAGATTAACCGCGGGCTTGAATACTTGTCCAAAGAAATCATTGAAGTTAGACCCACGCGTACAGGAGATCTTCTAGTGAAGGTGTCAAATGCTGCAATAGCTAACAAATTTGTCAAGGCCAATTTCATCGACTCAATCCCTGTTAAAACAACCTACCACACTCAATTGAATTCTGTACAAGGAAGAATCTATGATGATGATGATTATTAATATCACTGAGGAAGAGTTACTCGAAGAGCTAAAAACTCAAAAAGTAATCTCAGTAAAAAAAACTAATTAAAAAGATGAAAGACAGTGAAGATATAGCAACGGGAGCCGCAATTTTAACGTTCGAGCTTATCCGTCGACCAACGGATATTAAAATTGGATGGCAGCTGTAATGTTGAAGAATATGTATCAAACCCTTTGAGATGTCTACAATATCAAAAACTAGGACATACGAAAAAATATTGTAAAGGGGCATTTATTTGCCGAGACTGCTGCTTAACCCCACCCCATGACCAATGCGAGAGGATATTTTGCATAAATTGCAAAGAAGACACGCATACTTCTTCCGACTCAGCGTGCCCTACCTTTTTACGCTACAAATCTGTCAATAGGATTAGAGCAAACCGTCGCTGTACCACACGTGAAGCTTGGCAGATTTTCAATGACAATCCCACCCTACACCTTATAGAGGCACGGAAACACCACAAACAAACGAAACCCACCATGGCGGGAGTCTTAATAAATAAAACAATAGAAACTCACAACGATATATCTATTACCCTGAAAACGAAACCAACTCCCAAAAATTAAATTAACATAACAGACTCTAATCCTAATCCAAAGGAAAGAACAATTCACCAGTCACAGGAATTAATCAAACGTAAAACATCTTTTACAACGCATGTTGGTTGAGGCCCAGGTCCACTCCGGACTGTAGCGCCATCCGAAGAAGAATTAAACAAGGACGAGAGTACTTGCCAAATGAGCAAATAAACTGGTATAAGAATGAAGGTATACAATTTAAACCTACGACGCCTACACGCAAAAGCAAAATGGCGTATCTAAGATGTGTTGAAATTTAACAGAACTCTGATTAAAAAGGTACGTAATAAATTACTTAAAGCTCAAATTCAAAAGATTCTGTGGAATGAGGCCGAGTATGCCTGTGTTTATATTTTGAATCGAAGTCTCACAAGAAATCTAAGCAGACCAGCTACACGAATAGAGTTATGGGACGAAATCAAACCAAACTTAAAGAAAATAAGAATGCTTTAAAAAGTAGACGAGCTATAATGATTGGAAATGCACCGAATGGATATGGGCTTTGGGATCCTGAAAAGAAAAAGTTTTTACTGCCTGAGATATAAAATTTGGAAAGCTAAATTTTCCCTAGCTAAAGCTAATTTTCCCTCGCAAACTGATAGCAGTAGTCCTGAAAGAGGCTCTACGAGGCGTAGCGAAAAGAAGCGCTGGATTCTTAGTAAGTTGCATGATTTTGTTTCCAATTTAGAAGAAAATACTGCTGTTGTTAATACTGTTAGAAATCCATCTGAAGAATTTGATGACATCTTTGAAGCAGCTGACTATCAAATTAGAAAGAGGCGATAAAAGATGATCTCGATTCTATTAATCGTAACAAAGTGTGACAGATTCAATACACATTTGCCTTCTTTTGGCTTTGAGCGTCAGGTCAGCAGAAGTATCATCAACCAAAGCTGGTCAATCCTCCGAAACCAACGCTACCTCTTTTTCTGCTGGCTCCAAGAGCAGCCAATACAGGCTGCGACGAGGATGGGCGGAGAACCTATGCAGGAGAACCCGCCAACAGGCGTAAACGTGCGGTAGGCGGAAAGCGATATCCGAAGCCCTACAAGAAGGTTGCTATCTCTTCCCTGCTGCTGTGAATAGGGAAACCTTGCACTGAAGATAGCATGACCGACCCAGCTGTGGGAGCTGGCCAAGGCTTGCTTCCAAGTGGAGGGCTGCGCTCTGGAAAACGAAACCTTTGTGGAGAAGTGCTTTTGAGTGGCTGAGTATTTCCGTGCCGAAGATTCCGCCGCTGGAAACCACGAATTTTGAGGTTCTCATGCCTATCAAACTCACGAGAGTTACATTCATTACTGACGCAGTCGAAAACAATGAACCTGTAATAATAGTCAGTGTGGAAAGTGGAAAACGGAGTTGAATAAAGTAAACAACAATAATTACGAATCAACGAAAAAACTAATCTATAAAAAGACACTTACAAATAATCCGTCATTTCGTTATCAATTAATATTATAAATGGCTCAAAGAACCCAAATTGAGCAATGCTTCGCAGTAGTGACACAATTATTGGTATAAATAGATAGACCAGAGTCACTTCGTGGAAAACTATAGACAAATTACGATTCTTTACTCCGTTTGAGGGCAAAACGACTCAGTGGACAGAACACTGCAACATAATCCAGCGAAGCAGGATGAGGTTTTCCACATTATCTTCAATCAGAATATTACAGGAGATGCCAAAAAATTTCTAGAGGTTGCACCACCAATTTCATGGGAGCAGTGTAAGGCATCACTTAAAATACATTATCCAGTCGCATTCGTGCAACCGCCGAGTAAAGACGTCTTTAAGTGAAGTGAGTGAAAAGAAAATAAAAACAAAAAAAAAAAAATAAGTGAACAAGTACAGTTGGTACTACTGACGCTTCTTAAACCACGCGGTTTTTTCTTAATTGCTTTCTTATTGCTTCCATACATACATACAAGTTCAGTTTTTTATCTCATAAATCAAAAACAACAAAAACAAAATGAAAGGGGATACGGAACCCCCCAAAAAACCGGTTCTCGGTGCTCGATCCTGATGCACCGTCAAACCGGTTTACAAGAACCAAAAGAAAAAAAAATCAGACGAAGAATACCCGGAAATACCAAGAATTATTTCCTCGGACGACAATTTCCCTCGATATGTTGTGATTTCGGAATTGGAAAAAGAAAAAGACGGTTTAAGAACAAAACCTCTGCCATCATACAATACATTCCAGATTAACCGCGGGCTTGAATACTTGTCCAAAGAAATCATTGAAGTTAGACCCACGCGTACAGGAGATCTTCTAGTGAAGGTGTCAAATGCTGCAATAGCTAACAAATTTGTCAAGGCCAATTTCATCGACTCAATCCCTGTTAAAACAACCTACCACACTCAATTGAATTCTGTACAAGGAAGAATCTATGATGATGATGATTATTAATATCACTGAGGAAGAGTTACTCGAAGAGCTAAAAACTCAAAAAGTAATCTCAGTAAAAAAAACTAATTAAAAAGATGAAAGACAGTGAAGATATAGCAACGGGAGCCGCAATTTTAACGTTCGAGCTTATCCGTCGACCAACGGATATTAAAATTGGATGGCAGCTGTAATGTTGAAGAATATGTATCAAACCCTATGAGATGTCTACAATATCAAAAACTAGGACATACGAAAAAATATTGTAAAGGGGCATTTATTTGCCGAGACTGCTGCTTAACCCCACCCCATGACCAATGCGAGAGGATATTTTGCATAAATTGCAAAGAAGACACGCATACTTCTTCCGACTCAGCGTGCCCTACCTTTTTACGCTACAAATCTGTCAATAGGATTAGAGCAAACCGTCGCTGTACCACACGTGAAGCTTGGCAGATTTTCAATGACAATCCCACCCTACACCTTATAGAGGCACGGAAACACCACAAACAAACGAAACCCACCATGGCGGGAGTCTTAATAAATAAAACAATAGAAACTCACAACGATATATCTATTACCCTGAAAACGAAACCAACTCCCAAAAATTAAATTAACATAACAGACTCTAATCCTAATCCAAAGGAAAGAACAATTCACCAGTCACAGGAATTAATCAAACGTAAAACATCTTTTACAACTACTTAAAGATCAAAATCGATCTCAATTAATTATAAACCAAAAACAACATCAACAACATCTTCAACACCATCAACATCTCCAACGTCATCAACAAACCTAAAACCAAAAGAAACACTAACCCCTTCAATACCATCAACCTCTTCCTTCTTAGTACCATCAAAAACAACTACATCTGATAAAACTAACACCAACTGTACGCTATTAACGAGCGATAACACAACAAACAACAATCTTTCTCCCATTTCACACCTCACAAAAAACTTAATCCAAAAAAATTAATACTACTTAGTTAATTCAACGGTGGACGACGATGACATATAAAAATAATAGGTTAAACTACCAAAACATCCACTCTGCTGACCAGAGGTTGAGACATCCGAACACCCTAGGATGTTCCGATGTTTCAACCTCCGGACAGCAGAGTATAAGCAACAACACTCCAAACTCAAATACACCACAATCAAAAAATTATTTCAGAACACTTCAATGGCATATACGCGGTTATATCAACAACTATGACGAGCTGAGCATACTAATAAAAGAAAGATCACCAAGTGCCATATCAATACAAGAGACACACTGCGCCTATGGTGCTTTACCTGTCACGCCAAAAGCATACATAGGATACTACCTCAACTCCCTCAGAACACAACTAGTAAAGACGGTATTGCTATATTAATAAGAAAAAACATTCCTCATAAGCAGATTAACATCAACTCAGGTATACTAGCTTTAGCTGTTGAAATTAACCTACTTATAAAATTTACTTTCCTATGTCTCTTCATTCCCGCAAAACAAACTTTCTTAAAACAGAATCTTATGGATATAGTTAGGCAAATTCAGACACCAATCTTACTTACAGGCGGTATCAATTCCTGGAATATTCTCTGGGGGTCACAAACGACCAATCGGGGGAGCTACCATAGAAGATTTTCTGGTATCTTCAGATCTCACCCTTCTAATCGATGGGTCACCCACCCGCTTCTTGACACACTCAATCCTCACTCACATAGACATAACCTGCTGTTCACCAATAATCTTCCCATTAGCCTCTTGGCTTATACTCGATGACCTTCATAACAGTGACCACTTTCCTATTATTTGCAACATTACAATCGGACCAAACAACCAAAAAATCACTCTGGACCTAAAATTTAAAACTGATTTAGCAGACTGGAGAACTTTTCGGTTAAAAATACATAACTTCCTCTCACAAAGAAGTATCTCTTTTCGGTTAAAAATACATAACTTCCTCTCACAAAGAAGTATCTCCGCTAGCACAGATAGAGAAGCCGCAGTCATCCTTAAAGGGTTACGTACAGCTGCGGACGCTTCAATTCCACAAAGTCACCCAATACCTGTGAAACGAAAAGTTCCATGGTGAAGTCCTTTAATATTTATTTTATTATATTATATTTAAGAGATACTAAAATGAAAGATTGGCAATTATTCAAAAAACACCAAACACACGCTAATCTTATAAACAGTTTATAGCAACCAAAAACGAAATTCTTAAGACTCCTCCTCCTAGTACAAACAACCTCAATTTCCTACCCAAATGCTTAAAAATCTTCCACATGCAGCTAAAGCAAGAATTCTTAAGCTTTACAATCGCATATTCGATAGTAGCATCATACCACAGCAGTGGAAATCTGCAACAATAGTTCCCATACACAAACCCAAAAAACCAATAAACTACTTAGATGAATACCGCCCGATATCTCTAATTCCGTGCCTATCCAATGAACTGGAAAAAATCATATCCAACCGTCTCTTATGATGCATTGAGTCCCAAAAACTAACAAGCACAAGTCAAGCCCAACAGGGGTTGTACCCATGCTCTTCTGCATAATGACCACTACATCTCCAAAGCGCTGTCTGCGCGAAATCATGCCATATTGTTATCATTGGATTTCGAAAAAGCTTTTGACAGAATCGGTATACATCTGGTACTACAAAAATTAAAGAGCTGGGGTATCGGTCCCAAGGTGTTCAATTACATTAAAGCAGACAGAAATGTCCAACCGTAAGATTATAATCAAAACCAATAACACATACTTATCAAGCTACCCCCTCCACAATGGTATCCCACAAGAACCCCCTTTGTCTGTGTTACTATTCATAATATCCTTTGAGGACGTTAGTTCTATTTTGGAACTTTGGATCATTGTCTGTATGCAGACGACATATACATCCTAAATAAATCTAGCGATATAAATATTGCTAAGACTTACTTTTCTGAGGTAATTGAAGATATCAAAAGCTGGTGTAATATTTCCGGAGCCAAGCTTTCACTTGATAACTGCAAAACACTGCATATATGCCGAAAAAAATCCTGTTCACAATTTACACTTAATGTAAATAACATCAATTTACAACATGTTAACAACCAAAAAATTTTAGGTAAAACATTTAATAACCGGTACAATTGGAAACCCCACAGTTTGCAATTAAAAAAAGACAGTAAATAGGACTAATATAATAAGCTACTTATCAAGAAAGAACTTAAATGTTCATATTAATACCCTTTATGATATAACAAGATCATTGATAGTAAGCAAAGTAATAGTCCAAAATCCAGCTTAAATATGTCCAAACCTGCCCACCATCAAGCAGCTAGAAAAGGCATCAACGCCCTACGAACCACCCGGGTATGCAATATCATGGTGGAAGCCGACTCCCAACTTTAGAACAGAGAGTAGAGGAAACTTTCGTTAAAATGATCACTAAACTTTCTTTCTCTTACAGCTCGATAATCGACAAAGATATAAACTCCTGCATGGACAACAAAAGAAACAAACGTATCCCTTCAACTTTAAACAAAATAGTTAATTCAGCTAAATCTTTCAATATCCCTAAAGACCGTATTAAACATCACACACAAATCCATCCTGCCTGGAATATCCGACAAGAATCCGTATTCCTTTATTGAAGCAAACTCCAAAAACACAACGCCAACAGTAGCAACCAGTGCCGTGTCATCCTCCGACGCATGCAGACGTGTCGTCGCTGCATGCACTCAAATCAAAAAAAGTTCAGTTTATTCCTCGCGCCGAAAAACACAAACAACAATTAACGCGGTCCGCCCAACACCTCCGCGAGTGTAACAAAAAAAAAAAAAAAAAACGAAAACCTAATTTAAAGTGCAGTGTAGTGCAGTGAAGTGCATTGGTAGAGCACACGCGATCCGCTCCCCCCTCTCCCACTCCTTCACAAAACACTGTTGGGCATTCTCGGTCGCAACTCCCGTTTGTTCTATCAGACGGGCTGGGGCGATGTCCGAGTCTGCCTAACATCTGACATATTTGTTAGTGGACCAATTCAAGTCAATGTACGGGCATAACACCTACATTGATTTGTTTTGCGAAGCTAAACGCAGAATTTACACTTCTGAACTCTGCTCACTTTCACCAACTGCATTGTCGGAGTTGGTTTTCACATGCCTAAGACTGATATGAGGGGGCAATTTCGTGTTGACGTGAGCAACATTCGCGGACTGAGAACTAATCTCTTTGCCGTTTACGTCCACCTCTCCCGCCATAAACCAGCTGTCTTGGCGCTGAGTGAAACACAGGTGAGTGAGAATACCGATTTATCGGATTTGAACCTGCCTGCATATAGCTTGGTGCCCTTATTCTTTTTACACCGCGGTCTCGCCATTTATGTGCGTAGTGATGTTGCTTACCAAATTCAAGCACAATATGGCCACTGTTCCAATCCGGAATTTAATTTTCTGTGGTTAAAACTCTTTATCCGTAAGCATTTAATCCACTACTGCTTTGTTTATAGAAGTCCAAACATGGACAGCAACTCAACTTATAACGAGTTTGATGCGCTGTCCGACTCCATTACAAGAATTGTATCCCTGTATCCTCACACTGAAATCGCTATTGCGGGCGATTTCAATGTACACAATTCTACTTGGCTTCGACATTCAGGCCAGACAACACCCGAAGGAAGGTATGTTGAAATCTTCGCTGAGGTAAATAATTTAACCCAGCTTGTGAATGAGCCAACACGAATACCTGACATTGCAGATCATACCGCTAACACCTTGGATCTGTTTCTCACCTCTCATCCGGAAAAATATTCAATTGATATATTGTCGCCTCTAGGCTCGTCCGACCACTGTGTCGTGTCAGCCAAATTCTCGTACTCCTCCCACACAGTTAGAGAACAAATTCCGAAAAGAACAGTATGGCTCTACGAGAAAGCCAACTGGAGCGGACTTAACAACTTCTTTAGGAATTTTAACTGGTCACTATGCTTCCTCGATAGTGACGTGGATGCCGCTACTGATGCGATCACAAACATTATTTCGCTGGGCATGAGGTCCTTCATTCCTCACAGAGTGAAGAGCATCAAGCCTAAGGCAAACGCGTGGTTTGACTTGAGCTGCAAAGAGGCTATCAGGATGAGAGAGTTGAGTTTCCGGGATTATAAAGCCAACCCTTCTGAGGAAGCCCGGAAAAAGTTCAAACGGATCCGTAATGACTGTAATGCATTAATAAGACGTGTTAAATTCTCCTTTGACCAAAAGTTGAGGCAAAAAGTTCTACAATGCCCCAAGGGTAGCAGAAGCTTTTGGTCTTTCGTAAAAAACATAAGGAATTCAGCCTCGTCTTCGATCCCAACGCTCATTTGCAATGACATTCCAGCTGTCAGCTCTTTGGACAAAGCTAATCTGCTTGCTGCACACTTTGCAGCTAGCTCAACGCTGCCAGATAGCACTTTGTCCCCGCCTGTACTTGAGAGCGTAAATTTCTCCATGGGGCAAATCCATTTTCGCACTCGTACAGTAGCAAGAGTACTTAAAGATCTAAACATACACAAATCCGCTGGCCCGGATGGTATACCCCCTGTTCTTCTGAAGAGGTGTTCTTCTACGCTGGCAAAACCACTGCGTAAGCTTTTCCATCTGTCCTACTCCTCAGGGCTCTTTCCGAGTAAGTGGAAAACTGCATTTGTCCAGCCCGTCCCTAAAAAGGGCGAAAGTTCGTCACCCACCTCCTACCGACCCATAGCACTAACGTCCCTTCTCTCCAAGGTCATGGAAACGCTGATCAACCGTCAGCTTATGAAATATCTTGAGTCCCGGAAGCTTCTTAATGACCGGCAGTACGGCTTCCGAAGCAACCGTTCCACTGGTGATCTGATGGCATATCTCACTGAAAAGTGGAACCAATCTTTGCACAATTTAGGAGAAAGCAAGATTGTTGCGCTTGATATTTCAAAGGCATTTGACAGGGTGTGGCATCAGGCTCTTTTGTCGAAAATGCGTGCTTTTGGGATCGATGAGTCTCTTCTTCAATGGATTAGAAATTACCTTTCGAATCGTTCAATACAAGTCGTTTTGGATGGATTCAAGTCTGATATCCACTATATTAATGCTGGTGTTCCCCAGGGCTCTGTTTTGTCTCCGACACTCTTTCTCATTTTTATAAATGATCTCTTGTCTGTTACTTCTAATCCTATTCATTCCTTCGCTGATGACAGTACCCTCAGCTTTTCATATTCGTTCCTTGGCTCACGTCCCTCCACTTCGGCCTTAGACTCGGAACGGCAGCGTATGTTAAGCACATTAAATTCCGACCTTGACAGCATAATCGATTGGGGAAATAAGAATAGAGTGGAATTTAATGCTTCCAAAACACAGTGCTGTCTACTGTCGTTAAAGCGATCACAAAATAATCAGCCGTTATCCATGGACGGCACTTGTGTTGTTGAAACCGAAAGACTTTCCATCCTCGGTATGTGTATCAACCCAACAATTAGTTGGAACGATCACATATTTGAGGTCGCCAAAAATGCTGCGAAATGTCTAGGCTTCCTTAAACGATGCAAGAAGTACTTCACCCCTTCTGATCTGGCTACAATATACAAGGCCTACATACGCCCAAAACTTGAGTATAACGCTCCTATTTGGTCAGGTGCTCCTAAGACCTCCCTGCACCTACTAGATAGAATTCAAAAGCGAGCGATAAAACTTATAGGTGACAGTAATATTGCGAAGTCGATTGACTCGTTAGAACTCCGACGTAATGTCGCGTCGTTGTCACTCTTTTATCGCTATTTTAACAAGAAATGCTCAGATGAATTAGCCAGTTGCATTCCTCCCCTTCAAGAATTCACCCGCAATACACGCCTCGCTAGGAATGCCCACCAATTCACCCTCAAGCCCTCTTTTGGACGTACAGTCAAATTCAGAGACTCGTTCTTTAGCCGCACTACACGAATCTGGAATGCTCTTCCCAGCTCGATTTTTCCTCCTCATTACAATCCACAGGCATTTAAAACCAATGTGCATCGGTATCTCCTCTCCCTCTCTTCCTCTATACCTTCGGCCCGTGCTGTGACTTGATCCGGTCACTTAAGGGTACTCGCAACCCCTTTTGCACGCGTCAATTATAAAAAAAAAAAAAAAGCATATACCGGAAGCATTATCAAGAGAAAGTAAGCAATCTCAAATCAAATGGATGGTCCACAATAATGTTCACGGATGGATCTAAATCAAAAACAAACACCTTCTTCGCAATCACTCTCGTAGATGGTACTTTAATTTGAACCGGAATCCATCCTAATTTTGTTTCAATTTTCACCGCTGAAGCAGTAGCTATTTTGGAGGCAGTAATAGCAGGGACAGCGAACAAATCCAAAACCTTAATATGCTCGGATAGTCTATCAGTACTCAAAGCTATACTGAATCCAAACCACAGATCCAATGTCATAATCAATATACTAGACCAAATTATAAATAAGGAGGGCATGCTGAAACTCATGTGGATACTTAGTCACACGGGAATTCCGGGAAACGAATTCGCGGATCAAGAAGCAAAAAGAGCAAATAAATTGTCCATCCTTTTATTCAATACCTATTCCAAACTTGACCTTCGTAGGCATCTCGATAGCATGATAAAGCTAAAACTCTTGGATGAATGGCACTCAAAAACAAGCCACTACTCCAACATAAATAAAGACAGGCTTTCACCACTATACCCAACAACCATATCCAGTCACCTCAATACTACCTTTACCCGCCTCAGATTAGGGCATACATTAACCACTCACCAGCACATTTTAACGAAAGACCGTCCCCAAGAAATGCAGTACCGCGATATACATACAACATCTACTTGGCCTAACACGATGCGATATATCTCTTCAATTCAAAGAAAAAATTTCCAACAACCAAACAATTAATAATTTTGAACACAATACCATTCAAGAAATCCACTCATAGTTCAACAATATCAATATTAAGATCTAAAACGAACTTAAAACTTATATTTTTTACTCTCCCCACTCTTTCTTTCTATACTTATGAAAATAACTATGTATCAATAAAAATTTCGAGCTGAAAGCCCCAGTAGCTTGGCTCTATATATTTTCTTTTTAAGTTTGCATTGTAATTTTAATTATGGTGTGTAAATAAATAATAATAATAATAAAATACATTATCACCTCTGGGAAAATATCTTCACAATTACGGACGAAATTAATAAATTAAAGGTAAGTTCAATTCACGAACTATGCCACAAAGTTACGTTTTGTGTGAATTACATAGCAGAATGTGCAGTATTTAGCGAAAATAAGTTAAATGTAATCAACCATTTAATACACTACTTAAGTACTGCTAGTGCTGAAAATTAAAAGCATAACAGCTGGTGCTTTAGCCGCTGAGCTGTTTGACAAATTTAATTTAGAGGATATCAGACTAATTCTGAGTAAATATATTGGTAAAGAAAGTTTTAATTTAAAAATAGATACATTCAAGAATCAATTTCCACAAAATAGAATGTCACTCCGTCCATGGGCAGTGGGCATTGGAATCAGATATAACGTTGAGTTTATTCTCTGGCTGAATTCGAATGAAATGCATATGTAAGTATATTACAATTATTTGCAAATGATTAAAAAACGTAAAGCAATTCCTCCGCTCGAGTTCCGATTCCAAAGACAAATAAAAATTTATTTTCCGGGTTACTGAGATCTATCGTCGGAATACTTTGGCAGGTTACTAAGATCGGAATATTTTTGAATTTTTATTTAACAATAAAAAATAACTTCATTTGCCCCGATGAAATTGGTGTCGTTGTCACATCTTTTTTTTTTTTGCATTTTTATTTGTATTAATTCATTTTCTTACATGCTAGACAAAAATACTTAAAGCTAGCTTACGAACATAATCTTCTGATCTTAATTCTAACTTACTGACTCTTCACGAGTACTCTAAGCTAATATAGTGTTTTTTTTTCTATGCCTCTCGGCTTCTTGTATTTTTTAATTCATTGTTTAAATCTATGTACATTTTTTTCTCAATTTCCTCCAAGAAAAAACGAAAAACTTGGATGTCTGATTGTTGTTCTTAAATTAACTTACATAACTAACTTACATAACTACAGTAACTAAAAGTAAACTTAAACTTAACAAACAATAAACCTTAAACTTAACTCTACTTAACCCTATGTATCAAGCATATATGACTATGCCCGTAAAGCTATACGGACGCGTCCACAAGGGCATATATGCTACTTATATTTTTTTTTTTTTATAATTGACGCGTGCAAAAGGGGTTGCGAGTACCCTTAAGTGACCGGATCAAGTCACAGCACGGGCCGAAGGTATAGAGGAAGAGAGGGAGAGGAGGTACCGATGCACATTGGTTTTAAATGCCTGTGGATTGTAATGAGGAGGAAAAATCGAGCTGGGAAGAGCATTCCAGATTCGTGTAGTGCGGCTAAAGAACGAGTCTCTGAATTTGACTGTACATCCGAAAGAGGGCTTGTATTGCGGGTGAATTCTTGAAGGGGAGGAATGCAACTGGCTAATTCGTCTGAGCATTTCTTGTTGAAATAGCGGTAAAAAAGTGACAACGACGCGACATTACGTCGGTGTTCTAACGAGTCAATCGACTTCGCAATATTACTGTCACCTATAAGTTTTATCGCTCGCTTTTGAATTCTATCCAGCAGGTGCAGGGAGGTCTTAGAAGCACCTGACCAGTTAGGAGCGTTATACTCAAGTTTTGGGCGTATGTATGCTTTGTATATTGTAGCCAGATCAGAGGGGGTGAAGTACTTCTTGCATCGTTTAAGAAAACCTAGACATTTCGCAGCATTTTTGGCGACCTCAAATATGTGATCGTTCCAACTAATTGTTGGGTTGATACACATACCGAGGATGGAAAGTCTTTTGGTTTCAACAACGCAAGTGCCGTTCATGGATAACGGCTGATTATTTTGTGATCGCTTTAACGACAGTAGACAGCACTGTGTTTTGGAAGCATTAAATTCCACTCTATTCTTGTTTCCCCAATCGATTATGCTGTCAAGGTCGGAATTTAATGTGCTTAACATACGCTGCCGTTCCGAGTCTAAGGCCGAAGTGGAGGGACGTGAGCCAAGCAACGAATATGAAAAGCTGAGGGTACTGTCATCAGCGAAGGAATGAATAGGATTAGAAGTAGCAGACAAGAGATTATTTATAAAAATGAGAAAGAGTGTCGGAGACAAAACAGAGCCCTGGGGAACACCAGCATTAATATAGTGGATATCAGACTTGAATCCATCCCAAACGACTTGTATTGAACGATTCGAAAGGTAATTTCTAATCCATTGAAGAAGAGACTCATCGATCCCAAAAGCACGCATTTTCGACAAGAGAGCCTGGTGCCAGACCCTGTCAAATGCCTTAGAAATATCAAGCGCAACAATCTTGCTTTCTCCTGCATTGTGCAAAGATTGGTTCCACTTTTCAGTGAGATATGCCATCAGATCACCAGTGGAACGGTTGCTTCGGAAGCCGTATTGCCGGTCATTAAGAAGCTTCCGGGACTCAAGATATTTCATAAGCTGACGGTTGATCAGCGTTTCCATGACCTTGAAGAGAAGGGACGTTAGTGCTATGTTTCGGTAGGAGGTGGGTGACGAACATCCGCCTTTTTTAGGGAACTGCTGGACAAATGCAGTTTTCCACTTACTCGGAAAGAGCCCTGAGGAGTAGGACAGATGGAAAAGCTTACGCAGTGGTTTTGCCAGCGTAGAAGAACACCTCTTCAGAAGAACAGGGGGTATACCATCCGGGCCAGCGGATTTGTGTATGTTTAGATCTTTAAGTACTCTTGCTACTGTACGAGTGCGAAAATGGATTTGCCCCATGGAGAAATTTACGCTCTCAAGTACAGGCGGGGACAAAGTGCTATCTGGCAGCGTTGAGCTAGCTGCAAAGTGTGCAGCAAGCAGATTAGCTTTGTCCAAAGAGCTGACAGCTGGAATGTCATTGCAAATGAGCGTTGGGATCGAAGACGAGGCTGAATTCCTTATGTTTTTTACGAAAGACGAAAAGCTTCTGCTACCCTTGGGGCATTGTAGAACTTTTTGCCTCAACTTTTTTTCAAAGGAGAATTTAACACGTCTTATTAATGCATTACAGTCATTTCGGATCCGTTTGAACTTTTTCCGGGCTTCCTCAGAAGGGTTGGCTTTATAATCCCGGAAACTCAACTCTCTCACCCTGATAGCCTCTTTGCAGCTCAAGTCGAACCACGCGTTTGCCTTAGGTTTGATGCTCTTCACTCTGTGAGGAATGAAGGACCTCATGCCCAGCGAAATAATGTTTGTGATCGCATCAGTAGCGGCATCCACGTCACTATCGAGGAAGCATAGTGACCGGTTAAAATTCCTAAAGAAGTTGTTAAGTCCGCTCCAGTTGGCTTTCTCGTAGAGCCATACTGTTCTTTTCGGAATTTGTTCTCTAACTGTGTGGGAGGAGTACGAGAATTTGGCTGACACGACACAGTGGTCGGACGAGCCTAGAGGCGACAATATATCAATTGAATATTTTTCCGGATGAGAGGTGAGAAACAGATCCAAGGTGTTAGCGGTATGATCTGCAATGTCAGGTATTCGTGTTGGCTCAAGCTGGGTTAAATTATTTACCTCAGCAAAGATTTCAACATACCTTCCTTCGGGTGTTGTCTGGCCTGAATGTCGAAGCCAAGTAGAATTGTGTACATTGAAATCGCCCGCAATAACGATTTCAGTGCGAGGGTACAGGGATACAATTCTTGTGATGGAGTCAGACAGCGCATCAAACTCATTATAAGTTGAGTTGCTGTCCAGGTTTGGACTTCTATAAATAAAGCAGTAGTGGATTAAATGCTTACGGACAAAGAGTTTTAACCACAGAAAATTAAATTCCGGATTGGAACAGTGGCCATATTGTGCTTGAATTTGGTAAGCAACATCACTACGCACATAAATGGCGAGACCGCGGTGTAAAAAGAATAAGGGCACCAAGCTATATCCAGGCAGGTTCAAATCCGATAAATCGGTATTCTCACCCACCTGTGTTTCGCTCAGCGCCAAGACAGCTGGTTTGTGACGAGAGAGGTGGACGTAAACGGCAAAGAGATTAGTTCTCAGTCCGCGAATGTTGCTCACGTCAACACGAAATTGCCCCCTCATGTCAGTCGTAGGCATTTGAAAACCAACTCCGGCAATGCAGTTGGTGAAAGTAAGCAGAGTTCAGAAGTGTAAATTCTGCGATTAGCTTCACAAAACAAATCAACGTAGGTGTTATGCCCGTACATTGACTTGAATTGGTCCACTAACAAAAATTCACACTTCCGAATCCGCTATGTCAGATGTTAGGCAGACTCGGACATCGCCCCAGCCCGTCTGGTAAATCAAACGGGAGTTGCGACCGAGAATGCCCAACAGTGTTTTGTGAAGGAGTGGGAGAGGGGGGAGCGGGCCGAGTGCGCTCTACCGAATCACTTCACTGCACTACACTGCACTACACTGCACTTTTTTTTTTTTGGTAAGAATTTATTTATTTATTTATTTATTTTTTTCACTCGCGGAGGTGCTAAACATATACATGCAATACGCCGTGGTGGACCTTTTTTTTGGTTTTAATTAATTTTTTTTTTTTTTTTTGTAAAATGTCTTAAAACTACCTTATCCTACGTGAGTTGATCCTTTTGATTCAACTATCCTGTCATTTTCTTTAAGATCTTAGCGGCATTGAAAGCTGATTCTGGTGTAACCACCAGTAAAAATGCCGTTCCTTTGCAGAGGCTGCTCTGTCGCGGGCAGAAATCGCTCTGCTGAACCGTAGGAGGTCCTCGTGACTGCGAGCGACGTCCGGCTCGTATTGGAGTTGCCTTTCTACTGTTCGGCGTGCGACGTGGAAGATGATAGGGCAGCCTTCCCTATCTTGTATCAGGCCTTTCGCATCCAGGTAAAGGAAAGCTTCAGGCGGAATGAAGCCGTTAAGACGTACCCTCTCATGGTACATTTCATTTGGGTAGTATGCCCCAAAGATCAGACTGTTGGTTGAAGCCATGGCTCGAACAGTGTGCCTCCGAATCAACTTAATAATAAAACTATCTATTCTTATAAGGTTTACCTCGTTGTACAGAACCTCGTTGGGGTAGAACTTCTTGTACTGAGATTCTGGTGTCCGATATAAACGAAGACAGGCTCAAAGGCATCGCCTCTCGAACACCCTCATCTTTTCCATCTGGGAAGGACTCACGTTGAACCACACAGGACAACCATATACCATGATTGAGATGAGATGAACTTCACTCTGGTGTCAAGTTGACTGCTGTAAAACAGCCCTCTTGCCATAGCGAAGGCACTCCTAGCTTTGGTCAGAGCTGTGTCTATATGGATACCACCATACTGGAACTGGTCCAACCAGATGCCAAGATATCTGACTACATTTTTCACGGTCAATGGCTGTCCCAGTGGGTCAACTATGCCGAACTTTCGCCAGTTCATTTTCGTATCCCTTGAGGCTCTAGACAGCGGGGTTCTGAAAAGAATAGTTTCACACTTCTGGTAGTTGATTTTCAACTTCCAGTCGTCGCAAAATCGTTGAATCGTATCGAAGTCACTCTGCAACAAACCGTTTATTTCTTCTACCTTCGGACCTGATCTGTACGCTATTAGATCATCGGCAAACGCTATTATGCTAGGCATAGAACCTATAAGATCGCTAGTGAATATAGTGAACAAGATCGGCGAACCAACCGCCCCTTGTTGCAACCCATTTTTTATATGGAATACTGTAGTGGAAATTTCGTTGCCATTTTTCAGAACGAACTTCCTACCTGTTACCATGTCATAGATCATATATAGCAATGTTTTATGAATGCCGAGCCTGACTAACTTAAGGAAAAGACCTTCTAACTATACGGTGTCGAATGCTTTTTCCATGTCAATCAGGCAGGCGCCTGTGCACTGTGTTTTGTTTCTATTCCACTGAATGTCGGAAACCAATTTAGACGCGGCATGAATGGTGTCGTGCCCCGCCCTGAGCCAAATTGGTTTTCCGGTATTAATTGTTTTTCCTCAACCCATTCTTTTAGTGCTTTAATGACTATCTTCTCAAATACCTTGCTTATACACGGAAGAAGACTTATAGAACGGAGATTCGTCGGAATGGAGCTATCTTTGCCCCGTTTCGGAATTGGCTGTACCACAGCTGTTTTCCAATGCACCGGGTAATATGCATTACTCAGCGCATTGTTGAACAAAGTTGTGTATACGTCCACCGCCTCAGAGGGTAAATGTCGCAGAACAATATTTGGTATCCCATCTATTCCCACTGACTTCTTCTTCTTCAGTGAGTTGAGGATACCTTGGAGTTCTCCTTTAGAAATAAGGATGGAGTTGTTTCCATCATCGGCGACGACATTATTTGCCGGAAGATCGTCACTGAACCTGGTGAAACCAGGGTTCTCGGATCGCCATTGACTTATTTCATTGCGAAGAGAGACATGGTTTAGCAAGGCTCTGTTTTCCAAATTGTGATTAGATCTACGAGTCTCGTTCACCGTATACACTCTTTGGAAAACAGCACCAATTGCTTTCACCTTCTCCTGGGGATCCTCAACTATGAAGTAGTCGTTATCAAGCACTGCCTTATCAGGATCGATGCCAACTGAAGTCAGTAGGTTCGCGTTGTCTGTTGTTCTGTCCAGTCGAACGCTCTGAATGTCGTTATGATCTTTCCTCCGAAAGATTTTATTTACTTGCGCGAACATGCTCGGGTTGTTGGATCTTACAGCCCGAATCTTATTGCCCCAATGCAAGCTTACAGATAGACTGTAATTTTGTCGAATTAACTATTGGAGTACTTTGATCTGTGACTTCAGATAGCGAATCTCCGCATTCTGTGGATCTGTAAATCTCCTGTACAAGAGCTTAAGCCTTGACAAGAGTCTACTTTTTGCACGTGAAGTGCATCGATGGTAGCATTCCGATAAATGTCGCCATCATCGGTATGTGCTACCTTCGGGATGGTTTTGTCCATTGTACGTTTAATGACATCGTCCATTTGTATGAGGTACCCATCGACCTCTTCGTTTGTTAGGTTTCTGTTCGTAGGAGGATTTATCACACTCGAACTTATTTCTCTGTCTAAGGTTCTAGAGAAACGTGACCAGCGCGCCTTATTGTAATTATAAAGATGCGTTTGGACATATTCCTCCAGTTCCTCCAGCTTATTCGGGAGCTGTAATACCGCGGCGAGACCACAGTGATCACTGTCATACTCGACCGTAGTTAAACCATTCCTCGTATGTCGTTCCACGTTAAGTACTGTAAGTCGTCTGTCTATTAGCATCACATCCAGATAAGACCCGCTTCTGGGAAATGATGGTCTATCTGTTGTCAGCAAATCTAACCTGAACTCAATATTGTTTTGTTCCATCCACTCTAAGTGAGCGTTTCCCCTCTCGTTTGGAACAGCGTTACCCCATTCACCGTGCTTGGCGTTCAAATCGCCGGCTACTATAAAGAAGTTTTCTTCCGAGTTTAAGCAGAGGCTGGTGACAAGAGCCTCAAGCTCAGAGAGAACGTTAGGGTTTCGAGGTTCTGATGCGTAGGCAGCGATCACAAATAACTTCTTTCCACCTTGGAGAGAGATGCGTGCGATCGCTGCTTCTAGCACACTAAATCTACGTACATTGTTGCTATATATGACCTTATGAGAAATGTTATTTTTGATCAAAAGGGCAACCCCGCCACCTCTAGTGGATTGGGGTCGGTCTCTTCTAATTTTATCATATAATTTTTGTACCTGAGATTGCGCTTCTGGTTAAGCTTAGTTTCGCTAGCCATCAGCACATCAGGGTTGTGGGTTTGCAATAAGTTAGCAAACGATAGTTTTCTTTCGATCCTTATCAGCGAATTTACATTCACCGCTAGGATCTTCAGGGTTCGTTGTCACATCTAATGCGTTTCGGAATACCACGGCGCATGTGGTTGCGTACATAGCACACACGCATCAGCAGAAAGATCTGCTGCAATTCCAAGATGCACAGCTCCCATCGTCATTCTCTCCTTCATTACTGGCCCGAAATAGTTGAGACCTGTGTACGTAATAGCCTTACGTACGGTGTAAGACGTTCCATTGGCAGTTGGTTGTGGCTTGGCGGATTGAATTCGATCGAGGAAGATTTTTTTCTCTTTGGGCCTGTAGGCACAAAATTCGTTCGGAGGCATCAAGCTCTTTGACAGATAGTTTTCCAACCTCTATTTCCTTATGCAAGTAAGCATCTTTAAACCGCAGTACCCATGCGGCGCTTCTCACCAATGTTGAGAACTTTCGGAATTTTGACATAACAAATATTATGCTACTTACTGTATTTGCATGTAGCAGAAATCTCGATCGTACCTCCTCATCACACGGCTGGCTGTTGTAGACATCTGGATGTAGAGGCCAATCATTTTCAGGCAGTTGAAGAAATTCGGGACCCATAATCCACTTACCTTCATTGTTCAGCTTTGGGGGGTATCGTGCGTTGCCTCATCAGCTGGGTTAAGTCTTGAAGGAACCTAACGCCATTGACTAACCTGACTGCTCTCCAAAAATTTGGCAATCCGAAATCCCACGAATTGTTTGTATCGCCGGGGGTCCGATCTTATCCAGCTGATAACGTTTTTTGAATGGCTCCAAAAGATTCTGTCTTTAAACGAAATGTCATGATTCTCGACAATGGCATTGTAAAGCCTTATTCCCAAGATTTCTGCGGATAATTCCAAGCGCGGAATTGACATAAGCCTTTTAGGAGCACATTTAGTTCAGTCGTTTACAGACCTGCGCGGAGTACGCATGTGTTTCGACTACATTATAGTTAAAGCATTGTGATTTAAGTACTCAAATTAAGATAGTGAAAGCCAACGACTTCGGTAGCTCTATTGGCAGCGCAGTAGTGGCCACTTCTGGTGGCTCAGCTGCCTTGAGCTGAAGCCGATATTAGTCCTACGGACATCTTACATTTAGTATAAGGTAGAATAAGTTATGATTATATATATATAAATTATAATATTAACAAAAAAAAGATATTTTTTAATTTAATTAGATTAAGATAGTTGTGGTCGCCGTGGCGTAGTGGGTAGAGTGCGACGCTCACACGCCGAAGGGTCTAGGTTCGACTCCCAGTTCAACACAATTTTTCTAATATTTCACGGCACCACCTCTTTCGAGCTGCTGACAACACTCAAAGAGTAATAACTGTCTAAGAAAGCTTCTCAAATTTCGCCGTTCGGAATCGGCAAAAAACTGTAGGTCCCTTCTACTCGTGAGAGAACAGTAGCGCGCACAACACGAGTAGTTGATGAGCAAGCTAGGCCCTGGTCCCCCTTTGGACTGTAGCGCCAACAATTATTATTATTAAGATAGTTGTATGTAGGTTAAGTGTTTTAATTAGGTTAAGGTAAAAATAGAAATAAGTTGCGAAGTTTTTCATAGAAGTTTTCTTAGTCTTAATCCATCTAGAATTAAGTAAATACTGTATACATTTACGAATGAAACTTCTCAAGAAGCTGAAAAGCACTATAAATTTAAAAACATATTAACTTAGAGTGCCCGTTTAGGGCCAGTAAGATAGATTTGTAAGTTTTAAATAAATGATAAACTAGTTAAGTATTTTGTCTAGATTTAAGAAAATTAACTGATGAATAAAAAATATTTTTTTTAACTAAAAATAAAGTAGGGCAGTAGTGCTAGTGAACTGACAATCCCGAGTTCG